>JACRYM010000048.1:0-185129 GCA_014839905.1 Aphanoascus verrucosus | reverse complement strand
TAGTCTCAGACTGCACAAGACTATAATGAATAATAATAATAATAATATAGCATCGGCGACCCTCGACGGTGGACCTACAGTTTTCGCGGTTAGACCCTTATCTTTCGACGGCCGCTATAAGCGGATGGATCCTCCCCTATCTCAACTGCTCTCCCCTGAGTGGGCTATTCATTATCTCTGCTTCAGTGCTTTTTGGTGACAGCAGCAACCACCGGCGTGTTCGGAGAAATAAGGTTTTCGCTAGTACTCATTTAGCTACCTGACGTCATTCATAATTAAGTTTTGGCTTTACCCCTTTGGGAATAGCAGGTCATGTAGAAATAATATTTTCATGTACAAATAGTTGGATTCGTGTATCTGTAATAGTTCCCAAAAAATATTGTCACCCCCGTGTTCGGAAATCAGCGCTGACTAATCACTTCCTGTAGGTGGCTGTACAACTATCTTCATCTATCACAACTCAACAACTATCACCTCGCTTTTTCCCTCAAATACCACCTCAGTCAAGTCTCACACTTGACCACTACACCCTCCTCTTTACCAGTTTCGTTTTCTTTTTTTATCTCATGTCCCCTATTCAACTTCCTCTCGAAAAGAGAATGATACAAACCTTATCCATTGTCAATTGATTTCCAATCGACTCCCAACCAGTTCGGGTTCACGGAACTCACCCACAACTTCATCGATCGCGGCCTGCTTCAGACGTCCACCTTTCCCTCCTTTGGCTACCTTGTAGTTGGCGTGCAATCCCACATGCTGGCGCAAATTTCCGGTCGCATGAATGGCTCCTAAGGCAGTCGGCATTCTGTTTATCACGGCCGTGGCTAGGTTCGCCTACCTTTGCTCTGTGACATCCGGGGACGCGACAGTAAACCTCCCTATACATCACGATTGCGTTTCCGTCCTTGTCCTTTATTTTTCCATTAGCAAACTTCTCTCAAATCGTTCGACAGTGTCAGCGGGAAGGTTCCTCACCTTCTTGAATCGTGGCAATACCAATGTTCCCGCCCGAACCTCCGCAAGGTAGCGCTGGTAATACTTCTGCAATTCGAAGTTTCACAATCAGCTAGACATCTTTTGCACAAGCTTCTTGAGATACTTGCGCTACGCTTCAAATGCGCCATTGTTGGACCGGGAACTATTGGTTGGGAACGAGCGAGAAGAATTCGGAGCGAGGGTCTGTGGCAGGCGAGCGGTCGGGAGCGGAGAGCAAGATTGCGGCCAGGCAAATATGATCGTGGTTAGACGGGAGATCGCAATGAGCCGGAGGGATTCTGGTCGCTTCCCAAATCTGGGGTGAAGGATTGGCAGTCAACGGCTTTTGAACCCCTTCAGGTCGTGAGGTCTATCGTCTGAGTCACGGGTAACGGAAAATTTCGTTAGGGCCACTCACCATCTTCTCTCCAAACATATACGGGCACGCAGAGTACGGCTCATACCAACATACACGCTTCTGTCGACATGATCCACTGCAATGCGCCCCCATTTCCTTTATTCTTGCCGCCCATTATTTCAGTTGGTATCGGCAGGAGCGGCGTTTTGGATGTTCATCAAGGAGCTCCTTGGGCCGCAACCAAACGTGTCCCTTTTCTGTCATAATGCTGTGGCTAACATAACCATTCTGTTAAAAGCATCCAGGTTCCCAAGGTGCATCGCCTATTAACTATCGGTCGTCTTATCCAAACCGCACTCCCCCGTCGTCCCCGCATTATGCTATTCTTCTCGATCCCTCGTGGAGTGTATTGGTCAACTCCGCCTCGAATATTCGCGTCCCTCGACGTTCCTGTGTGCGAGTCACTACTCCCAACGAGACATAACCGGTCACAAACGGACTTTTTGTATTTGGCATAGCAAGTTTGCGTCTGATACAACCATTACTCAAAAACATTATTGGTTGCAGCACACCACAGCGGCGAACATGCCCGGGGGGGATCCTTAACCGGAGACACGGGGTGCGCGTTTTCAGAGAGCCGCATGGATCTTTCTCTCGCTACCGAATTCCATGCGTACTTTGAGGATTCCGGTGAATACGTTACCGGCCCTATTCCAGAGTCACCCGATCCGTTAAAGTCAGAGGTGAAGACAGCCGAATTTCCCCCAGGCGGCACGGCGGAGAAAGCACGAAGTGGAAAAGACAGAGGCAGATACAAAATATGCTTCAGTCAAATATTACTCATACAATAAGGGTCTAGGACAATGTAGACTGGGTCTGTTTACAGTAGCTTCCAACGCATAACATCTCGAAGGTAGGCGAGTCTGTTCCTAAGCCCGGGAGGAACTCGCAGTTGGATTTTCTGGTATCATTGCGCTAAAAGGCTAAATAAGGGGAGGTTGCACCTGTGTGAATATTGCTTAGGTCAACCCGCAAGACATGGCAATAGGTGGTGTCGCAAGCAGTTATCCACGTCCTCTGTAAGGTCGAGAAAGCTGAGCTCAGTAGGCACAAACCTCATGCCTCCACTCCCTTAAACCAACCACCTAACTTTAGAGAGACAATGTGGCCGATGGCCGAAGAGCCATCATTATTAGCCCATAACTGTTCCATGTCCCTCATGATCCCCTCAACATAGGTCCCAGCAGCGCTGAAATGAAGTACCATACAGACTGCTCGGTGGACTGCAAGTAACTTGGGTGATGGTGGATCGATGGTCCCATCCGGCGAGACGAGTAGAGTTCGGGTAACTGGTAGCCCTAATGGGCGGCGATACGGATTTTCCTCCAAAGAATCAACCCTATAGGTGTGCGGTGGATGGGTGGAAGGATCGAGAGCCTCAAAATAGAAGCTGAAGTCGCTCAACGCGACGCGAAGCATGAATGACAGTGTGATGGCGTTCTGTGGCTCGTCGAAGTTCGCGTCCTCGATGAACGAACCCACCCCGGGAGCGAACATGTCAAGTACCGCTAGAGCACATTTCTGCGCTTGGGTCTAGATTCCAATACTTATCAGAAAGGGTTCGGAACAAACTCATACCGCTAGATACGCACCAAATCTGATTGCGTTCCCCTGATTGCGGACATCATTGGATGCGGAATGATATGTGCCACCTGTAGCATCGTGAATTTCATAGGGTCAGGGGCCTCAGGGTCGAGCCGCTCGCCATCGTCGTCCTGTGCATTTGATCCGTATCTCTTGTATCTTTTTCCTGCCTCATCTCTATCAAAAGCTCGGCTTACCACGCACCGGTGATGGTCGCGGATCAAACAATCGCGCCGGAGAACCGATAATCTAGCAGGGGTTCCGACAACGTCGTCGTACCTCGCAGAGAGATCTGCCGGTGTAGTCTGTGGTGTATTTTTCCCTGTAGCTCTCACTATACATGCGGAAGTTAGTTTAAAGGTAAGCAGGAGCTCATCAGAAGTAGAATTAGCCGGGACTGGTTATGAACGAAAGACATGTACATACACGGGAGGTAGAAGTTATCAAATAAAGACTCCGCAAACGAATCCAAAACTCTCTCAACCTCACTCTTCTGTAATAGAGGAGAGGATGATCCAAAATCAAGAAATCGAGACACTCCGTTGGCAAACGTCGGAGGATCATTTCCATCGACTTCCGCGTCGAGATAAGTAAAGAAATACTGCAAAAACTTGTCCTTTGCTTCTACGTACTCGTAGGTCAAACGAACGAGCGTTACTTTCTTATATGGTTGAGCGCTCTGTCGAGGTTCGCAGTAACTAATAAATTGGGAGAAGATAGTTGCGGCTTGTGTTTGTTGCTCAGGAGTCAAAAAGTCCTGCAGAAATAAACCGAGACTGTGTTCGCGACATGTATGGCGTTCGTGCTGGGCCGCCATCTTGTTGCTCGTCGAGTGAGGATGAACTCGATGGATGAACTGCAATGCCAACACTCGAGGGAAAGGAAGAAGAGGAGACCGTGATCCGTGACTACCGGATGAGTCCTATTGACGAGCCAAATTCAAATCGAACCACAGAACATCAAAGAAGTCTACATTGGTTGACGGGTTGACAAGTCATCATGATCGAAGAGGAGATCTGATTAGGTTCGAACGGTCAATCATGTGCTTTGCCGGACGACAATCCGCAGAGTTCCGGGCTCACACTCCTGTCTAATAAGTTAAGCCGATATGCACCTTGATCCAATGGAAATCCTCGATGCGTCCTACGCGAAGGGTTTTGCGGAACGATTCAAACTTCTCGTATCGTTCGTGTGGATCTAAGACGCATTGCCGCGACCTTCCTCGAGCTTTTCCATCAAGATCCGCTTCTTCACCATGCGCTCAGTGTAGAGCTTCCACAGATACCATAGCAAGAAAGTCAACAAAGTCAGCGGGATGGTCACAACCGGATATATCCACCATTGCGATGACACAAGAATGTTTGTGTTTTTATTAGCCCCGTTCGAGGCGGCGTCGGAGGGATTCGGACCCCCTACCAGATTTGTTCCAAGGAACCCCTACAACATTTATCAGCGAAATTCCTTAAACTCTTGAAGTTGTAACTCCGGGCTTACCGCAACGAATGTTCCTGGGAGAAAAACCATAGTCACAATGGCGATCGTACCCATCGACGCACTCTCTTTCATCGCCTCCTCGGCCATGCGGGCGCTTGAGTGCGTGCTGAAGCGAGTACTCAAGTTGAAGAGCTGGGCCACGGTTAGAACACCTCAACATGAACAAAGGGGATGAGAGCGCCTACCAGGTCTAAGAGTCGCTGCGCTCGCGTGGCAACATCTTCCACAGAGGTCTTAAAATACGTGATCTGGTTTTCAAAGCGGTCGTATTCCTCTTCCACACGGGTATACAACCAGTCGCGCTCTTCGGGGTCAGCGACTCCCTTTACCAGCTTATAGAATCGGTCATGCTGTATGCGTAAACGGGATATGACCCCAAGGATGAAATTCAATTGCACCTTATCTTGATCGAGACTCGTCAGTGTCAGATGTAGTCGCCGCAAATCGATTTCGCCAATATCACTTTTGCCTCCGTGCGCCTTAATCTCTTCTTTCCTGACAGAATCGCGAGGGTCCCTGGCGGCTCGACGATAATACTGAATGGTAGTATTAAAATGAAGTAGGTGTAGGGAAAATGGGTCGCCCGCCAACGCTCCAGTGCTCGGGTTGCCGATGAAGTCCAGCAATTTAGTTCGCAGTTCTGTTTTAAGCGCCTCAGGAAGATCGTTAAACGACCGATGTTTGAGAAGAACCACGCTTGTCTGGGACTTCACGTCGTAATGCGTTACTATCGTCATTTTCAGGTCGGCCTCCTTATCTGCAGCCCTGACATATGCTCGCGCTCGTATAGCATACCAAAAGTCTGTCCCAGAGTCACTGTCAGCAGTGAGTCGAGCCTTTCAAGGTGACGAATACTTGCCATAGGCAGTGACATTGTTCTTATCATCACGACTTATCCGCGATCCAAAGATTTGCTCCTGTCCGCGGATGTGCGAACAAGCGGCTGGGGGTATGTCATATCGTGTGAGGACTTTCAGTAACGAATCGAGCGTTATATTTAGTTCATCGACGGCCTCGCTTTCTCCGTTGATCTCCCTCTGCGATACCCTCACTCCTGATTTTTCGTCAATGAGCCCGTTTGCTCTCAGCACGTCAGCTGCGGCCTTGTTTCTCCGGATGACGTTCAGCACTTTCTCGTGAGGCGTTGATTCGAGTAATCTGAAACAGCGACGGATGGTTAGCAATTCGATATTTTGCTCTTGACGAGGGAAACGTGTTGCGCAACGAACATGAACCGAATCTGCGGTTGTTTTCCCGCCTAAAGTCGACCACCAGCCGTCAGTATCGAGAAAGTTGCAACACATAACGGCACTCAGACACTTACTAGTAGAGCGTGGAGCGTTTCATCATCACAATATTGATCCTTCCCTGAAGGTCCGTCGGTTAGTTCTCTGCTCTTCCTTCGCTCCGTGTGTCTTTGTCTTTGTCGCTGATGGCCGTTGAACGCAACAAGCTTTCGGGATCCCCGCTGCACGAACCACGAAACAACCAAAGGACGACAAACGTACCTACACCACGATCATGGTCCAAAACTAGGACTCGCGATGTCGCTGGATATTTCTCAGAGCGCCAGGATGTCGACTCGGACTTGAGCTCGCGTTGACAGAGCTGCCCGTCGTCCAGCGCGGGCGAGTACGAAGGGAGGCTCACGGGATAATTTTGCCAGTCCAGCGCGTCCATTGTCTTGTCGGTTGAGATGGAAGAGGTAAAGCGCTCCGCTGGGTTGATCTTAGTTGACAAGTCAGAGCTCTCTTCCGAAACAGATGCCCCCGTCAAATGGCGCCTCTGCTGTCGCGGAAACCCATGTTGCGCGACAGCGCGGCGCGAGTGCGGCTCAGCCTTGTCGGTTCGCCCAATCCTCCACCTACATACAGTCGTCGTCTCAATCCCGGTGTCAAACCATCGATGAGATGGCAATTCCACCAAGCATGAATTATTTCTTATCAAATACAAGTTGTGAGTAAATGGCGTCTGGTGCCGATTCCAAACTGCGAGCCTGCCTCCGCGCTACTCCGATATGGCGTTGTGTTGGCGTGGCGCACAGAGTGCATGGGATACGAGTCTACTCCCCGAAGGGCTGCAGAGATTTGAAGACGATTGAAATTATGACACGGTTGGCTGACCGAAGCTGTCTCCCACCATTTCAGCAGCAGCAATGTCCCGTCCGAACTTCAGCATCCCCATCTGGATCTCCAGTCCTGTCTCCTCTCCAACAACCCATTCCCACTCCTCGCTCCAGCAGTTCTCCTTCAGTTCCCGATTTATCGACTGGATAGTATCTACCCACGCCTGGATCCGCCTTTGCACGACCTTTTGGTCTTCCGAGTCGAACGATTGTGAGGAGACGAAGCGGCCGAGGGTGATATGAGCAGTACAGGAAGTGTAGCAAGTGTCTACTTTGATGCCACTGCGTATAGCCAAGTTATAAAGATCCCTCCGCATATGGTGATAGGTATATGGATGAGTTGCAACAGGGACGAATCCAACCGCTACCCCGACGCCGTCAAACATGAGCATCGGTCGCCCAAGACGACCGGCTTTTCCGTCCCTTGCAAGAACGACCGGGTAATCCAATAACTGCCGGACAAGTGAATCCCCTATCTGGTCATAGACTGACCGTAGATGGGCCATGGAGTGGCGGTGCGAAAGCTCTAGAACGGAGAGATGTAACCGAGCAGGCTCAGGAAACCACATGTCTACCAGCTTCGAAATGCGATCAACAAGGAGCGAACGGTCACTCGCTTCAATAACGAACCAAGATTCACAAAGACGACTTACCAGTCCCCAATAAAGATTTCAGCTTATTCTGGAGATCTAGCAAGAGGTTCACTATCTTCCAACTGGGGCGCGCCCAAATCACCATGCAATTAACATCCTCGTTTTCGTAAAGTGGCTCGCAGTTTGCCACCTTCCCAACGTGGTTTTTATCGTGAGTATTCGCCGCAACATGGGACAAATACTGTATGAGTGCCGGACTGGGAGTAATCTTCGCTCTTGGGGCGAGGCTGTCGCATGCTGTGAGGGTTCTAACGGACCTTGAAAGCCCTGCCTGTCGGTACGAGTCATATGCCTCCTGGACTTTGTCCTGCACGCCATCATGGTCAGCGATTGCTTTCAGAACGGTACTCTGAAGGTTGAGGTGCCCAGCCTGCTTACCGGACTGTCCTGACATTCTGGATGATCCAGAAGTTCCTGATACCAATTCCTTGTCTGCTGGTCAGACTCAGGTTGTGGAGGAAAAGAGAACATTTGTGTTCACGTTCTTAGGACACTCGATGTTGAACTGGCAAAGAGGTCATCAATGATCTTTATCCTCTTGATGTCATGTTCTGAAGAGGAGTTTTCGTGGTTGGCTTTGCTTGTCAAGTTCAGGGTGGAGCACAACCTCACAACACCCCGCGTTTCGTCAATACCGCGACGCTTAACGACCCATTATTGTCTGAAGAGCACTTCAGCTGCATGGAAAACAACAAACTGCCATGAATTGGCTTTGTGGTGTCGTTCCATTCCTCATGTTTTTGAAAATTGTTCTTTACCCGTTCCTATATCAAACAGAGTCTCAGGGACATCACGAATTCGAACCCGCTCGCAAGTCGCGATAAACATCATAGCCTAACCCTTGGTGGCTTTTGGCTACCGCTAAGCTTATCCTTTAACTTAAACTTCTAGAAGCTCGAAGCTAACGCATTCCCCAGGCCGGCAATAATAACAGCACAGACCGACTAATTGACAGACCTCGGGGTATCTCACGAATCTATCGGACGAAACAATTAAGTCTCCACTAGAACTCAGTAATGTGAGATCCGTACGGGGTACATCTGTTTCCAGCCAAAATTGACAGAACCCAAAACTCTATGGGCGTGTGGCGCGAAGAACACTCTCGTCCTCAGTAACTGACCCTCACGTCGTTCCCAGCAAAACTGCAAGCTGCGTACTGTACTACCCAACGACCGTAGAGGGAGTCGTCGCATGACCTTGTCGCTCGTCGTTTGCGCGCAGCTCTGTGCTGGCAAAATTGGGAAAACCACGCGAGATTCTCACGGTCAGCGCGATACGGCAGTTCACCGTTTTGCGACGGCTGGAGAAAACTTGGTCGCAATTCCCAAGCAAGAGGTCGCCTGGTTGTGTCGACAGATTGCAGTCAAGAATGTGGAGAATATCCATCTATGGCCGGCGCACATCCTCTCGGTCTGCTAAGAACCAAATACATACCTCATTGTGCCTGATGTGACCAACTACAAGTCCTCTCCAGAAGCATTCGCGTCTATACCAGAGGAGTTGAACGGACACGGACTCATTCGTCTCAAAGCTCTGCATGCAGAAATGTTTTTCGCACGGAGTACCGCATACACACATTGATCTCTCAAGACTGTCAACGCCGGAAACGCTGGCAACCCTTTCTTGATGTGCAGTCTTGCGCCAGTCTCGACATTTCCTCGAACTGTTCTCGAATGCAAATATAGAAAAGACCTCAATTATTGCGGAACGGAGAGTTCTTGAAGACACTTGCTCGGTATCTGCGAAAACAAACCACAACCCCGAAGTAGCGGAGTGGTAGCGGAGACTCAAGTTACAATAATGATAGAGTGACGATCGCGGTTGCGCCAGTCTGGCAGGTGGGCGGAACAGCTCCGCCGCTGTCTCCCCACTGATACCGGCCTGTTTCTTGGCCGTAAATATCAGTACGATAATACCGGATTAACGTAAATACCGCGCCGAGCACAGGCGGAAACTGCCCACGCCCATCTCCTCGCACCAGCGTCGCGTTCCCCCCTCCACGGAACCCTCTACTGGTGGTATCATCAGAACATTTTCTATCGCGCTGTCTCGCTTCCTCTCCCACACCTCCGTTGTGGCAAAAGCTGCTATGATTGAGATTCGCCCACAGCACGTTCCTAAGCTAGACCTAGGGTCCCAGACCATTTCCGCGTCCCCAATTCCAGGAGACCGGACACAATACCAAGGAATAGCAACGGCCAATGATAGCCTGGGTTGCGGTGGAGAGTCATGAACGGGGTCCTTTTGACGATTCATGATTGTTTCGAACATAATTCCTGCCACTCCGCAAAGTTTAGTTGCTAGCCGGTAGTGTGGGGTGAAAACGCGGGGAAGTTTGCGGGGAAGGCCTGTCGCACAGGACATCTGACTCTGGTAGAGGGTGGAGATACCTCGTCTATCAAAACCCCATGCCGAGCCATAAAGTAAGCTCCTATCATGCCCGAGAAGCTTCACCCTATCTTTAATTCATTTGCCTGAAGCCGCCTCAAGGCCCCGAGATACCATGCTTGCCCAGCGGCGGGTCCGATTTCATTCTGGAGATGAATTTCAGCCATGAAAAAATGGATATGCAGTGATGGCATATATGCCCAATCAGTTTCCTTTCCAAGAAGCTCTTGAAGCTCGGGTGTTAACTACTCCTAGCCTTCGGCCTGCAGCTCCGATTATAGGACTTGCCGTTTGACCGAGACAGAGTCGCAATGCGAGTCCTGCCGTATGCACACGATTCCTCGAGCTTGTTGGAGGATTACGGCACCTCCGTTCAGGATTTTTTTTGCCTCGCTGGCTGATTCTGAGAATCGCCGTTGCCCCGTCCCAGAAGCAGTCTCAAGGCAGTTGTGGCCAAAAACATTCCGAATTCGGAGTGGGTCTCCAATGGATGGTCCATCGGCGTCTCGAGTGTTCACGTCCATCATAGGCATATCAACCTTCAAGATACCTAGGACCCATACGATCGGGACCTAGATTCCCCAAGTAGGCGAATAATGGGGTGCTAGCATGCGTTTCTTTCTACCCCCCACCTGCTCCATTTTACTCAAAAGGCCGTCGTCCCCTGAACTGAAAGGGCTCCCTTCTCGAGTGTATTGCCTTCCTGTTCCATTGATACTTGGACTCCCATACCTTGAGAATGGCGACCAACAACGACATCAAGGGCGATATGGCCCCTGAGGCCATGTCTGTCCATATGGAAAAGATAGAGGCCGGCGGTGATGCGAATGTTCTCGGTAAGTCGCATGCCTACTGATATGTTTTCATGGACGATACTGATCTTTTTGAAGCTGTCATGGGTTACAAAGAAGAACTTCGCCGGCATTACTCGACAATACAAGTTTTCGCCATTGCCTTTAGTATCATGGGTCTCTTACCTTCTATCGCGTCCACTCTATCATTCTCTCTTCCCGGCGGGCCGGCAGCTATGGTTTGGGTAAAACAGCATTCTCCCCATATCTAATAACTGCGAATGGATGGGCTAACATTTGGCGAATGTAGAGTTGGTTTCTCGCGAGTTGTTTCATTTTCATTGTTGGCCTCGCAATGGTGAGTGGTTGATCGGTCATATACCATACCCCTGACTCTAACGTAATCACCCAGGCTGATCTCGGTTCTTCTCTCCCTACATCCGGCGGTCTTTATTGGTGGACACACCATTTTGCGGCTGAAAAGTGGAAGAATCCCCTTTCATTCTTGGTGGGATACAGCAACACAATCGGGCTCATCGGCGGAGTGTGCTCGATCAATTGTAAGCGCAAACCATCCCCTCTGAATGTCCCGATCGCTAATTGACATGATCTCAGATGGCTTCTCCAAGATGCTTTTGTCGGTCGTATCTATGGGCGGCGACGGCACGTGGGTTCCGTCGAATTATGTCGTTTATGGCATATTCTGCGCGACCATCATTGTTCTAGGTGTCCTGGCCACATATGCCGCCAACATCATGCATCGAATTCAGTCAGTTTGCATTATTGCCAATGTCGGGTTGGTCCTAGCGACCGCCATTGCGTTGCCCATTGGAAGAGCCCGGACTGAGGCCGGGATCAATTCCGCCTCTTATGTCTTTACGCATGTGGAAAATCTTACCGCGTGGCCTACAGGGTGGACATTCATGTTGGCGTGGTTGTCCCCTATCTGGACGATTGGAGCTTTCGATTCCTGTGTTCACATGAGCGAGGAGGCAACTAATGCTGCCAAATCCGTGCCGTACGGAATCTTGGGTTCCATTGGTGGCTGTTGGTCACTTGGTTTTCTCTCGCTGTGCATTATTGCAGCGTGTATGAGCAATGATATTGAAGCGATATTGACTACCCCCTTCGGTCAACCCATGGCTCAGGTCCGTTTAACACTTCCTTATTGACACTCTATGACCTTGAATGCTTGACTAACGTCACCAGATTTACTATGATGCTTTGGGCAAAACCGGTGCTTTGGTCTTCATGACATTACTCGCTGTGGTGCAATTCTTCATGGGATTGAGTATTGTACGCCGTCCTGCCCTCTCCCGTCCTGCTATCCTTTACGCTTAATTGCTGACTCACTTTACCACCAGCTTATTTCTGTATCTCGACAAGCATGGGCATTTTCCCGTGACGGCGCGCTGCCATTCTCCAACTACCTGCGTGTTGTCAGCAAACGCGTCAAGTACCAGCCTATCCGAGCTGTTTGGGCCTGTTGCTTGGCATCAATTATCACAGGATTGTTGTGTTTGATCAACGTTGCTGCGGCCAACGCTCTGTTCTCGCTCTGCGTGGCGGGTAACGACCTGGCGTGGGGTATCCCCATCTTCTGTCGGATATTCTGGGGCCAGGATAAGTTCGTGCCGGGCGCGTTCTATACTGGTCGCTTCAGCAGACCTATTGCTATGATTGCGTTGGCATATCTTTCCTTCGCCATCGTCATCAGCATGTTCCCTACGCTCGGACCAAACCCTTCATGTAAGATGACCAGAGCCTCATTTAACCTGCTCCACGACCGTTTCACTAATCTTGACCTCTGTAGCCATGGATATGAATTATACCGTCGTTATCAACGTCAGCTTATGGGCGGCATGCTTGGCGTACTACTACATCTCTGCGAGGAAGTGGTACAAGGGACCCAAGGCTACCCTCGAGGATCCATCGATGGTGGAAGAGTAGGCCCGCGGAGCGCTGGATATCGTTCAATTCGTTTTTATGTTTTTTATGCAATGAGGATCTTAGCCATGAATATCATATCCTTATGATCAAGACATGAATACCTCAAACCTATGGTGAACGTGAGTGAGTTTTTTCTGGCATCCTCATGAATATTTGGCGTTGGCACTAGATTGTAGGGACTTGTTCCCCAGTAGTTGTACAGCCTTATGGTTTCCGTGTCTGACTTCCCAAGGACGTGAGGTTGCCGGATCTGGATTCAGCTGGTAAATGACGCGAAGTTCGCGCAAGAATGACGAAACTTGCGCTCAGTGCCTGGTGCAGCGGGTCTGCGATCCACCTAGCAACCGGCCACGGGCACGGACCGATATTCAGGCACTGTCTGAGCGGCAGTTGATGCTTAGTTCAGCATTCCCACTATCAGCGATATCTCCATCCGGGAGCTATTTTCGGCCTGAGTGTTGGGCCTGGGCACACAGTGAGCTGAAAGATAGAGAGGACTTTTCTCTTCATATCTATACTGGACAGGGAGCTGAGTTTACTCCTGAAGTCGGCCGAAAGCTCTCGTGGTTGCGCACGGTGGTAGAGATCGACTCGCCTTCAACAGACGTGTTCTCAGCGTTGCAACGATGGGCGAGCACAATCATCCAAGCAAGCTATCAGGTTGATAAGTTAGGAGCTGGCCATATCAGCTTCACCTAAGACCAGGGTTCCTATCAGTCGGGAACTCCGCTCCAGTGTAGGTTAGTCGACTTATCCCACGTTCAGCCTCTGAAACAGTTGACTTATCAGACCGCTCTTTTCGTCCGGTGCTTGTCATAGCCCCCCGTTTGCTGCTTCGACAGAGCGTTTGCACGCCTTGTGGCAGCGACTTGCGACGAGCTGTGAAGCTGGAGATAGCGGGTTTAGTGCACGGGGGATGACGGGTGCAAGGTTCTCGCATGTGCGCCAGCCTTGGCACAAATGATGCCATCCCCACGCGGTGCCAGAGATCGTCGCTGCAACTTCTGATGACTCGCGGCCCATCCTGCAAGCCTCATTCGGTGACTCTCGCGCTCGCTATCACCTCAGATATCTTCTCTCTCCATCCCATGTTAACATCATGTCACTTGATCGCACCATCCAGGATCTCTCAGTAACTATGCCCAGCGCTATCCCGCGACCAGCACCTTATATCTCTCACTTTCCCTCGAGCACCAGCCTTTCTTGATCACACCCATTGGAATCCCAACTGGTGCTCCCTGCAAATCCGGGGTAGACACTGTGCCTGCAAGGGGATTGATTCATCTTTATTTTCAGCCCTGAGATTCTGATTCTGTACCTTCTTCGACGTCCGCAGAATAGCATGCGAGTACCGATCATGGCAGTCCTCGACAAGAATTCAGCGGAGACGGCTTCTAAGAGCTCAACGGACGAGAAGCGCGCTGAACATGTTACCTCAGAAGGTGCTCCGTCAGCCTCGTCTGAGGCTCCTTTGCACAGGAAGCTCAAGTCAAGGCATCTTCAGATGATTGCCATTGGAGGTACGGGAGTATAAAATCTCTGCAGTACTCTATCCCTGTCCGCCACGTTTCGCTGACTTCCGCGGAAACAGGCATCATCGGTCCTGGTCTTCTGGTTGGCTCCGGAAACGCGCTGCACCTCGCAGGACCTGCGGGTATTCTAATCAGTTTCTCACTGGTCGGAATTCTCGTCTTCTTCGTCATGTGCGCCCAGCTCCCATGCCCAGAGACAAACGACCTCCTTGCGTTGACCTGATAAACTGATATTGTGCCTATCAGGCAATCGCTCGGAGAGCTAGCGACCCTAATCCCAGTAACCGGATCGTTTACGGACTACGCAGCGCGCTTTGTCGACGACTCTTTGGCATTTGCACTAGGCTGGGCATATTGGTATCTATGGGTGACAGTAAGACTTCTTACCATTCCAGATTCATTGTGTAATATAAGGCGCATACTAAGCTTTTTCGTCCCAGGTCTTAGCAAACGAATATAATGCCTTGTCGTTGGTGATGGGATACTGGACTGATGTTGTCCCACAATGGGCATGGATTCTATTATTTTGGGTTATGTTCCTTATTCTGTCCAATCTAGGGGTCCTAGCCTACGGAGAGGTGGAGTTTTGGCTGGCATTGTAGGTGCTTCCCGTCCAATGTCGCGGGAGAAAGGATGCTAACTCTTAGCAGGATTAAAGTCATCTCCATCACGGTCTTTTTCATTCTTGCCATTTGCATTAGTGCTGGTGGCATTGGGGATGAGACCATTGGATTTAAATACTGGGATAACCCAGGAGCTTTTGCGGACTCGATAAATGGAGTTGCGCGGACCTTCGTGATTGCTGGCACCCTCTATGCAGGAACTGAAATGTAAGCGTCTCCAATGGTGACAGAAGGAGCGCTTTGCTGACAAGAAATAGGGTCGGCATCACGTCTGGCGAATCAGCGAACCCCCTCAAAGCTGTTCCTCGGGCTATCCGTCAGGTCTTCTGGCGTATCCTGATTTTTTACGTTGGTAAGGAGCTATCCCAGTAACCGTATGTTGGTTAGACATAATCTAATTTTGATGACAGGAATGATGTTTTTTATTGGTATTCTCATGCCTTACGATGATAAGCGCCTCCTTGCGTCCGGATCCAAGACTGCCCAGTCGCCGCTTACTATTGCGTTGAGCGACGCCGGTATTCTACCAGCGGCACATCTTATCAATGGTTTGATCGTGATCTCTGTCATCTCAGCAGGCAACAGTTCTTTATACGTTGCGTCTCGTACTTTGCTCTACTTGGGACGTACCGGCAAGGCCCCAAAGCTACTTGGCCGAACTAACAAAGCTGGCGTACCATGGGTTGCACTTCTGGCTTCCAACCTTTTTGCTTGTATTGCATTCCTTTCCCTGTCCTCAAGTGCGGGTAAGGTATACTCGGCGTTGATAACTTTGTCCGGAGGTAAGTCATTGCTGCGGCAATCATTCTCATATTACCTAGCTCCGGCGTCCATTCAGTGGATAAAATGCTAACAGGAAATAGTGGCAACGTTCCTAGTATGGGGAGTCATTTGTCTCACGCACATTCGCTTCCGCAAAGCTCTGGCTGCACAAGGCCAGGATGCCTCAACTCTCCCCTTCAAGGCAGCCTGGTATCCCTACGGAACTTACTTCGCTCTTGGGGCGAACATATTCCTCATCTTCTTCCAGGGATACCCAGCGTTCCTGAATCCCTTCAGCGCAGAAGATTTCGTTATCAACTACCTCCTCTTACCGGTGTTCGTACTCTTTTTTGTATTTTGGAAGTTCTATAAGAAGACAAAGTTCGTCAAATTGGAGGATATGGATATTTGGTCAGGAAGAAGAGATTATGGTGATGTTTCCCAAATCGAAGATGCCGAAATGGGCAAGGGACTTTCGATCTTGAAAAAAGCGAAAAGAATATTTGTTGGCTAGTTGAATCTGATTTTGGTTTTTTTATTTTTGAATCTTTGCACATGTTTTATTGTTTCTTGATGAAGATAAATTACATAACGTTATGTTCTAGTTGAGCGGTTCAAACGTCCGGAATAGGCAGTAGCTTCAATGGTGCCCTGATAATATTCATGGAGCACTATGAGGATCCCGACCGCCTTCAGTCCCGAAAATCTGGGTTGGAAGATATACAGTAATAATTCAAAAAGAGAAGCAGAGTCGAAGTAGAAGATAAGGCGAATGTACAGATCCAGTCTAGCCCGCCCCCGAGGATCCCTATCATCGCCGGTTTCAATGCCAAAGAGAACCGAAACAAATGCTTCCATAGCGCCCTGCGCAAATCCGTACCCAACGACCAAATGATGCAAATAGAAAGGGGTGATAATGAAATTCAAAGTACTAAGAAAAGCTGACTCCCCGCTTCGACGGACTTGGTGTCCCCGTATGCTCCGCAAACGGTCTCATGTCAATTTGCCGTCGAGGTTCGTCCCCATGATTAATCCCGTGCTTGGACGGACTGAGGTTAAATGCTTGGTTGCCGTGATGCTGCATGGGATGGTGGCCGTAAAACGACGGACCCATTCCAAAGGTAGTAGCGTGACCCGGTGCATAGGCTAGTTGGGACGGCTGGGAGTGCATGCCAGGTGGGGTATATGGTCTGTAGGATGATACTGGCTCCGGAGGATTATTTGATTTAGTTCGGAAAAAAGAAAAGGTGAGGTTCGAGACCGCGACACATGAAGTTATTGACGCGATGAAAAAGAACTATGCGCAACGGTTATCTGTCAGTTGGACCCAAAAGACGATAGAGCTAGAATACGATAAGACGAGGCGACGCGGAACATACCATAGTTTTAAAGCTTATTGGTTCGATGAAGCTATTAAAGATTTCTGCCAATGTCTGCGCAGACACCTTTGCCTTGCCAACTTTAGCCGGATCCTGATTCATGCATCGCTCCCAGTTACTGCAGACGGTCTCTAGTGCTGGTAGTCTTCTTCCGTCTTCCCCGCTACATCTGTTCTCCACATAGTTTCTTGCACACGTGGCCATTTCCGCCAGTATATCCTCCGATACCCGATCCCGTTCGCGGTTTATGTCGTGGTGTATGGCGAGTAAGAAGGCGAAGATAACGTAAAGGCCCAGAAATGCAAGGACGAGGTTGAATGCGAACTGAGCATAGTAGGATAAAATGCGCGGGATATGTGGATGTGATTCGAGGAATGTAAAGAGCCGTGAGAAGAAAGGAATATCTTGTGACTTTGGCGACTCATCTTTAGGTGTACTCCGGCGTGTGTCGTGTCTTTCGCGACTGGGTGACCTTGAGCTCGACTCGCTAGCTTTGCGCCAATGCCTCTCAACCTCTCGATCTCTCTTCCTCCGCTTCTGGACCCTCCGAATAACAACGTTTGAGAGTTTATTCGTGCGAGGAATCTCCCCGCGACCAGGACTTGGGGCAAACCGTCCATAAAAGTTGAAAAGGGAGTTTCTTCGGTCGGATTTGGAGGGTTGTTCAGGAGTGTCGTCGTTGTTTATGTGGGTATCAGGCGAGTTCTCCGCGCCAGAAGAGAAATCAAAATCAAGCTTCCTTGGAGTCGCAAATGCTGAGCTGGCCGGGAAAGAAGGAGGTGCATCCGCCGGTTGGGAGAAGCGGAAACGCTGTGAATTCGTCTCTTGTGCTACGGCGGGAGTCGACGGCTTGGAGGGGGAGTCAAAAACACTAAAAGGACCTGAAAAGCAATCATCGTCAGCTCAATTGAGTTGAGTGTGAAAATAAATATGGACGCAATTCCTCACGCTTTTTCTTCTGTGTGTCGTGCTCCATGGCCAGCCGATAGAATGGCGAGGTTACGTCTCCAGGGGCCTTTGTCTGCCACTCAAAGTCCATGGGAGACTCATTGGTACGTTTCTGCATCATGAGAGATAGAACCAGTGTGAGTGCGGGGAATGGATGGGGAGTCACGGAATCTCGCAAGTCGGAACACAGGCAGACAGCTTGGGATGCGATGCTGTTGATTGTTTTCAGTTCCCTCGACGACCAGAGCATGACTAAGCCAGAATCGTGAAACTACGCCTATCCTGGTTAGCCCTGCATAACCTATCTTTGGAAACATTCTAGAACTTTGCCGCATGGGGGTTCGGCCTTGGCGCCTCCACGGTCTGAAGCCTCCTGTTTGCCCTGTTTGCTTGTTAATCCATCCTGCCGAACTTCATTATTTCTCACTCTTTCACTCCTTTCACTCCTTACCGCGACAACATCTGCCACCACGGCCAAGTCCACCCAACCATGGGAGATCTAAATAGGACAACAACCAGGTCCCTTCATGGTGGGAGCAACAACTGCTCACCTACTTGATATTGACCTCCAGCCTTCACGATACTCTTCTCTTGTGTACACGTGTGGGAAAGAGCGAGTTCATAACCGCTAGCTGAGACTGAATACCTTCTAGTCATTGCCTTCGCGTTTAGAACGTCTTAAGTAGTTGAGTGAGCAGGCTTTGGCAGAAAGGGTCTACGTGTCTGCAGGCCTGAGCTCCCTCAAACGGTATGGTTAACGTCGTCCTCAGTTGGCGGCTCCGGAAGTATGTGTACTGATGGAACATGAATGAATGTCTAGTATTCGAGTTAACAACCCCAGCGATCATACCATCATCAAATCGGGCTGTTTCTCATGACCAACACGTTCCCCTGTTCCAGGACGGCATTTCGGGGCCGCTAGCATGGACCAAGCGTAGCTCATCAGCACCAGATCTATGTCCCGGATCACCAGCAATGTAAACTGTGCCTTTTTGTCAGTTCATACAGCTGGGGACATCTCGACGAAGCACTGACAAAAGCAAAAGTTGGTGTAACCGGGGTCCCGAAATACTATCTTTTTTGCATTCATAAAAGGTGAACTCACATTGCTTGTCTGTTTAGCTAAACGAAATGAAACATATGCGTCAGGTCAGGCCCGCAGATTAGGACAGTACAGTACATACGTCCTGCGGCCTAGTGTGAATATATCACTAAACGTTGTTCGGGATAAGGAGTTGCTACCTCATAACCTCGGACACAAAGTTATAGGGCACAATATATTGGGTATAGCTTTTGAAATCCGGTAGACTAGGCACACTGTCGTCGAAGAGGAGCCTAAATAATCCCAGTACGCAGGACAGAATCCAGAACATTCCCAGTCAACACTGGCAGTAATGTGGCCGGTGTCGTCAACGAGAATGTTGCGAGGCGCGATGTCTCCGTGAGCAAGATGGATGTCATGGTCGTCACCCAACGCCGCGTGAATGGAATATCTGTCGTGCTGCGGAGGGTCTGCGGGCAGTCCCTCCAACAGAAGTCAAAGAACTCCTTTTCAGTATCAAAAGGACCTCCACAGCGAAAATTCATCATTCCAACCTGCACAGACTTCCGTTTATTCCTTCGATCCGGTTCTCCTTGAGAGTCTTGAGTTGCGAGAGATACCTTCCGAGTTCGCGGCAGGTAGCGACTTTTTGGCTCTCGGTCAATTGTTGCCAGACTTGATCAAGCTTTCGTAGAGTCCATGACAAACTCAAAGGTCCTACCCGAGGGGCTGAATCTGCTCTCATAGGCGTTAGGCACAGGGATGGAAGTGTGCGCGAACACATGGCGCAGAGTTTCTGCTTCCTGTGGTGTCCGGCTACCAATTCGTTTCAAAACTCGACTTTCACCAAACTTGCTGATGGTGCGACCAAAGTTTCGAACAAGAATCTTGCCGTAGCCTTCTATAAATAGATCAGCAACAGTTACTTTTCCAATATCATGGGTAGTCTACTCCGTATCCTTAGGAGCAAAAGGATCCATGTCAAAAGGGGGAGGCAGGCCGAGCAAGTGGCGCGTAACAAGATTTGAGAATAAATCTCGAAAATTTCAGCACTGATAACACGGCCTTTTTCACAAACCCTTGGGCTGGACAAGCGTCGTTGGTAGTATCCGGTCTGCAGATGAGGTTTCATGGCTGCCCGGCGGTTAACTACTGTCGATGAGGGACGACTCATGGGAGTGTGCTTGTTCGCCAAGCCAACCACAACATAAGTTACCCTGCAACCCCAGAACTCACAGAACCAAGAGGGAAGATGTATTGGCATGAATCATCTTGCAAGCAATTTGATTTTCATCCGACAGGAAATTATGCATGTTGGGGCTGCCTGATACTGTGACGTGAGCTGCCTGCCAATAATTTCTGCCAGCGAGTTAACTCGGGCGTCTGCCTTCATAGCCGCCAACATTTCGTCCCCAATGATTTGGTAGCTTTCTGGCTGTGCCGCAGCCTTTTCCAACATCACAGGACTTATGGGTATTCTCGGTGCCCTTTTTTGGATAGATTTATGACGCTGGGTACTATTTTGACTCCCCGGCGCCAGTACGCCGTGGGTGGTGGCCGTTCTTCGAAAAATGATTATAAAATGGTGTCGTCGCTCACAGGAAGTACGATGTATTGAGAAAGCAGAAGTTCTCGATATCTCCTGCTTTACCAAAGACAATTTACACCCTCTTCTTGCCGATTCTTGACCGTTAGCAGAGCTATTCTGCCGTCTCCTCTCTTCGCCATCAAGCCATGTCGATATCCGTCTACCTCTTCGGGTGGCCAACATCCAGGACGCAGGACGGACCAGCCCACATGGGTTTAGCGATCGAGTTAGACGACGGTGACTTTACTGGCAGATTCTTTCACCCCGTGGACTCCGAAGATGGACGCGTGGTTGAAGTGCAGCAAGACCCCGAGATGTCAGGCAGGGGCATCTGTGTGCCTGTCTGCCAGGGGGTAACGGGCGCCAGCTGGGATGCGATCACGAATGCTGTAGCCAGCACGCCGACTAAAGATACCGAAGAATGGTGTGCTCGAGACTGGACGGCGGATGCAATGAAGGAGCTGGAGGCTGTGGGATTGCTGAGCGAGGAAGAAAGAACCACAGCACTCGAACAACTATCCCGAGATGTCTGCGAAGCCCAGAAGTATTGCCTTGACTATACTCGTCAGGAGCGCCCTCCCGTCGACGCCGTCGTTGAAGGTAAGGACCCCCTCCTTTTCCTTACAACTCTATGATTCGATCTCTGATTCCAGATGCAGAAACGGAGTAGAGTATAGCCCTAAGGCCTGTGGTATATTTCAGGGTATCACAAACAGATTATCAATCAACCATCGTAGTAGAAAGAGGGGAGAACGAGTAGAGTTCGTCTAGTATGGAGTGCTCTGGAGATGTTGAATCCGGTGGGGGGTGAATTGCTTCCTGAATGTTGTGATGGGGCGGCGTGAAGAGCGAACATCCTTGTTGTCTCGTCTTTTTTTGTTTGGTTGCGCGTCAACATTTTCTATGAATGCTCAGTTGTTGCTTCTTTTGCGTCTAGTCTCTCATTTCCTTTTGAAATTCACTGAATGCTCCAATCTCGAATCAATAATATGTTCGAAATGGAAGATGGGGGAAGAAAGGAAAGTGTGCGCTTGGCGAAAATGGCGAGGCCTTCGCTTCTCTCCCCGCTAACGACGAGTCAGCCATGTTCCATCTTTCATCACCGCCATCTGCCCCTCTACAATGTAGCGAACACCGCGCAAGAACATTTTCTTTCTATTATCTATTCACCTTAATGACTTTAATATAAATTCTCTTCGAATGGAAACACCCGCACAGGCCCCAAAGCGCCGCTCTCGCTCCGGCTGTACGGAATGCCGCCAACGACATCGCAAATGCGACGAACAAAAGCCCATTTGCTCGAGCTGCCAGCGGACCGGCAAAGAATGCACATACACTCTGCGTCTCTCATGGGGTGGACGGCCGTTTTCAAAGTCTCGCTTCGGCGAATGTCTTCGACGTGATCCAGGCTTGGTCCAGGTGCCGTTCAATTCAGCTTCAGGTGCGAAATGGCGGAGTGCGTACTACTTTGGATAAAAGCACATGGTGCTGATATGTGAGGTTTCTATTATATAGGTAACAAGGTAGCTTTTGTGTACGGCTCTGGCGGGCGTTCTACGGCCACTGCGCTGCCAACAAGTTCACAAAATGGCATGTTTCCTATCATTAACAGTTTTTTTCCGGCCGTTGCTAATACCGTTCATGTTTGACAGAGTTGACGAATACATCAAACACTGAACATCAGACGGAAACGGAGGCGTGCCCATCGACAACGCAGCTGGCAGCTTATTCTCGAACAACCGGTCGAATGCCAGTCATGTCCTACATGCCGTCTCACATTCCACGGAATCCCGATGAAATGCACTGGATCCCACACGGATATCGATTCCTGCTCGACCACTTCATTTCTTGCACAACCCTGGCACTGTCATGTCATCCCATGATCCAAACTACATATTGCTCTGTCCTTATTCCTATGGCGCTTCAGACACCACATCTATTCGTTTCTCTAATGACCCTCGCCGCAACGCATCGAGCATGTCTAGGATACGATCAGAGCCCCGCCCAGCTCGATTGGCTCAGAGTCACGAGCTTACAGCAATTACAGGCGGCATTGGCGCAACCAAAAACGGAACTGAATGTGGCCGTCATCGCTACCACGCTGACGCTCTGTACAGCGGATATTGTATCGGACGGACACAGTCCAGGCTCGTGGAGGTCCCATCTGCGTGGAACGGCAGCCATCATTGCAGAACACTTGCATAACGCCAGAGAGTCTGGATATGCCTTGTCAGAGGCTACGCTGTTGCTTTGGCGATGGTACCTATCCATAGAAACGATTACTTTGCTAAGTGGGAACTTGGTCATTTCCCCTGGTTCACGAACGGCACTTCAATTGCGGCGGCTGATAGGTAACGATGCAATCGATGACTTATTTGGATTCTCCACCGCCCTCATACCCATTTTTGGGGATATAAACCTACTAGCAGTCGAGTCCGGCATGAACGGCGAACAACAGTGCTCCGCGGACATCGACGACATCGCCGACGTGCCCAACGACATGATTCGCGAACGATGCTTCAGAATCATAGAGAACATCCGCTCTATGCTTGATTCACGCGAACCACGCTTTCGACCTACCATCGACGCCTCCTTGTCGAGTCTGCACCGCATCGACTTCGCGGCCGTCGACGAGACGTATCACCACGTGGCGCTGCTTAACTTATACAGACGCGTACTAAACCTCCCGTCGTCAAATCCGCTGGTCCAAAAGTCTGCGCAGCAAATCATCCATCGCGTTTCGGCCATTCATATATTGCATGAGCCGTGTCCTGGTGTGGCAGTCGTGCAACCGCTGTTTGCAGCGGGATGTGAAGCAGGCAGTGAAGCTGACCGTGATTATGTCCGCATCTTGCTGTCGACTGTTGAGATCCAGTATGGGATGGGGAATGTGAAGAAAGTGAAGGGATTCTTGGAAGATCTCTGGGCCATGAGAGACGCGAGTGGGGATGTTGAAGGCAAGTTGCGATGGGATAAAGTGATGGGTATGTTCCATTCCTTGCACATCTTGGCGAAACGATGGCTAACCAGAGTGGTGTGGATGTAGTTGAAAAGGGGCTTGATATTCTACCCTATTAAATCAGTGAAAACTACACTGAGCATACTTGGTCCATTACCTTGCGAACTCTTAGAGGGTATTACAATTGGACCAAGTAGGGGGTGCCTTGTTCATCATTGTGTAACGGGTTTGATTTATAGGTAAGAAAGACAAAGGGCGTGAAACAACAATAGTTGAATCGAAAGTCCACCATTCCGTCAGGTCATTCTAGTTGGTGGACAAATCACCCTGAGAATGTCGCCGAAGAAAATATAGGGTACTAGTGTAAGAGAAAACACCAAAGTCAAGGATCCAATTAAGCTAATGATACAAGTCTCCAGTCCTCAAGAAGCGCCGTATTCGCCAATGCGCTGCTCTCATGATGCTTGTGCTATGCTATACAGAAAACCAAAAGAAAAGGAAACGCTCCCGATCTGGGGGTAGCCGTGGTGCCATACTGTGAACAGGCAGTTCTATCGAAAATAAACCAAGAATCGAAAACGACAATGCCGGTAGGTGCATGAACCGGCATAAAGTCATCAAGGAACATCGTTCCCAAAGAAAGTCAGAAAATTGTGGGCGACTATAGGAATTCACGATCGACAAACTCGTAATCGTCCTCGTCAGCGATATACCCGTCAGCACAGGCCGACTCGTGCTCGTCAACGAATTCGTATTCTAGAGCTAGCTTCTCCGTCTCCTTGGTCTCGAAACGCTCAACGGCCTTATTCAACGCTGCGGACAGGAGATGCTCTCCCGCACGTGGAGCGGTTGGCGAGTCGAAGGAATAAAAGACCTCCACTTGTTCTGCGAGATACTTGAGGTCAGGCACGCCATCGATGTATGACTCCGGGACGTCGTCACTGTAAGAGTCGGATAGATCGCTCGCCTCCTTCATCCCTTCGTCGAAAACGGAACGGAGACCGGCATTGGCATTCTTGGCAGGATAAGAGAGACGTTTGATCAGATGGGCGTGTGCTTTGCGCTCATGCTTACTATCAGTGGAAATGCCAGGTTAGCTTTGCAACTCGCAAGGATTGCGAATGGAGATTGTCAACGCACGTCTTTGGCATAGAGGCCTCCGGGCGTCGCTTCTCCTCCCAGCGATGACCGTTCAAGGGACGCTCGCCACGTGCCCATTTGGCCTTGTGATCATGTACGCGCTTGGATTGAGTACGGTGGTGACGGATGTCGCTGGTGGGAAGGAGGGTTGAGCCGGCCATGGTCAGAGTGGATGGTTTAATTGGATTGGATAGCGTGAGTGCCTGGACGAGCAGATGGGAATATGCCAAAAGAAGGACGGTTCAGGTAATCTGAACGAGGATCAAAAGAGTGTGGCCGAGGATGCAAGTGGTTGAAGATGAAGCTGAGACAAGCTATCTCGGTAGTTTCGGCTTGATGATGAGGAGGTTAGGAGGAGGACAGGCTGCGTGCTTGTATATATAGGGTGATGAGACGACAGGTGAATGTGAATGCAGATGAGTGCAGGTGAATGAGAGAGTCACTTGCGCAATAATAGGAAAACGGGTGAAGGGCCTTTATAGATGGCGGCACAGTCACAAGGGACGGATGGATGTTATCGTCGCTTTCTCTCATCTCGTCTCGCTGCCTATCAACTGGTCGCATGGGGTCAGCTGGAGCGAGGCCGCGACGGTACCCTCAAAGGTACCTCCTGGCGCGCAGGCCGACGCGCTGAAACTGTAGGTACCTCGCAAGTACCCGCCAGGCATGCGTCATACTCGGCCCCGCCCCTGAGAACCTTATTAGTCAGCGTCGGAGTCATCTGCCCCACCCCGGCCAGCCCAACGGGTTTAGCGTATGTTTCTACTTCCGGCAGATAGTGGGGTTGTGCCTGGCTGACTCATCGGCTGTAATTACCGGGCGGTCACGTAACGAACAGGGATCAATACGGAAGACAAACAGACCAAACAGGGCAATTCCGCGACATGACGACAATTGCATCACTCCTTGAATTGTTCGCAGTGCAGCAGAAGAACAACAGTTGGCTGCTCTAGTGACTATCCAACTTCGCGGACTGACCACAGACTCGTCCAGCTACACTTCACTGCCAACTATACAGTACACTCGAACACGGCATATCTTCGCTTTCTGGCGCTCTCATACGACACAGCACACCTCCGAAGCATCCTTCACCACCACCAGCCGTCGCGAATCGGGGTTCCAAATGCGGTTCAGCGCGCAGTCTGGCTCTGGAGTTTATTAAGGCGCTAATTGCAGCGCGTTGATGTAGGAAAATCCTCCCGCCTTGACATGCAAACGCTGGACTTGGCCTGTCCTTCTCCCCCGCGCTCCGTGCAGGCTCGCAGCCCTGGTGCTACAGTACGTAATAACTGCTGTAGCTGCACATGTAGGTCATCGTCCGCGATGGTTGGCTCATCGGCGGGCTCCGTCTAGCACCGTGCGATGCCTGGTCGACATATGGCCCCAGTTCATGATGAATTGAGTATTGCGAATCTCAGACGTGCATCTGCATGGAATGATGGAAACCCGGAACCTTTCATCGCTGGTTTCAGAACGTGACGAGGAGAAAGTCTTCTGCATGGATTTATGCCGGGCGCGACAACAATCTCGAACCGACGGAACGGAGCGTCCTTCAGCCCGGTCGAGCATTTCAAACATTGATGGTGTTGATTCTGAGAGGATTCATCTATCTACGAATGACTCTCCATGGAATTCCACATTGCCAACCGCCCTTCGTGTCTATGATGGATCCAGTCTAAGAAGAAAAGACCATCCCTGCTTCGTCCGCTCCAGCAACTAAAAATCAATGGGAAGGATAACCTGTTTACTACAGCATTGGCCGTTCAGTTCTAGCCCGCCGTCCCGGAGCAGATCCGCTCCCTCAGATACCGCTTCAAAACCTCGAACTCCTGCCTCATCGCATACTCATTCTCATGCCCATCCTCATTGAAACCAAAGCGAATATCAAGCTTAAAATTCCGCAGCCCCGTCACCTTGGTAAGTTGGCGGTGCCATCCCGCCGTGACACCAAGCGAGAGGTAGTGCGCCGTATGGTCCATGGTAAACATCAGATTTCGCAATCCAGGCATTCGAGTGGACAATAGGTCCCAGAACTTCACGAATTGCCCGTTCTCAAAAACTGCCTTGTACTCCCACTCCGGGTATGTGGGATCATCTGAGAAAACTAACGCCATCTTCGACGGGATTGGCAGTCCGAGCCAATATACGTGAAGGCTCCTGATCATTGCGAGATGGGACGGTGAAACACACGCTGCAAAGTCGATCCAAGCCTTTAACGAACAAGCCTTGAACGTGATCGTTCGATAGACAAACTCGTACGCTTCTTCGGAGATTTGTCTGCAGACGTAGAACAGAGTCGTGTCTAGTTTCTGGGGTAGCTCATGCACCGGCAACTCGTGCACTTGATAACCGAATCCGCAGTAACGGCGCACTGGTCGCTCAGGGTCCTGTCTATTGCAGCAGTCGGGCGATGGGAACTCTTTGGTCCATCTGCAACGAAAATTGGCTAGGTAACCTCCGTTGTCGACGATGTGGATGCATCGCGGGCCAAAGTAGTGCGTGTAGATTTCTTCACGGATTTCAAGGGGGAGGCAGAGGAAGAGGGATGTTCTATCTTTTTTCTTGCTACGCAGACGCAGCCGTCGGAGGGATAGTCTTTTGAGAGCTTTGCGCATTGGGTCTTGTGATTGAGATTGTCAATTTCTTTGGGATGAAGTTGGACAACCAACGTCCTCAGCCTCAATCCCGACGAGGCGCACAAGCAGCATGGGTTCATCAAAAGGGGCTCGATGACACTCATGGATCGGAAAATGCGGCGCAAACGATTACTCTCTAGACAATCCACAGACGAGATCTACTATAAGCTCAATGCACAATAGTATATCGCTCTTTTCATAGATACTGCAAGACTCATTCTTCCTCTCCTTCCTCCTCCTCCTCCTCGCTACTACTCTCCTCACCCGGTAAATGTTTCGGAAACCATCCAAACACGCCAAAATCCACATAGTGCTCACCCATCGCGTCGACCCTCACCGTAACGCCCTCGGCTTCGAGAACTGCTGCTTGGCGGGCGGCGGAGCCTGGGCCTCTGTAGCCGTTGGGGTGAGTCAGGGTCTGAATTAGGGGATGATAATAGGAGTGATTATGAAGTGCTTGCAAGGAGCGTATGGGGTAGGAAGTAGTTTGAGCATTGTGAGTCAGAGATAAGAGAGAGGGAGAGATACTAGGTGTAAGAACTAGTATGAAAGCTGCTGTTTTACATACCGATGCGAAATCATCCCCTTTGCGTTAATCACCCGCTGCCAGGGGACGTTTCCAGCATGGTAGAGATGCTGCGTCGCTTTCTCTTCGCTCCCTTCATTTTCCTCTCCTCCTTGGTCTGGGGCGCTGTTCTCCGGAGGGAGATATTTAAGACACATGCCTACTTGTCGGGATCGTTGGGCTAGATAATTGTCAGTTGAACAGGCTCATCAAGCAATGAAGAAGACTCACGTTCGCCGAGTAATCGGGCAATGTGCCCGTATGAAGTCACCTTGCCGTGCGGAATCTGTTGGACGGCTGCGTAGACGGCGTTGAACCACCACTCAGCCTCGTCGGTGCGTGGCATGACGCGTAGTGAGGTCAATGAGTTAGTCAAGGAACTTGTGGAATTGTGAATGATATATGCAGTGGGGGGTTCAGATTTTTTTCAGTTCCAGTTTGGCTGATACGAACAGTTCGTAGATCTTGTTGTCATTGGCAACCTCGCGCTCTCACGCGATGCACCATCGCAAATATCAACAAACCTCTTAAGAACATGTAAAAGGAAACGCATATTGCACAAATTGATATTGAGCTTATCATAGAAAAGGTTTTGCAGTTCGTTAAACTATGTACAGTCGAAGCGAATTAACCCAACCGTTCATGTTCCTCGCAACCGTTAATATGCACGCAGTTGAACCCCGTTGACCAACGCCACCCACCACCATGCTGAGCGAACGTAGAATACAAAAGGAACGCATATCGCTCTCGAAATACAACTTTAACGCGTGAAGTATTCCATGAGAGTAACAGCACCGACATGAACAATAATTAGGAAAATCGTGCACAAAGTGAAATCTGCATTTGATAAAAGGAGTAACAGTGGAAGATGCAAACGGACCAAAACGCACAGAATTCCGTCAAAGACAAAATCCTTCTTCCGATAGACCACAGAAACAAATACTTTGAAAGAGTGACATTCATGAGGTAACATTAGCTGGAAGAATGACACACACTGCGTGGACCGTTGAGAGCTTCCAATATCCATTTATCTGCGAGCCACATTGAAAGGGGTGTCGTTCTCTTCTTCAGCGTCGTCGGGAAGGACGGTGATCGGGATCTTAAGCCGATTTGCCACTTCCTTGACAACCTTGACGCGATGATCGAGAGTCGCATGTCCACCAGCCGCCATGGAGATGTCATCAGGAGAGACGGTCTCGTCGACGAGCGAGGCGATCGCGGGAGAGAGGAGCTGGAGATTGGTGAGGGAGAGGTGATAGTTCACGATAGCGTTGGTGACGAGGTCGGAACGAACAGACATGGCGGTTTCGACTTGATCCATCTGGGCGAGGAGACCTTGCTGCTTGGCCTGAGAGAGCTTGAGGGCGGCTTGAAGCTGGTCGACTTGGTACTGAAGTTCGTAGATCTTGTCGCTGTCCTTGTCATCGCGGAGCAGGACGAGCTTGGAGGGCTTCTTCTCGAGGGTATGCTCGGTCTTTCTCTTCTTGTTTTCATTTGGGTTGTACGCGTTCGAAGGGAGAAGAGCCATTCCTTCCATGGGTCTTCCGCAGCTCTGGTAAGTCCAGAAAATCGGCTTGTGTTCGAAGCTTCTATTGTCCCCATGTCTCCAGGAGCGACGGTTCCTCTTGACTTTACCATCGCCGTTGAAATCGCCAGGCCAGTACAAGCCCAGCAGTTCCTTGGACATGCTTCCCTTAGCAACCCAGTCGACTAAGGCGTTGACTTGCTCATCGCACAACAAGCGATAGAAAGGAGGGAGGTTGGTCGAAGCCAGAAGCGGCTCTGGAATGACGTGCGGAAAAGGGGGAAAGGAATCGAAGTCGAGGGTTGAGATTCCGTCCATCCAGTCCGGCCCCTCGCGGTCGATGACTGAGTTGCTCACAAGGAAGCGAGGAAGACGCGAGGCGCGATTCATGCGATTCGCCATGATGGACGCGAGAAAAGGATGTTTAAGGAGTGGGGTTAGAAGAGATATTGAAGAAGAAGCTCCTGTTGCCTTTGCCCTTGAGCAATGGTAGAGGAAGAAGGATGAAGAGGAGGAAGCGTAAGGATGAAGGATCACAGGAAGAGGAAGATCAACTCACTGAGGTGAGTGAGTGAGGATGGTGAAGGATAGATGTAAACAAACAAGTGAAGTTTTATATGGGAAGTTCCGGTCGTAATGCTAAGGTAACGTGATTCCCCGTACGCGTCCAACTTCGCAGGCCTCCACTGCAGCACATAGAAGAACACTTCACCGAGAGGAAAACAATGCGTAGTCTTGTGGACGTGTGAGTTTCTTGTAGCCGCCTATCACGAAGGCTAGTGAAAGACGTGAGGCCGAACGTTCAGTGCAGAACGAAAGTGAGACGAAAGTGAAGGTGGTTAGGGGGAGTGATCGGGGATATCTCCTCATAGATCTATCACCGTAGCTTCACCCGTAAGCGTTCCGCTTCCAAAGCCGTCCATGCACGCGGCATTAACCATCCAGCCCTCTCGACCTAAGCACCTTTGTCCTCCCCAGACTCGGGTCCATAAGATTGCCTTGCCCGTACCCCAAAGGACAACCCAAGTGTCCTTCCAAGCCCAGAAGACACTGACTAAATCCCGCCATATGCCTCCATGAAAGAACCACCAGATGAAGGACTTGTTTCCGCGCTCCCACAGCATGCCACCTTCTCGCCGGCGCTCCGCCATGATCTCCAACGCCCGCTGCGCTTCATCATAGTAAACCCTTTCTACATTGCGGCCCACATGGACGTGGCCAAACACATGTAGAGCAGGTCTGATGCGCCAGTCGGCCTCGAGCAAAGAGGGACAGCCAGCGGAGTAGGGGAAGTTGTCGCTATGGTGTTGAGGAGGAGTATGCGAGACGAGGATATCAGTGTCGAGTGGAATTGGCTTGGGCCATGGGTCTCCTCTGGTCATAGGGGGGTACTGGAAGGCATGTATGGAGGGACAGGCCGGATCGAGCTGTGGGATCTGGGGCACACCGTGGATTTTGAACGAGCGGGTAGGTGATGACGGCGATGGGCGGAAAGACAAGGTGACAGAGGAGTTCTGGAGATAGTGAATGTCTCCCCAGTCAATCCTCTCCTCTCCGCCTGAGTGAGGGACGAGCTGGCGGGACTCGAACCAGCTGTCATGGTTGCCCGCAATGACGACTTTGTGCGGATGTGGCAAGCTCCTGAGCCAATTGACAGCAGTTTGGATCTCGTCCACGGTTCCTGCATTACACAGATCTCCGGCGTGGATCAACAGGTCCCCATCAGGCACGTCCGTCAGCTGCAGCGTATGAGTGTCGGAGATGCAGACAACGCGGACGGGCAACTGGGAGGGAGTGCGGGTGTACGGATCCGGACGGATGGCAGAGAGCAGGCCGTATACGGGCCGTAGTATGCAGAGGAGCGGCGAGGCAAAGAACTGCGAGGCGAGAGACGGCGGATCAAAGGGCCCCATTGTGTATGTGCGAGTCTTTGAAGCTGTTGAAGGGGGTGCTGCGAATCATTGACTATACAAATCGAGGTCAGCATGCTGTAAGAAAGGGAGAAGAGGGTTCTTGTAGCTCGACAGCTAGCTGTAGACAACTTACTTGCTGGTTGGGTGTCTAGACAGCAGGGCGTCTACGACATTCTTGCCCAATCGCCCTGCTGGTCAGTCTAGTTAGTTAGTAGCTAGAGAACGAGGTCTGAGATGAGAATGAAGCTGTGAACGGCACTCTCGTCCCATCCGTGACCAGCAGTTCGTGGTCACAGTTCAGACGAGAGACAAACTGTGCAGATATTCAGTATGAGAGTGTCGTTGGGTTGATATCGAGCAACTTCAAGGATTGACGTTGGCGGTCGTTCTCGTTCCCAGTTCGCGATCATCATCATCGCTCACCACCTCTTCTCACGACATCTCACATCTCGCCATCTTCCTCTCTTCCACCACCATCACCACCGCCATCGTGCCATCGCAGCTTCAACTCCCCTTCAGCCCTCGCCCGCTCGCTTTGATCAATGTCCATTGACCTGCTCTTCTTTCACCACGGCCTCAACCCGCCTTTATCTACCTGCAGCATCCCCCTCCTCCTCTCTCCGCCCTCCGCCCCATTTGTTCGTCCTTGTTTCAACCGGTGTCTCTTTAGCCGCCCATTCCAAGACGCTCTGTTTCACTTTTCATTCATCCACTGCCAATAACAAAGTGATCGCAGGCTCTTTAAAACCGCGCTCTCTTACAGCCCTCCACTCGTCGTCTTCAGCCGGTGGTCGTTTGGCTAACTTTGCATCCTGGCGGGGTTCCCGAGCCAACTCCTGCTTCTCCAACCATCAGCATCACCACCACCAATATCAATATCGCGACCACAACTGCTGCCGCGCCGCCTGCTCCTCACCCACGTCGCCATTTACCCGTGCTACTCCAGGTTATGGATGGGGACGACCTAGCCAGATTGACAGTCGCCAAAGAAGAACAGATGGCCAGCGCTACGAACCTCCATAACGCTGCGAACGGGATCCCTGGGAAGAAGCGGAGGAAGGCTGATTTGAAACCCATCATCACCAACGAGGGTACCTCTGCCCCTGATCCGTCCTCTGCGACAATCTCTGAGAACATGGCGCCAGCTGTGAAGACAAGGTGAGATCTTTATGCTGCCATCTCTTCCTCCTCTTCCTCTGTCTCTACTTCCTTTCGTCAACTCTCACCTTACTTGAGCACCTGTTTTCTCCGTCTTTTTCATCATGTCGTTTAAGACGCATCGATACTCCCAAAAGGACAGTCTTACGTATCTTGTAAGAGATTATTATGCATATCCTCGCAAAGTTCATTACATTGCCCCCAAAAGTGATTACTATGCTTCGTCTTTGGGAGATCACTGCTCTTCGTCTGCTCGACGGCGCTGGATACTAACAAATCTCGGTGCTAGCCACCAACCTCAACATTCCGTCTCGACCTCTTACACAACTCCGATCTTGCGAAGTCCCTCGTCCTCCTCCGCCGAAGATCCTGCAGAAGCGACAGCCGACGAGGAAGATTCAGAAGACTATTGCAAGGGCGGCTACCATCCGGTGCAGGTTGGAGAAACCTACAACAATGGGCGCTACGTCATCATCCGCAAGCTGGGTTGGGGACACTTTTCCACCGTATGGCTTTCACGAGATACGACAACCGGCAAGCACGTCGCCTTGAAAGTCGTCCGTTCCGCAGCGCATTATACAGAGACCGCCATCGACGAGATTAAACTACTCAAGAAGATTGTCGATGCCAACCCCAACCACCCTGGTCGCAAGCATGTCGTGAGCTTGCTGGATTCGTTTGAGCACAAAGGGCCAAATGGAGTCCATGTATGCATGGTGTTTGAAGTTCTCGGTGAAAATCTTTTGGTGTTGATCAAGCGATGGAACCATCGCGGAATTCCGATGCCTTTAGTCAAGCAAATCACAAAACAAGTTTTGTTGGGCTTAGACTACCTGCATCGTGAATGCGGCATCATCCACACCGATTTGAAGCCGGAGAACGTATTAATCGAAATCGGCGACGTTGAGCACATCGTGAAAACCTTTGTCAAGGAGGAGGAATTGAAAAAAGAAAAAGAAGACAACCGCAATGGCCGCCGGAGGAGACGGACTCTCATTACTGGGAGTCAGCCACTTCCCAGTCCGTTGAATGCCAGTTTCAGCGGCATGGATCCCTTCAAAATGCATACTCCAACGAGCAGCAACCTCAATCAGATGTTATATGACTCTCCAGGTAAAGATCCCGTTCATCCAAGATTCTAGTACTCTGACTTACCTTGCCTTTCGCAGCCACACCTTCTGGAGGTCTGTCAATGAGGGATCGACTTGGAATCAAAGATGCAAACAAAATTGCAGATGAAAAACAAAAACAACGAGAAAAGACAACGTAGGCTCTCCGTGTCGCCGCCACCTTCATGACGTGTACTGACTGTTTGAAGTGATATTTTAGAGCGCGAGGTGTCGGGTATATCACTGGAAAGGACCTCAACACCCGAAGAAATGGCTGAGGATGAGAGTGGCGCTTTTGACACCATCTCCGTCAAGATTGCGGATCTTGGAAACGCATGCTGGGTGGGACATCATTTCACCAATGACATTCAGACGCGGCAGTACCGGTCGCCAGAAGTAATTCTTGGTGCGAAATGGGGTGCCAGCGCGGATGTGTGGAGTATGGCAGCATTGGTATGCTTCCTGGATTGCTGTTATTGTCCATTGTGTATGGCATATCTAACTCTGTTGCAGATTTTCGAGCTCATCACTGGGGATTATCTCTTTGACCCTCAATCCGGCACGAAATACGGGAAAGACGACGACCACATAGCACAAATCATCGAGCTGTTAGGCTCGTTCCCCAAATCGCTGTGCGTTGGCGGGAAATGGAGTCAGGAGATCTTCAATCGCAAAGGCGAGCTTCGAAACATCCACCGTCTACGTCACTGGGCTCTCGCAGATGTCCTTCGTGAAAAATATCATTTCCCCCTCGAGGAGAGCAAAGCCATCGCGGATTTCTTAACGCCCATGCTCGAACTTACCCCGGAGAGGAGGGCCAACGCCGGCGGAATGGCGAACCACCCATATCTCAAAGGCACAAAGGGGATGGACCACATTCAACTAGACGTTCCTGTAGGAAGTCGAGGAGAAGGGATTCCAGGTTGGTCGTCGGAAGTCAGGAAAAGATAGAACAGCGTACTGCCCATTACTTGTTTTGCCCTTTTTTTTGGTTGCGACAAATAATGACCCTAATGTCAAGAAGATCGTCTCCTCTCGATTTCTCAATCTACACCTATTTTACGGCCATTACTACAGGATACTTGTTGTGCTGGGTTGAGTTTGAGGTGCTTGGCTGTGTTGTTGAGTATTCTCTACTACTACTATCTGTATGTTGTCCGTTGTTTGACAAGACAGTTCCATTGTTCCGTCTATTATATCTTGCATCCAGCGTGCACTCCCTTCTTCTCTCGTTTGTTAATTTCATTTTTCCCGTATTGCATAAGCCTCAGGCCATGACCTTGATGCAATTGTTAATGGCCCGCCGAGGTCTCGTTGATGGAAACCACTGGGTTTAGAAAGATAGAATATGTGCTGTTGTTTGTGCTGTTGGTGTTCTGTGATTTGACTGTGACTGGGCGGTTGTGACAGTGAAGGGACAGGTCGTCTTTATTGAGCTTTCAGAGTTGGGTCGGGCTGGATAACTAGTTGCGGTTGTGGTGCCGGGTCTTGCGTAAAGTGTTGGTCTCGTTGTTTGCAGGTGTTGGCCGCAAAAAGGTACGACCATGTGGATGACCATGATATAGTTGATGTCTCTCTTTGCCCGTGGTTTATTGCAATGGGATCTCTAACCCTTAACTGTCCTCCGCTTTTGCGATTTCGGTTCGAATTCCTTCCCTGCCCTCGTTTTGACGAAGGCTCGTGTTATCCTGGGCCATACGGTATGGTCTCTTGACATGTAAGGCTATCGCAGCTTAGACGGTCGCAACACGCTGTTGTAATGTAGGAGAATTTAGAGGGCGGTCCCTGGTATCGATTTCGCAATTGCACGTAGCTGTATCAAATTCGCATTGCTATCCCACGCTCCAGTAAGCCCCGAATCACCCCCAAACTTCTCATGCCAATATAAGAGACGAATGGTAGGAAAACGAGTGTGATCACTCGTCTATCTGCCATTCATACGCCAAACCCGCATTCCTCTCACGTCGATTCCGTGCATCAAACCATTCTTTTTCAAACCCATTACTCCGATCCACCCCATCCCACCGATACCCGGGACGAATCCCATACCTATTCGGTGGCCCCGCACCCTTATACGTCTTTTTCCCTCCCCCTGCTCCCGTCCCCGTCCCGGATGATGGTTTCGTCAAAAACTGCGCGGCTGGGTCATTCCACCGCTCCTGCGCTTTAAGCTCCGCATTCAAATCTTCATCTTCCGCCGTGCGCGCCAACGGCATATATTTCGCTTCCTCCATCAAATTCTTCCTCTCCTCGCGCTGCCTACGCTGCACATCACCCGTCAGCGCCTCTTTCTCCGCTGCCTCTTTGGCCGCAGCTTCTTCAGCGGCACGACGCGCTTCCGCGCGCTTCATGGCGACATTGATGATGCGACCAGACGCATCACGGTAGATGGTTTCCGCCTCAAGACCCGTAGCGGGCTTGTTGCGGAGCGCCGCAGCGTCTTTGGCGTGTTTCCGGTTCTGGGCAGCGAGCATGGCGGCAGTCTGCGCGGCGGTTTGGAGGCCAGCGCGGGCGCCGGATTCCATGCGGAGAGCGTCATCATCGTTATCATTGTCGACGACGACGGGTCGTTCATCGTCTTCTGCGGAGTGTGCGGTGCGTTCAGCGGCGGCGGAGGCGAGGATTGCATCTGCGGCGAGCTGGTCGGCGTTGGAGGGTGCGGTGGGACCGGCGAGGGTTTTCCATTTTGATTTTGATTTTTTGAATTCGCGCGAGGAGCCGGCGATGGTGGCTGCTAGTCGTTCGTCGTCGTTGTCATCGTCGTCGAAGCGACCGTGGGAGTCCTTTGTGGTGGATGTTGTGCGGAGGTCGGGAGGGTCGTCGTCGGCGATGATGAGGCCGTCTGCGGCGGTGGAGTCGGCGGCGTGTTTGTTCTTTTTCCGTTTCTTTTTGGGACGGTCCGAGGAGGGGAGGGGGTCTGCGGTGAGGTACTTTTTGGCTAGGTAATCTGCGAGCGACATGGTGGAGGTTTCTTGTTCGAGTGTTGAAGCAGTCAGCGTTGATGAAGCTCAAGAAGTGAGGCCGTCACGTGCAGGGCCGGTGTCAACGACCATTCCAAGCATCACCGGCGCTGCATCAAGACTCTCTTAGGGGTGGTTCTGAAGCACGAAGAAGACTAGACATGGGGAGAAATATTTCCTTACTCGCGATCGAGTGTTACCTCAATTAAGAACTTCTCCTTAGAAAATTAGACGCGTCAAGGGTGGTCTCCGACGCGTTAAGGGCGAATCGTGAAGGACGCGAAGGAACTCTCCAAACGACAACGCTTGATGAACCTTTTCAGTTAATGTTGATTATCAATTACTTATCTACAGGGCTGAACGGGTCGAGAGCTGACTGATTAAGCACAAGCAGTGGAATGAGGTGTCATATTCGTCATATTATGGTAGTCCGTAAAATATTCAGCAGTGTTCAAGAAAGACAGAAATCGTGTCCAAGCAAGCCATGTCGCGTGACAATAACAGTAGAACAAGGCAGATACACCTCTATACGCATGTACTTCAACCACACCAGTAAACACAGGCGGCTCACATCACCACGCAGCACGAATTTTGCTTCTTTGCCTGGCCGTAAAACATTTTACTCTGCTGACTGAGACCGTCACTCTTAGCCACCAAACTGTCAATCTTCTCGCCTCTTTCCAGCACACTTTCAATCGTCTTGTGCAACACAATCTTCGTCTCATCCAGCTCCTTTTGGATCTTCATAATGCTATCCGCCTGCGAGGGATCCTGGTATTTCACAATATACTCCTTGAGCTGCGGGAATGGCAGGTTGCCCACATCGGGGGCGATGAAAGCGGTGCGAGGATATTTGGCAAGGAACTCATCGACGATTTTAGAGAGAAGCTGGTGGGCGACGAGGCCTGGGTAGTCTGCGTCGGAAATGATGATGCCGGCGATGCCTTCGGTGCGGCCGTAGGCGTGGAATGTGTATGATTTCTCTTCGATGTCCTGGCGTTGGCCGGGGCGGGTGCGTTCGGCGACGGTTTTGGAGAAGAGGGTCATGAATTCGCCATAACTGCAAAGTGAACTGGTGAGTCGTCCGGGGATACAGGAGGAGAAGTAGACCGAGAGAGCCTACCTGTCTCTGGTAAAGCGGGAGAAGCTGCTGAGGTCCATCTCACGGCACAGCTCGACAGCTGGCCGGGTCTCATTGCGGAGAATCTGAAAGATGGAAGGGCCATTAGTCGTGCTGGATCAAAAACGGATGAGCTAGGTATATGAAGCTCACTCCGATATAGAATATCTTCATAGCTGCGCTACTGTGTTAGGGGTGAGCGTTAGAACGAGGCGAGGGGCTGCAGTGACGTCGAGGAGTAGCTGTTCAGTTTATGGGCCGGCGTGGCAGTTAAACGGCTACTGATGTGAGGTCGTTAGAGAAACGACACACAAAATCCTAGTTGACGGTGAACGGTTACGGTGACAGAAGTATTCTTTGGAGTGATGAACTATGCAAACGGAGGTGCCTGTGGTCGCATGTGATGATCGTGCCGTTGGGTGAGGCTGTGGAATGACACCGGCGTTTCATGCAGCTGTCGACTCACAGCGCCCTCCTCTGGCTACGAAGAACAAGCAGTTCATTACAGAGTCCAAATTGACAAAGACAAGCCAACGCTCTCCAAAATGGCATTCATCTCAAACAAAGTCCGTGGATACGATGTAGTTCGAGTCGATGAGGCGGGGAATCGATGGGGACGTCACCGGTGCCGCTTTAGGCATACGCAACGACGACATCGAAGAAATCTGTCCCCGCCAAACATCATTCATCAACACTCACGAAGCTGAGGGTAAGAAGCTGGGTAAGAAGCTGGGCTTGGGATAACCCAGATCAGACAGACCGGACTGTTTTCCGACTCACCAGCGAGGAAAATAATGCGAATCGCTTCAGCATCATGGCAGATTTTTCAGAATCACAGTGGCTCGATCAGCTCGCAGCCATGAGAAAGGCAATAGACGAGCTCAAGCTGCCCAAAGACAGCGGCAAACAGTCATATTACGGCGCCGACCTGGATCTCAGTGATGATGACCTTTCCTCTTCGCCCGCATCCATAGTGGACATATGGGATGTGATCAGCGACGACGACGACACAGCGGACGATGACCTGGATGATATTAACGGCGTGTCTCTGTCAGAAGAGTCTCCGGAGGCTCCAAAGGGGCAATATGATCAAAACTGGCTGGAGAGAAAATGCGAATCAATCGCCCTTCGAAAGCAGGGCCTGAACGCAGTTGAACTCCAGCAACAGTTAAACGCCATCCTCGCCACAGACAGCTCCGACGACGAGCTGCAAATGACCCTCGCGGAAATCATTGGATTCGATGACCTGGATCTTGTGATTGACCTGATTGCTCATCGCAAGGAGATTTTGGCCCCGAAGCAAGCAGACGCCTCCGTTTTCTCAAATTTGCAGACACGGGCTCAACGGGAAGAAGCTCTTCGCCAGCAGGACTACATGCACAAACACTCAAAACTTGCTCCAAAACAGGATCGAGACGGCCCCAGTTATCCACACGTATACAAATCGTATGATGCTGGGAATACGCTTTCTATCAGCGGCAGAAAATATGGTCTTCCCGTCGGAACTACCCATCGCGAAGACCCCAGATATACCGAATATGCCATCCCAGCAGCCAAAGTTGGAACTCTGGGTGTGAACCAGAAACTCGTCGCCATATCTGAGATGGATGGGCTGTGCAGGGGGACATTCAAAGGTTACAAGGCCCTCAATCGCATGCAAAGTTTACTGTATGATGTTGCGTACAAGACAAACGAAAACATGCTCTTATGCGCGCCGACTGGTGCTGGTAAAACCGATGCCGCTATGCTTACGATTCTCAACGCGATCGCAAAATACACGGTACCAAGCCCGCTTGAGGAACCCGATGCCTCTGACTTCGTTGTCCAGACAGAAGAGTTCAAGATTGTCTATGTCGCGCCGATGAAAGCTCTGGCTGCAGAGGTGACAGAAAAGTTAGGGAAACGCTTGGCTTGGCTGGGAATCCAGGTCCGCGAGTTGACTGGAGATATGCAGTTGACCAAGCAAGAGATTGTGCAGACACAGATTATCGTCACTACCCCTGAGAAGTGGGATGTTGTCACCCGAAAGAGTACCGGCGATACAGAGTTGGTGCAAAAGGTGCGCCTTCTGATTATCGACGAAGTGCACATGCTTCATGACGAGAGAGGTGCCGTTATCGAATCTTTGGTTGCCCGAACTCAACGCCAGGTTGAAACTACCCAGTCGTTAATCCGTATCGTTGGACTTTCTGCTACCCTTCCAAATTACCTTGACGTAGCCGATTTTCTCAAGGTGAATCGAATGGCAGGTCTCTTCTATTTCGATGCCTCTTTCCGTCCTGTCCCACTGGAGCAACATTTCCTCGGTGTTAAGGGAGATGCAGGATCAAGAAAATCACGAGAGAACATTGACATTGTAGCTTTTGAAAAGGTCCGAGAGATGCTTGAGCGAGGACACCAAGTGATGGTCTTTGTGCACTCACGGAAAGACACCGTGAACACAGCTCGATTGTTTGCGAAAATGGCCGCTGACGAACAGTGTTCGGATCTGTTCAGTCCAGTGGAACATGAGAAATACTCTCAAGCACTGCGAGACCTCAAAACCAGTCGGGGCCGAGAAATTCGGGATCTCGTTCCAAAGGGAATGGGAACTCACCATGCTGGAATGCCGAGGTCGGACCGTAATCTGATGGAACGTTTCTTCTCTGAGGGTGTTATCAAGGTGCTTTGCTGCACCGCAACTCTGGCTTGGGGTGTTAACCTTCCGGCCGCTGCTGTGGTGATCAAGGGAACTCAGCTGTACAGTGCAGCAGAGGGTAAATTCATTGACCTCGGAATCCTCGACGTTCTCCAGATTTTTGGTAGAGCTGGTCGGCCACAATTCCAGGATACGGGTATCGGGTTCATTTGCACAACGCACAACAAACTACAGCACTATATATCTGCAGTCACGTCGCAGGAGCCCATTGAGTCAAGATTCTCCCGTAAGCTCGTGGATAATCTAAATGCCGAGATTGCTTTGGGTACGGTGACCTCAGTCACGGAAGGTGTGCAGTGGCTAGGCTACTCCTATCTCTTTGTACGAATGCAGCGGAATCCTCATTCGTATGGAATCGACTGGGCAGAAATTCGGGATGATCCTCAACTCGTTCAACGCCGTCGGGATTTGATTATTAAAGCTGCGAAGACTCTTCGACAAAGCCAAATGATCATCTTCAACGAGCGCACGGAGGAACTTCGCTCCAAGGATGTTGGCCGTATTGCGAGTCAGTATTATGTTCTGCAGACGAGTGTTGAAATTTTCAATACAATGATGAATCCCAACGCCAGCGATGCGGACGTGATGAAAATGATTAGCATGAGCGGGGAGTTTGACAATATTCAAGCAAGAGACAATGAGTCCAAGGAACTCGATAGACTCCGATTGGAAGGCTTAAGGACTGAGGTTGAAGGCACAAATGATAGTCCGCAAGCAAAGACGAACATCCTCCTCCAGTCGTACATATCTCGGGCCCGCGTGGAGGACTTTGCTCTGGTATCCGATACCGCATACGTTGCTCAGAACGCAGCACGTATATGTCGATCCCTCTTCATGATTGCTCTAAACAGACGCTGGGGATATCAGTGCCAGGTGCTCCTATCCACTTGCAAATCAATTGAAAAGCAAATATGGCCGTTTCAGCATCCATTTTACCAGTTTGATCTACCAAGGCCCATTCTGAAGAACCTCGATGAGAAGTTTCCGGCATCGTCAATCGAGTCAATGCGCGATATGGAGCCGGCAGAACTTGGACAACTTGTTCATAACACGCGGATGGGCCATGTCCTTACGAAGCTATTGGATAACTTTCCAACGCTAAGCGTCGAGGCTGAAATCGCTCCGTTGAACCGTGATGTTCTTCGGATTCGCCTCTTTCTTTATCCAGAATTTGAATGGAATATAAAACACCACGGCACTTCAGAACCGTATTGGATCTGGGTTGAAAACTCGGAGACAGCTGAGATATACCACCATGAGTACTTTATCCTCAACCGGAGAAGGCTCCATGACCATCATGAATTGAACTTCACTATCCCTCTGTCGGATCCGCTGCCCAGCCAGATTTACGTCAGGGCAATCTCTGATCGATGGTTGGGCGCTGAAACTGTTACTCCAGTGTCATTCCAGCATCTCATCCGCCCGGATACGGTGAGCGTTTATACCGACTTACTGGACCTCCAACCTCTGCCGATTTCGGCTCTGAAGAATCCGTCCCTAGAGGAGATATATGCCGAGAGATTCCAGTTCTTTAATCCGATGCAGACACAGATCTTCCATACCCTTTACAACACTTCTGCGAATGTTTTGCTCGGTTCGCCTACTGGAAGTGGTAAGACTGTTGCAGCGGAGCTCGCCATGTGGTGGGCGTTCCGAGAGAAACCTGGATCGAAAGTTGTATACATTGCACCTATGAAAGCACTTGTACGAGAGCGTGTGCACGATTGGCGCCGGAGACTGGCTATTCCTTTGGGCCTCAAACTGGTCGAGTTGACGGGTGACAATACTCCTGATACAAGGACGATCCGGAACGCGGATATCATTATTACAACCCCTGAGAAGTGGGACGGTATCTCTCGAAGCTGGCAAACTAGAGGCTACGTGCGGCAGGTTAGCCTGGTTATTATTGATGAGATTCACCTTTTGGGTAGCGATCGTGGCCCCATTTTGGAGATTATCGTTTCTCGTATGAACTACATTGCGTCTCAGTCGAAAGGAGCCGTGCGACTGCTCGGCATGTCTACCGCATGCGCTAACGCCACTGATCTTGGTGACTGGTTAGGCGTGAAGCAGGGCGTGGGCCTTTATAACTTTCGCCATTCAGTTCGCCCTGTTCCTCTCGAAATCTATATTGATGGTTTTCCCGAACAGCGTGGATTCTGTCCATTGATGCAGTCGATGAATAGGCCCACATTCCTCGCAATTAAGAATCACTCACCTGAGAAACCGGTGATTGTGTTTGTGGCATCTCGACGACAGACGCGTTTGACGGCAAAGGATTTGATAAACTTCTGCGGAATGGAAGATAACCCACGGCGGTTTGTGCACATGTCAGAAGATGACTTGCAGGCCAACCTTGCTCGCGTGAAGGATGACGCCCTGAAGGAGGCACTCAGCTTTGGGATTGGTCTCCATCATGCTGGATTAGTGGAATCTGACAGGCAACTATCTGAGGAGCTCTTTGCCAACAACAAGGTGCAAATCCTCATCGCTACTAGTACGCTTGCATGGGGTGTGAACTTGCCAGCGCACCTTGTCGTGGTAAAGGGAACACAATTTTTCGATGCGAAGATCGAAGCATACAAAGACATGGACCTCACAGATGTGTTGCAGATGCTCGGTCGAGCTGGTCGCCCGCAGTTCGACACTTCCGGTATTGCACGGATATTCACTCAAGATGCAAAGAAGGCATTTTATAAGCATTTCCTCCATACCGGATTTCCTGTGGAGTCTACACTGCATAAAGTCTTGGATGACCATTTGGGCGCAGAAGTATCTTCTGGCACTATTGCCACCAAACAAGATGCCCTGGACTACCTGACATGGACTTTCTTCTTCAGACGGCTGCATAAGAACCCATCATACTACGGCCTTGAGATATCTGCCGATGAGCACAACTCGATGGCTGCGCAGGGTATGGCTGCAGACTACATGATCGAACTTGTTGACAAATCCCTAGGAGAGCTCGCGGCCTCATCTTGTATTTCGTTTGACGAGGCTACTGGATTCGTTGATCCCACTCCATACGGAAAGATCATGAGTTACTACTATATCTCCCACAAGACAGTTCGCTACTGGATGTTGAATGCAAAACCGCACCCAGACTTCGCGGATGCTCTCGGTTGGATGTGCTCTGCGACTGAATTCAATGAGCTCCCTGTGCGCCACAATGAAGATCTGATCAACGCTGAATTAGCTCGCAATTTGCCGTTGCCCATCTCTGCTATTGGCACAGACCTGCCGCTCTGGGACCCTCATATCAAATCCTTCCTATTGCTGCAGGCGTTTATGTCTCGTGTCGAACTCCCCATTTCTGATTACGTGGGAGACCAGGTGTCCGTACTTGATCAAGGAATCCGTGTTATTCAGGCATGCATTGATGTGTTGGCGGAACTGGGCTATGCCAAAGCATGCTGGTTGATGATGACTCTACTTCAAAGCATCAAGGCGGCACGATGGCCGGGCGATAATCCTCTGTCTATCCTGCCGGGTGTCGATGCCGAGTTCGAGCAGGACCAACGGATAGTCGACGCCACGAAAGTACCAAAGACTCTTCAAGAATTGGTCGCACTACCCCCGTCCGGAATTGCAAATGTTGCGAAGATGCTACAGTTGGATCCATCGACGGCAACGCAGTTTACAAAGACAGTCGCTATGTTACCGAATATCCAGGTGTCTATTCCTGAGATTACAGACACAGGACTTGTCGTGCAACTCACTCGACAACCACCACCGTCTTATGCCCAGCGGCCATCTCGCCAGCAGGACACTGAAGGTATCAAAATCTACGCTCCCAAGTTCCCAAAGCCGCAGATGGAAGGGTGGTTCGTCATTGTCACAGGCAAGGCGGCACCCGGGGAAGATGAAGAACTGTTAGCTTTGAAGCGTGTGTCTTGGTCGAGCGGTGACAAGAATCGCAATCGGTCCGGGGGAGGACGGGGTAATGTGACGGCTCGGGCAAATATCAAGCTCTCTTCGGGAGAGGAGGGCGGGAAGAATATGAGTGACTTGAAAGGAAAGATGACGGTCAAGGTTGTCAGTGATGGGTATCCGGCGATGGAGTGGGAGGTGCACTGCTGAACGTACTGTACATATACCCTGTTCTGATAGATGGGTTTACATCCTGCCTGTACGGAGTACATTTTTCCAGTTTAGACGCCTATACTGATGGATCCGCGGTGCGACAATGCCTCCCCATTTCTTCATGCATTGTCTATCACTGCAGAAAGCCGATAACAGATGCATGAAACCACGATAGACCCAAGCAGCTGCATAATTATCCAGATTTCTGAAAGGCCAGCCGAGAACAAAAATAGCCACAACCCCAACATCGGTAGCTACTCACCCTTGTTCTCGCACGGAGGCCCGAGGACCGTCCCGCCATCCACTCCCTCCGTAGTTTACCATACTTCCCACGCAAAATATAAGTAGTGCAATCGGCCTCCGGGAACACGTTACATCGGCCCTCATTACCCGCACCGTACTCAGCCAGCGGAACTAACTCCGTGATACTCCGCACACACATACGCTTCCAAGAAGTTCCCTCTACCCCCCTGATCCCTGCCACCTAAGTTCTTGCTCGCTTCGCCGGTTACCAGGTTAGCGGATCCGCCTGGGGTTGCTGGGGGAGGGGGAGGGGGAGAGGGAGGGGGATCATTTTCAGGGATACCCCATATCGGGGCCCTTGGGAGTTAGGCGAGTACGATGGGTTGGGAATGAGAATGTAAGACATACAGTAAATACAGGCACGGAGGGAGAGCAGGGTATTAGATAACATGCAAGGCTAAGTTAGGACTATGAAACTTCAAGTATGTTTTAGTGATGAATCGAAGTATGAGTATGTAGACGTGATGCTGGCTAAGTTATGTGATGCGAGCGAAACTGCATGGTGAATTGAGGTCTGGACTGTAGTTATGGGTGAGTGAAATGTTTCAGCATCAACTCGTTGCCATCAACGCCTTTGAGGAGAAAAGCAGCAAGAATTCAAGAGCAAAAGAATAGTTCTATACGCCCCCTATTTCTTCTCGGATAGGAACTGTGCATACAAACCCCTTGTCCAGTAGATAAGGAGTACGGAGTACAGGGTAGTCCTACCCGAATCGCCATTCCCGAGCTACGCGCGACCCGGGTTTGATTTGTACTAGTTACTAGTATCTCGGATGCCTTCCAGAACTGATGCTCCCATGGACCGGAAACTCGGTATTGGCCAGCTGGATATCCTGCGCCCGCATGGACTCGCTGCCCATGCTCCTGATACTGGAACCCCTTTATGCAAGGGATCATGCCTTTTCCAGGAAACCAAAGCATGGATGCCCGAAATTTGCCATCCAGCACACTGCCGGCTGGGGTATAATACTGCTAGCCCATGTTCATGGGAGTGTGCCTGACATTCAGGAGAGCTTAGGGTTAATAGTTGCCAGGCCTTGCATGGGGAATTCAAACATGCGGGAGGCTCAAGAGCTAGCTTTTATTCAGGGGCTCCGCGGGTAAAAGGGGTATGACAGGTGAACCCGTCAGTTAAACAAAGGGACCAAGAAACGTACGAGCAATGGGTTCTTTGCAGGGACCAGCTCTTTATTCATCGAGTTAGCAGGAGGATATGTACAAGTCAATTAAAAAGGTTAAAATACAAGAAGAAGAAGAGGAAGTAAAGACACGAAGAATAGATCGTAACCAAAGCATCAACGTCGCTAGGAAAAATGGACACCCAATTGCAAAATATTATACAAAAGTCGTATCCGACGACACCGGCATCCCTACGTATTCGTTCAAGCCGTGATAGATGCCTCTATCACAAACTGAACGCAAGAAAAGAAGAGTCATAACGTAAGACTGTCCAGCTCGGCAACCAAAACCGAGTTGAGAAAAGAAAGGAAGATAAAAGGCTGATATAAAGGGATTCTGCGAGAGAATAAAGAAGCGAATAGAAGAAAATACGTATCCATTGCTCACGACACACCAGCGCCAACGAACCCATCATCAACCGAGCATAATCACGCATCTTCAAACACAGCCACACTCGACTTCTCATACCGATGCCCCCTCTGCGGCACCTCTATCGTCGGCGTGCCCACCCTCGTCGCCACCAGCCGCTCATTCGACCGAAACGCACCGGTTTTACCTCCAATCGGCACAAGCACTTGTTTGCGTTTGCTGACGGAGACGGATCGTGCGATGGAGACTTCGACGGTTTGGAAGTCGTCGAGGTAGGAGTCGACGGAGGGGTTGGATCTGTGGAAGTGGCCTGAGCCGGAGGGAGAGGCACGGCCGGGGATAGGGGTTGTGGCGGACCGAGGTGTTGTTGTTGCCGCTTTGATTATTGCGGGACGGGAGATTTGGATTGGGGTTTGGAATGGGAGTGTGATGGTGGGTATCTTGTCGGGAGCCAGTGATTCATTGGTATTAGCAGACACGGGTTTCAACGGGACCCGCTCTGCCCGAGCCGTTTCGGACGGGACATCTGCCGGTCTCTCGGAGGTTTCATGCGTGAACTGCGGAGGCGATTTGCGAAGAGGTGTAATCATTTCCCACATTGGCTCTTCCTCTTCTTGCTTGGGCGGTTTGATGTACAGCTTGACCGTGTCCTCGTCCTCCTCTTCTCCCTCCGTTTCACCATCCAGTTCTGATGGGGTCGTTGAGAGATATGAAGCAGAGGGCCATCCACTCTGATACGAATCCACCGTGTCAGTGGGGCTCTTGAGAAACTGCCTGCTCCGTGAAGCCATCTCCAGATAAGCTGCGTCTGGGGAGGCGGGCATAGTATGGGATTTTTGTAATGGAGTCGGGACACGGGGAAGGCAGTGAGACCCGAGCAGCTGGGAGACTTTGCTTGTAGGGGTGGGCGGGAATAAAGTGAAAGTGGGTGACTTCGCCGGACCGGGAGAAGTAGCACGTCTCGGTCTGGGAATATCGTTTTGCAAAGCGATTTCCTACGTGAGGATAAAAAGTGAGCGAGGTTCGCAGAAACCATAACAGACAGGGGACATACCGCCATATCCGCATGATTAAGCCGATCAAGGTTCCTGCTCCTTCGAGCGAGCAGATTCGAGTTGGACTTGGGTGCATTATCGTAGAACGAACCAAACATCACGCTATACCGTTCCATCTCCACCGCAGGGATATCAACGTCGAGAAGCGGAACATTCCTATTTCTAGCAGTTGGTCGAGGCTCCAGGTCTTCAGGTTCCTCCGACCACGCTCCCCAATGGCCATGCTGGTGCGTCCCTTCCTTCAAGCTGGCAGACTCGGTGGGTGTGCTATAACCGGTGCTGAATCCAGGTGGCACCAATCCTTGGTGACGAGGGAGTGACTGCGACCTAGCTGGCCACGGACGTGCCTCAGATATAATAGGACGTTTCTGGAGTAGATGAACGTCACCAAAGCATTCTGAGCTATCCAGGGATCGCAACTGTTGGTCGTTTACACGGACTTCGTAAAACGGCACGCGCTGCGGAGATTCGGGACTTTTTGATTTGAAGAGCCCACCAATCTTCTTCCACCTACTTGGTTTCCGCCTCAGCGAGGGCTCCTTCTCTTGTTTCTCAACTTTTTGTCGTGGTGGACTCATTGTGATCGCATCTGCCCAGGTGTCGATGCTGGGCGGCAGCATTGACGGACTGCCCAGGGCGATGCCTATCCCTTGATCGTCCCATGATTCGTTCACCGACTCCAGGCGTAGAGGAGATCCACGAGACAGTGACGAGGTCGAGTCGTTTAGGGTAGTAACTGGTGATACGACATCCTGTCGATGGGATCGCAAGATCTTTGCTTGTGCTCTCGATTCCTGTGCAGTGCTCGGTGGCCAGCTCCTGTTCGTATGTGGAGAGGCTCCACGTGCCGTCCCAGGGCGTGGAGAGCTGGTATATTCACGGGGAGGTGCAGTATCAACATCCGCGGTGAGCGCTCGTCTTCTTCCTGACATCAATTTTGCCATCTCGACCACAGTGTGTCACGTCAATGCTGATCAAAGATAGGCATAGAGAGTAAAAAAGATGATATATGGGGCAAGAGCTGAAAGCAGAAAATAAAGGTAAAGAAAGGAGGGGGGCCTGGCGGCTCAAGGAGTGCAGCAGAGGTGCGGAATGAAGTTGGTATATCCCAACTCGAGATGAAACAGATTTGAAAACCGTGGAACAACTTGCTTCACAAGTTGAGGAAGATAAACGATGGAACTAATATGAACAAAAGCCATGATGAATCGAAATGGCTAGAATCACCAATCTATGGGTAAGGACCAGGGCCCCTCGAAGCGAGCCCCAGCAGGTATCATTACTGCCTGTCAGGCATGATTTAGTATTGTAAAAAAGAGAGCATCCAGCTGCCCTGGATTATTTTCTCGGAGACAGAGCAAGACTCGTATTGTCTGGAGACTCCCACAAGACACTGGGGAAAGTGGACTGGCATGGGGTTGTTGCCGTAGGTCAGTGTTTAAATTAAATGCGACCGGGATAAGGACTGGGGATGACATCGAGACCCTTACATTGGTGAAACTGATAGCAGAGCATCTTATCGACGACGTCTCCCGTCTGGCCTTCCTGCTCATGCAAAGACTGACCATCGCAGTTCTTTTGGATGTTTGGTCGCCGTGAGCATCGGAAGAACCGGTGGCTTCTAGAACATGTGGTAGAATGAACAGTGATGGAAGTTAATCGAGCCAGTAATCAATAGCAGCGGCATTCTATGAATGCTTGGGGCGCAAGGGAGAGATTCCCTGCAGCTGAGACAGTCGAGTATCATTGGACGGTTGGCGGCGACGTGAGGAATTTCATTTCGCCAGTTCGAAAACCAATGAGAGTGGTTGAATATCTACCATCAAACGCTTCATATCCCAAGGGGTCGCGCAATCCCGTCTTGCAGAGAGATCACAGAAGACCCTCAGCCTGACACAAGCTGTTCACGACAGGCGCATCGTGTCGTCTCGCGGTTGGCGCGTCCTGGCTATGGGAGTCATTCGAATGATACTTGCTGGATTGCTAACTTGGTGAATACTCCATGACAGGATAACTGAACGATTGCACAAGCGAACAGGACGCGCATCATTCGCGGAGACGTTGAATTAAGGCTGAGACGCCGGGATCAGCAAGCCATCCGGTTTGACGAGCCTTGAATCACCTCCTTAATTTCCGATGGGCAGCCATCTTCAACAAACGATGCCGGACTGGCAGATGTGAAACCAACGCTCCAGTCTCACCTTTTGTCGTGGTGATGAGGACGACAACCCCAAGAGAAGAGAGAACGGATATTTGTGCTGTTTGCCGTGGTCGTGCTCCAGGATGTCTCCATGCTTTGACCATGGTTTGATCTGCCGCTAGCAATTCGGATCGCCCAGCTGCCAAACTCCTCCCGGCCGCCCAAGCTTCACGACCATGTCGAGTGTCAAGAACCGCCCGATCGCGATAGCCGCGGTGGCCGCGAGTTTGTTTGGTGATAATTAGTTGCTGGGATTGAGAGATGATATTGTGGAGGAGACGGTGATGTTGTCGAAGAGATGAAAATAATAGAGAGAGAAGAGAGAGAAAAGAAGAAGATGTGAAGCGTGAAGTCGGCCGGCGGGCAACCCCACCAGCCAGCCCACCTTACATAATGTGCAGAAACCAAAACAACAAACACATCCCACTTCACGCTCACCACTCACCACCGACTGTTCAACGGGGACTCTCTCTGCTCATCTTCATTCATCACATCTTCTAACAGCACTGTACTTGTTGTATGCTTCGTGTGTGTGGTAGATTCGACTGTGCTCATTGCCTCGATACCATCCTGCCCCTCATCGCTCAGTCTCCCCCACCTCATCCGCATCTACATTGATTCTATATCCTCCGCGGTGTTCGACTCAGATATAAACAGATTTATACTCAGCTATCACAATGTCGTGGCAAGGTTTGTCAGATCTGTTACAACACCTCTATACTGCCTTCTCAAGCTAACTGATCTTATCCGCATAGCTTATGTTGACACCAGGTATCTATCTTCCTAAAATCTGGAGACCCTTTCGATCCGCCGTTATTCCTCTCTCCCTTCCTGACATTGTTGAAACCTCTCCGAAAATGACGCTCTAACATGGTTCTCCGTCTAGTCTCGTTGGCTCCGGCCACATCGACAAGGCCGCCATTTTCGACAACCAAGGCAGCAGTGTTTGGGCCACATCAGCCGGATTCTCCGTACGGACACCCCATCCCCTACCCCCTTTCCCGCCATCGTCGTAATACTGGAGGAGATGGAGGTTGTTGGGGATCAGGCTAATAAGATCAGGTCTCCCCTCAAGAGATGAAAATCGTTGTCGACTCGTTCAAACCCCCGGCGCGCGATGACGAGATCAAGGAAATTCAGGCCAATGGCTTCTTCGTGGGTGGAGAGAAATATATTGCTTTGCGATCAGATGAGTCCCGACTCTATGGCAAGAAGGTACGCATAACTCTCACAACCCCGTCGTTGAAAGCGAAGCTAATGCAACTTCTTTTCATCAAATAGGGCAAAGAAGGCATCGTCATCGTAAAGACAAAAAAGGCCCTCCTTATCGCACACTACCCGGAGACCGTCCAGCCCGGCGCCGCGACCAACACTGTGGAAACCCTGGGCGACTATCTTAGCGGACTGGGCTACTAGACGAAGCTTTTGCAAGATGCTTGTCCCTTGATCATGAATTACAGTACATAATTGCTACAGCACTTCTTTTCCTCCAATTAACGACTGCAAAGAAATGAGATACAATTGAGACTTAACATATTCGATCAGTTGTTGCCAACACACTGTTGAATTAAGCTCAGGCAGTCCTCTTCGAAAGGGAGATGTTGATTGAGGACATTTCATTAAAATTCATTTTCATAAGTGTATGTACATGTTAGAATCAAAGTTAGCATCAAGGCAAGGTTGTGGCATTCCTGCAACACAACCGAGTCCGTGGTGATTAGATGATGCTCTCTCTTGTCAGAGCTTAGTAGGTGCATCTGCAGACGTCATCTTCTGGGACATTTGCTCCCGGACAAGGCGTCCCTCCGTTGGGACGGCCCCGTTCACTCTCTTTCCACCTCATAGATATCAATCCTCCCACCCCTTCATATAATACCTCCTTAAACCGGCAACTCCCCACCCCCCCTCCTCCCCCCCAACGTCCCAATCCACGTCAACCCCCTCCTCAACACCGGCCCCACAACCGGCACTCCCCCCACAAACGCACCCAAGGTGACCAAAAAGTCCCCAAACAATATGAACAGGCCGTAGATCTCGACGCAGAAGCCGATCAGCGGCCAGCGGAAGAGGATGAGGAGGATGCCGAGGACGAAGGTGATGGAGCCGAGGATCTTTTGGCGGCGGGCGAAGAAGGAGAGGGTCTTTTGGGGGCCGAGGATGAGGGGGAGGCCGATTACGAAGAGGATCTAATATCGAGTAAGTTTCAAAGTTGTTGGTGTATAGAGGGAGGGTTGGAAAGGGGGGTGGTATGTACGTTTCCCATCGCGAGCCTGGTAGACTGAGAGTTAGCGGTGCGCAGACGTTCAATGGGTAAAGGGTGAATGTAACGCGTACAGTGAGCGGTCAAAGAACATGATGATTCCCAGAAAGAAGAAGAGACTCCCTGCACAACACGCATCATCAGAGGATTGTTTTCTATCGCGACGCGCCGAGACTGAATCCCATGCGCGACTGAGCTTCGGTCTCACTCACCACCGGTGCAGAAGACCGCCCCAATCTCTACAACGATGTTAACAGGATGATAACCAAGCTGAGTCGCGTTGGAACCTACTCTGCATGTCGGATAACCACATGGTCGGCATCTTGTTTGGTTCGTCTCCCTCTAAAGGTTCCGGAAGCGATGGCTACGTGATACTGTCAGGCTCTCCGTTGGCGCGTGTACTTTGATCTAGTAGATGGAGATCAACATGTCAGTGAACTTGAAGCACAGAATTGTTCAGAAGATAGCAGTACTCACATTATCTGATATTGTTTCATGCGGCGATTTCTAGATACATTTAAAGGACAGATCACAGGTTGGTAGCTTTCAAAGTAGATCTAATAATGGCGCACGCGTAAGTCCAGAAGGAAAGGAAACCAGGAGAAGCCGTAGCCCGCAAGTGAATGTCACAATCCACGGAGCATTCTCACGAACAAAACTAGAAAAAGAATGCTCGCGGCTGGTGAAATTGACAATTTGCTGGAGCTTCAAGCTCCGAAGTGTTCTGGGGGGCACGCTAGGCCCAGATGGTGCTAGCACCAAGCACACAGGGGATTTTGATTTTGAGGCCAGAGAAACAAATCATCTTCAACATCCGTCGAGGGCGAGATTACTGGACTACAGATCAAGACCAGATGATAATGACAACCATGTTGAAGATACAAGCAGGAAATATCACAATGCGATCATTCGACTAATTCTCCTCGACAAAAAATTATCGACAACCAGCACCGAGCATCCATCGCTCCAACACGCCCTTAACAACACCATATCCCATCTCTCCCTTCATCCCTTTCCTGCCCTCTAAACCGCCGAGACCACGGTGCCTTCACGCGCACTGTAACTGATCTCCCCATCCCATGGGATTTCGGTACCCGTCAAACATACATCCTGCGTTTCGGCGCAGGGGCGGAGAACAAAAATCATCTATGATAGGTCCCGATTAAGCCGGAGCGCCGTTTTGAACCCTTTCTCGAGAGGGATTGGGCGGGTGGACGGGGTTTGACTTTGTGGGCCGAACATATTAATTTTGTGTCTGTATCGCGTCGTGTAACTTATTGTTCGTCGTGTTCTTTCTCTTCAAGATTCGTGTGCGTGTCTCCATACGATTTGCAATTCGAAGAGCTGTTGGCTCCTTATTTCAGCACGACGTGCGCGCCTCTGGCCTCTAGGTAACTCTCCGCCACGCCCTGGCCGAGCGACCGGACGACTCCAAACACTTCTTTATCATGATATCGTAGCCGTGTCTTAGGATCACGGTATGGCGCCGGAAGGCCCGTAATATCACAGTAGTGTTTCTGCTGCGCGCCATGCAATGACGGCGCAGATTCGATGTTCGTATATGTCACAGCGGGACCCGTGTTGTAGACTGAACGGCTAAAGTTCTTTTCCAGGACGAGAGTCGACAAACTGTGTGCGGCTTGTGCGATGTTCGTAGGCTTGGGGATCGGTCCTGATGGTGTCGTAGTACTAGGAGCTCCGGAGGTAGAGGAGGGTGTGTCCGTTGTGGGCGGCAGTGCTCCTCCGGCGACTCGTGGTGTGGAAGTGCCGCTGTTGTCATGGGTGCCGATGGCGGAGGCTTCTTTGCGCGAGGTCTCGGAGAGGATCTGCTTGACGTTTTTGTTGCGGCGGGCGGAGGGCTTCCAGTGTGGATTGCGGAATGGGCGGGGGGTGCGGGTGATGTCGAGCTCGTCCAGGAGCTTTTGGTGGGATTCGTCGGTGGCGGTGCTTGGTGGCATGTTGAGAGGGAGATGTCCTGAATCACCAAAATATCTATGGGCTGATGGTAGGTTGATGGATTGAAGCTGAAGCTGATTGAGGAAGAAAGCGAAGCTGCAACAGAGACGGAGCTTCGCGAATTCGTCACGTGGAGAGGAGCATATTCACGGTCAACATCACGGTCTTTGACGCAACCGCAGACCACAAAGCGCTTGAGTCTCGGATAAGGTCAATGAAGAGCTGCCATGGTGAGATGCTTCTGATATTATATGATATTGCTCATTGTCTAATGATTTACTTGTAGGAGAGTCCGCATGAGCACCAGCAAAACCTCCTTCTCTCCCGCATCATCACCAACGTCGTATGTGACCCTTTATATGATAACACGAGCCCGTCTTCTTACTGACCATGACCTTGATGGTGCAGGAGAAACTCAATGAAGCCGTTATGGTGCTGAACAAGAGCCTGCAGGTTAGTGGTCTCAGTCCCCAGCGATACCTTGACCAGTACTAAACCGCGGGTAGGAGGTCAATGTGCAGAATATGAACGTGGAGTTGGTGGCCCAGATGTTTAAGAACTATCAGTCAAATGTTCTTTTCCATCTTGAAGGTCAGTGAAGCTGTCCCGTTGTCGCGTTTGGTCTGGTGGGAGGATTCTGACTGTGAGACAGCAACCGAGAGCTTGAAAGATCCATCATAGATTAAGTACATTACAGATGCAAACCAATCACTCCAATTGAAGCGCTATATAGTGTAGCAATATGAGAAGTCATTAATATAGAAGTGTCTTGTAGTCTTCGTGCCGCTTCAATCCCATGTTCAACGCGCCTCATCTCTTATCGCGTCTTATCGCAGATTAACTTAGCTTCTTTGACGAGAGTTGAGCTTCAACCTTTAGATTCTCACTCACTCACTTCTCACTCTCCATTGTATCTCCTTGCCTACAATGTCCTGATCTCATCCTCCTAGTTCTTCTACAAACCCTCTCGCATCATGACAATCACATCCATCCAAACCGTCCTCCCCTCCCGCATCTCCGCCAACATCACCGAGAAACGCGACCCCAAACCACCGCCGCAAATCTACCCCGTCCGCGAACCTCTCTTCAAAGGCATCCAACCCCCCCAGCCAGACGGCTACGAGCAAAGTCGTGCCTCACCACACACTAACGCAATAGTCATCGATAATGGTACCGTCATCTCACAGCTCTGGCCTCGTTTGGACGATAGCTAATACTCTTACTTACTCTGTAACTAGGATCCCACCTCGTCAAAGCCGGCTGGTCCTTCGACAAATCCCCACGCCTCATCATCCCGCCCGTGATCGCCCGTTACCGCGACCGCAAAGCCAATCGCACGTGCCAGTTCGTCGGATACGATGCGTATGTCGATGCGACGACGCGAGGGCAGGTGCGCAACGCGTTTGATCCGGGCACGAGTGTGGTGGGCAATTGGGATGTGATGGAGGGCGTGTTGGATTATATCTTTTTGAAGTTGGGTGTGGATGGGGCGAATGGGGGGGTTGGTCGGCCGCTGGTGCTGACGGAGCCAATTGCGAATTTGGGGTATGCGAGGAAGAGTATGGTTGCGTCGTCCTGGTCAGGTCAGAGGTGTGTCGTGCTAATGGATGATGATAGTGATGAACGAGATTCTTTTCGAATGCTACTCGGCTCCGTCAGTCGCGTACGGAATCGACTCCCTATTCTCCTACAGATATAACCGCGGAACAGACGGGCTCGTCATCTCCTCGTCGCATTCCTCCACTCACGTCATCCCCGTCCTTAACTCCAAAGCCATCCTTTCAAACTCCTCCCGCCTAAACTGGGGCGGCCACCACGCCTGCGAATATCTCTTGAAGCTCCTGAAGCTCAAATATCCCACATTCCCTGCAAAAATGGCCGACAACCAGATGGAAGAGCTGCTGCACAAGCACTGCTACGTATCGCAAGATTATGATGGGGAATTGAGTGGATATCTGGACTGGACGGGTCTAGAAGGGCGAGACCGCGTCATACAGTATCCGTACACTGAGCATATCGTGCCTGAAAAGACTGAAGAGGAACTCGCGCGAATAGCAGAACGCAAAAAGGAGAGTGGACGACGGTTACAGGAGCAAGCAGCCAAGATGCGGCTGGAGAAATTGATGAAAAAGGAGCAGGAGCTGGATTACTACAAGGAGCTTCAGAAGAACTTGGCGTCGGAAACGAAAAAGGAGATACGCCGGGTTCTCGATGCGGAAGATATGAAGGACGAAGCACAACTCGAGAGAACTATCAGGGACCTTGAAAAGTCGATAAAGAAGTCACGAAATAAGGACCTCGGGCAAGAGGAAACCGAAGAAAACCCCGAAGACATGACATTCCCCCTACTCGACGTCCCCGACGAAGAGCTAGATGAGGCGGGCCTCAAGGAAAAACGACACCAGCGATTGATGAAGTCCAACGTCGACGCAAGGCAGAGAGCCAAAGAAGAAAAAGCAAAAGAACGAGAACGACTAGCAGAAGAAGAACGTCTAGACAACGAGAAGCGCGAGAACAATTTCGAGCTCTGGATCGAAGAACGACGACAAGCACGAGAGGTACATCTCCCACTCCCCCACTGACAAGACAGCCCTCATCTAACATGACTACAGGCCGTAATCCAACGCATCAAAGAACGCGAACGCTTCAAAGCCGACCTCGGCAACCGCAAATCCCTCGCCAGCCAAATGCGCATGAAAACCCTCGCCAACCTCGCCGCCGACGGCCCCAAGAAGCGCCGGCGCGGCGGGGACGACGACACCTTTGGCGCCAACGACGAAGACTGGGGCGTGTACCGCACGGTCGCGACGGCCGGGGACGGCGGTAGTGATGACGAGGACGACGAAGATCCGAGTGCGCAGCTGAGAGCGCTCGAGGCGGATTTGTTGCGGTATGATCCGGATTTCACGGAGAATCATACGCTGGAAGCACAGTCGGATTGGACAAAGTCACTTATTCATATGTTTCTGCGTGGACCGTGGCCGTTCGATCCCGAGAGTCAGCGGGAAGCACACCAGTTGCATCTGAACGTGGAACGGATCCGCGTTCCAGAGGTGGTCTTCCAGCCCTCGATCGCGGGCGTCGATCAATCCGGCATCGTCGAGATCGCCGCGGACATTGTGCTGCAGCGGATCCACGCCGGCGCGGATCAAGAGCGGTTGTTGCGCGATGTGTTTGTGACGGGGGGCCATTCGCTGTTTAAGGGGTTTGAGGAACGGTTTGCGAGGGAGTTTCGGAGCGTGTTGCCCGAGGGGGTGGAGTTGGGGGTGCGCAGGGCGGGGGATGCGGTGCTGGATGCGTGGAGGGGGGCGGCGGAGTGGGCGGGTGGAGCGGAGTTGGGGGCCGGGTCAGTGACGAGGGAGGAGTATTTGGAGAAGGGGAGTGAGTATATGAAGGAGCATAGGCTGGGGAATGCTTTGTAACTTAGGGTCAGTATGCCATTCCATATCATAAACGTCACGTTTCATGACCGTTTGAACTAAAACCCCTATATAGTACTACTATCAATCCCCAATCTCAGCAACAACCCTCGGAATATTGATATCAAACCCCTCCCCCTCCGCCGCCACCCTCCCCAACACACACTTGGTCCAATCCAACACCTCCTGCGCCGGCACCCGGCCATCATCACCGTCCTCCCCATGAACCCTCAAATGCTCCATAAACGCATCCACCCCGTCAAACACCGGTGTCGTCTCATCATCTCCGTTTCTGTCTGCGTCTGCCCATTGCTCGACGGCGCAGTATATACACGCGAACCTTCCCTCCGAGCCCGATTCCGTATCTAGTTCTGATCCCGATCCCGATGCAGACCTAGACTTAGACCTCGATGATTGCTTATGTTTCGTGTGCACCGGCACATGACACTTCGCCAACCACGCCCACCGATACCGTATCCCCGTGGCCCCATGCAACCGCACACTTTGATCGAAATCATACGCCTGCCCCCTCACCCCTCCACCTACACCCACGCCCGTACTCCCAGTTCCCGTCACTGTTAGTTGAGTCGGCGTGGTCCTCGCAACCCCACTAATCGCCCCCGACCCCGTCCGTCTATGCACAGCGGGTTGCGGGCGCGCCAGGGGCCCCTGGAAGATGCATTTCGAGCTCGTGCAGCGCCAGAGGGCGCGGTGGGTGTGGGTGTCGGTGACGAGGCGGAAAGATGTTTTGAGGGAGTGTTGGAGGCGATAGGCGGATTTGCAGAAGGGGGGGAGGGTGGTGGTTGATAAAGAGGATGAGGAGCGAGGGGAATGGGAGTGGGAGCGGCGGGTGAAGTTGAAGGTGAAGAGGGAGCGGGATAGCGATAGGGATAGGCCCTGTGTTTCTTTTTCTTCCGAGGATGCGGAGATGCGTTTTCGTCGGCCGTGGAGGCTTGCTATCAACGACCCAGAGCGCGACGAGGTTGTACTTGCGCTTGGCTCGGTCATCATACTGGCGACGTTCTCCTGAGAACTCGCCCCGTCGTCGTATGGACCGCGACGATTCGGACCGAGCATCGACGACCGATCACCTCCACCGCTGAACGTCCGGGGTAGCATGGGCGGCCTCATCGACCGTTCACTGTACACGCTCTCGCTATACAGACTGTCCGAGCGGATGGGGTAGATAGGGGTGTTCGAATATCCACTCCCGGTACCACTGATATTCGAAACGGCATAATACCGCCCGCCCATCGATGAATCCACACTCGGCGTTCTCATCTCACCCCTATCTCGCAACGAATGACCAGTCAACTGACTAAACGGCGACAGCGGCGACGCAGCAGACATATCACTCGCGGGCGATATGGGAGAGAGGGCATTGGCATTACTCCTCGCATCCTGCGACGACGAACCACTGACGCTGACGCTGACACTTGACAATCGCAATGGATCATGTTCCGAGCCCGTCGTCGTCGTCGTCGTCGTACTCATATCCATCATCGACCTCTTCCCCATCCCCATCCCCGACGCAGTCCCCATGCCTAGACTCACCCTCCTCCCCAACTCCCACAAACAAACCACCACCTCCACCCTCCCCCGATCCGCCACCTCCCTCAACCCGTCCCAATCCAACCCGTCCCAATCCGCATCCGCGCCCTCGCCCTCCAAAATCGCCATCCTTAGACCCGCCAGGAGCGTAAGTTGCAAATTGATAACGATATCCTTCAGTGTTTCGCGGGCGGTGATGTCGCCGGATTCGAAGGGGGCGCCGTGGAGGGTGTGGTTTAGGTGGTATTGGCCGTTGATGATGGGGGGGGCGAGGAGGAGGGAGGCTTTTAAACTGAGAAAGGACTGGGAGGTGGATGGGGATGGGAGGGAAGACTGTAAGTGGTCGAGGAGGGTGAGGGCGTCGGTGAAGGAGGTTGTTACTATATGGATGCTGTTAGTTGGGCGGTCTAGTTACTATAAAGATAGGGAGGGTGTTGTATACCAGCGGACACGCATGTTCCGACGGAGCGCACGTCGACGGGGGTCGCTGACATGATTAGAACTCGTACTGAGTAGCGGACGGGTATATACAGACAGTAAGAGAGTAAAACACAGTGCGAGAGAGAAAAGTTGTGTCGTGGATGTTTCTTTATCTTCATTGTTCTCGTCAAAGAACTGCAAACAGAGCAAACACGGGCCGCTCTATGCTTAATCACGATAGAGATGTCTAGGGGTATGAGTCAATCCGAACATCTATTAGCATTATCAGTATGGAGGTATTAGAGTAAGTGTGATATTCGCCGGAATAGAAAGCATACAAACCAACTCCAATCCCAGTATTCCCGAACCCGAACCCAGCGCCGTCCTCTATACATACAATTTAGCAAACGCTCAACAACATATCAACAAGCACAACAAAACATCACAAGAGCCGAGACGAGACTTGTAGACTGACGGAATCAACAACATCTCCCCTTCTTCCCGCCCCCTTCAACATCAACCGCCCTCTCCCCATCCCTATTCTCCTGCTCATGGCCATGCTGCTGCAACACCAACGCCGGCGGAAACCCCAACCAACTCCTCCTTTTATCCACATTACTACTCTCATTCACACCCTCATCCCCCACGCCTATGCCCGTGCCTATCGACGGCCGTTCCTCCCTCCGACTCCGCACTTGTCTCCTCTGTCCTCCCGCCGATGTCCGTGCCTCGGACGTATCAAGAACCTTGTTCCGCTGCTGCTCGACGAGTTTGCGCGTAATCACCCGAAACACCTCCTCGACGCCCTCGCCGTCTTTGGCGCTGATTTCATGGCAGCAGTCCCAGCCGATGTCCTGGCCCCAGAAGCCGCTGCTGCGTTTGCTCTCGATCCCGTGTCCGTGTACTTGTCCGTTACCGTGTGTATTCGACGCTGACGGACTCAACATACCCATTCCGTTACCCATTCCCATTCCAGAACTCGGCGGCGGCGTCGACGCCAGCGTCGGATACAACTGCTCCGCCACATACGCAATCGTCTTCTCAAACGGCACCTGTCGTCTACTCGGATCCTCGGCGACAATATCCGCCTTCGTGCCCACAACATGTATAATAATCGGATCCCCCCCATCCCTATTCTGCCCCTGTCCTACATTCTCCTTCAACTCGCCCAACCACCCCATCATCTCCCCCCAACTCCGCTCATCCGTAATATCATAACACAGCACACACGCATTCGCACCGCGGTAGTACAGGCGCGTGATGCTGCGGAAGCGCTCTTGGCCCGCGGTGTCCCAGATTTGGAGGCGGATGAGGGTGTCGGAGGTGGTGTCGAGGACGCGTTTGGTGAGGAAGGAGGCGCCGATGGTGGAGGGGGTGTTCGTGCCGGTGCTGGTGCTGGGGGGGTGGAAGGTGTGGTGGACGTAGCGGTGGACGAGGGAGGTTTTTCCTACTCCTGTATCCATGGGGAGGGTTAGTATTGTATAGTAGCTGAGAAGGTAGGTTGAGAGGCGTGTAGAGGGAAGGGGACGCACCTTGGGCACCGAGGACGACGATTTTGGCCTCGAGGCTGTTACTCATTGCGAGAGGCTGTCATGAATGGACGGTGTTTTGATTCTTGACCATGGATGGAGATGGAGATGGGATTCGAAACGGAACTGGGGAGGGTTAGTGAGGGCGGCTTGTCACTGTCTGTACTGTGCAACGAGTAGAAGGAGTCTTTGGAGGTATTGTATGTAGGTCCTCTTTGACTGTCAGTCAGTGGTTGTAACGAGAGTCGTGATATGAAGAAGTCAAGTCTAGTCAGCAACACCGCATCTTGTCTTGGTAGATTCTGCCCCCAAGTAGTATTATAGTCACGAGTTCTTCATCTTGTTCCGTTCATTCACCAGTCTCTGTGATGAAGATGTAAATATATCACGATGTTGTTCCTTCAGGCTGACACGACACGACACACTTTTTTGCCGTTGTCACGCTCCCTCGCTCGGAGGTCAGACGGAACAGGAACGAACACCATCACATCACGCCGTACTGCAGACACACGCCGAGTCACTCGGAGTCAGCCATGTCAGGCAGCGAGTGAACATGAAGCCGTGATGCGATATGAGATTGTTCCCCTTGAAAGAACTGATTATGTGACAAACTTCGGCGTCTTGTGGGGGATCCGAACTCGACTCTCACCAACACTCTCCTTCTCCTCCCCATGTCCTCCTTGCGCCGGCATCGTCTACCGCGGATCCTGACGGGGCCACACTCCACTGCACCGCGACCATGACCTGCTCCGTTTCCGCTGGCTGCTGGCAAAAGAATACTGCGGTTCGGTTCCATTCCAATGACCAAACGAATAGACGGAAATGGGGATGTCGGAGTTCGCTGTGGGGTAAGGTTTGCTGCCGTTAAAGAGGACGATGAAGATGAAGATGAAGATGAAGATGGCTCTACATCGTTGATACTACAAACTCGATCCTACGCGATCCTACAAAATGGGCGACCTACAAAACCGCATCACCACCAAAGCCTACATCGTCCCCTCCAAAGGCGCCCCCTTCGTCCTCACAGATGTCATCCTGGACGATATCCTGCCCGATGAAGTACTCGTGGAGTTGAAGTACACGGGTATCTGTCACACCGTCCGTTTCTCTCCCTCCCCCCAACCTCATCTTATATCGTCGATCGAATGCTGATACAAGATAGGACATCGTCGTGCAACACGGCCACATGCCCATCGGCCACTACCCCGCCATCCTCGGCCACGAAGGCATCGGGACCATCCGCCAACTCGGCGCACGCATCCATGACAAATCCCTGAAAGTCGGGGACACGGTGCTGCTCGGATTCCGGAGCTGTCAGCGGTGCGTGCCGTGCATGCAGGGGCGGAAGGGCGCGTGTGTGCATTTCACAGAGTGGAATTTCGTCAGTGCGCGTAGACAGAAAGATGCCAGGCCGATATACTCGTTGGTTGATGGGACGCCCGTGCATGGACAGTTTTTTGGACAATCGTCGCTGAGCAAGATGGCTATTGTCTCTGAAGATTCGGTCGTGAAGTGCGATGAGGACATCAACGAGGACTCGTTACCATACCTCGCGCCGCTGGGCTGCGGATACCTGACGGGCGCGGGCACCGTGTTCAACGCCCTGCAACCCACACCAACCTCCACACTCGCGATTCTGGGCATGGGCGCCGTCGGTCTAGCAGCGCTGCTGGCGGCCAAATCTCTGGGTGTCCGCGAGATCGTGGCAGTGGACATGGTCGAATCAAAACTCGAACTGGCGGTCTCGCTGGGCGCGACAAGGACGATTGATACGACCCATGTGCCCGATCTATGCGCGGCTCTTCGCGGGCTGTTTCCCGCTGGCGTGGATCGGATCCTAGATACGACGGGTGTGCTGTCGTTGTTGAACACATCAGTGAAAGCGCTGGGTCATGAGGGCGTGTTGGCGCTGGTGGGTGTCCCGCGGCCCGGCGAGATGATGCAGGTGGACGCGCTGGATGTGATGGTGAATTGTAAGCGGATTGTGGGTGTGATTGAAGGGTTTGCAGACCCAAAAGAGATGATTCCGAGATTGGTGAGGATGTTTCAGGCAAAAAAGTTCGCGGTGGAGGGGATTGCGAGGGTGTATCCGGCGGGGGAGCTGGAGGGGGCGATTGGGGATTTGAAGGCGGGGAGGGTGAGTAGTTATCTTCTGTGTATTGAGGATGTGCTGACGGTGTGGACTGTAGGTGATCAAGCCGGTGCTGTCGTGGGAGGGTGTATAGATGTATACCACTACAATATACGAGTTACGATATCCGTTCTACTTGTACTGATCGGGGTAAAGGATGCTAGTCTAGAGAGTCGGCCGAGAGTACGAAGGGAATGTCTTGGCTGGGTCGGGAGTTGTCCGGCTTCTTCTCTCTTCCTCTTCAGCAGTCACTCTCTCTGCAGTAACAGTATCAGCTGTCTTCATCTCCTTCTTCTTCTTCATGGCAACGGGAGAGAAAGAAAGAAACTGTTCTTGCCGTGCTCGGAGTGAATAACCGGAAGAATAAAAGACCGAGTGGCTGGTGCTGACATAATCACTCCGAGCGGGCGGGTGTGGCTGGTGTCCGTTGCCGAGGCATTCCCGAAGCAGCCTAGCGCCTTTCCCGCTCTCGTCCCGCTTCGGCCGGTTCTATACTTCCTCTTTCGGCCTGTATACTTCTTATACGGACACTCGCACGAGACACTCGGATGGTGATTGCTGTAGACCGCTGTTCTGTTCGGATTGAATATTATATCTTCATTCACCCGTACAATATCCCTGCTGTCCTCACGCCATGCCCCCCGGCTGCAGCTCGGGAATATCCTCTGCCCATCCCTGACCCTGTAGATTAGACACCACTGCTTATATTACCTCTTGGCTGTCTCTTCATCTACCGTCTTCGTCTCAATCACCTCCCCGTTCTCTGATCTCTCTCACTGACAGACTCGCGATGCCGCACAAACGCCCGCTGACCGGGCCCGAGATTGCCCAGCACAACTCCGCCGACTCCTGCTGGGTGGTGGTTCACGGCAAGGCCTACGATGTCACCGACTTCCTCCCAGGTAGCTCCCCCCATACCCAGCTCCATTGATCTTTACTGACCGACCACAGAACACCCCGGCGGCTCCAAGATCATCCTCAAGTACGCCGGCAAAGACGCCACCGAAGAATTCGAGCCCATCCACCCACCCGACACGCTCGACAAGTACCTCGATGCCTCCAAGCATCTGGGCCCCGTGGACATGAGCACCGTCGAGCAGGAGGAAAAGGGCGCCGATCCCGAAGAAGACGCGCGGCAGGAGCGCATCAAGCATATGCCGTTGCTGGAGCAGTGTTATAACCTGATGGACTTTGAGGCGGTGGCGCGGCGCACGATGAAGAAGACGGCGTGGGGGTACTATTCGAGTGCGGCCGATGATGAAATAGTAAGTATCCTGCACTTTTGTAAGACGCTGATACTGATACTGAGCATAGACGATGCGAGAGAACCACTCGGCCTTTCACAAGATCTGGTTCCGTCCGCGCGTGCTCGTCGACGTCGAAACCGTCGACATCTCCACCACCATGCTGGGCGTCCCCGTCGCCGTGCCGCTGTACGTCACCGCCACCGCACTCGGCAAACTCGGCCACCCGGAGGGCGAAGTGTGCCTGACCAAAGCCGCCGCGACGCACGACGTGATCCAGATGATCCCGACCCTGGCCTCGTGCTCGTTTGACGAGATCGTCGACGCGGCGACAGATAAACAGACGCAGTGGTTGCAGCTGTACGTCAACAAGGACCGCGAGGTGACGCGCAAGATCATCCAGCACGCCGAACGCCGCGGTTGCAAGGGCCTCTTCATCACCGTCGACGCGCCCCAGCTCGGCCGGCGGGAAAAGGACATGCGTTCCAAATTCGCCGATCCGGGGTCTGACGTGCAACGCTCCGATTCCTCGAGCGTGGACCGCTCACAGGGCGCGGCGCGCGCCATTTCGTCCTTTATCGACCCGTCCCTATCCTGGAAGGACATCCCCTGGTTCCAATCCGTCACCCGCATGCCCATCGCGCTCAAAGGCGTCCAACGCGTCGACGACGTCCTGCGCGCCGTCGAACACAACATCCCCGCCGTCGTCCTCTCCAACCACGGCGGGCGGCAACTCGAATTCGCACCCTCCGCCATCGAGTTATTAGCCGAAGTCATGCCCGCTTTGCGCGCTCGCGGCTGGCAGAACCGCATCGAAGTCTACATCGACGGCGGCATCCGGCGAGCCACGGACATCATTAAAGCGCTGTGCCTGGGCGCGACGGGCGTGGGTATCGGCCGGCCCTTTCTGTACGCGATGAGCACGTATGGCGTAGCGGGCGTGGAGAGGGCGATTCAGTTGCTGAAGGATGAGATGGTGATGAATATGCGGTTGTTGGGGTGTACGAAAGTTGAAGAGTTGACGGTGGATTTGTTGGATACGAGGGGGCTGGGGGTACGGTCGGTGCCGAATCCGGTGGATAGACTGGCGGAGGCGGTGTATGATCCGTTGAGTACGCCTGGGGATAGGGAGCCGAGGGCGGTGGGGGGAGGGGCGAAGTTGTAATATAGATCTGGTCGTTTGGGTGTGTTTGTGCTTTGGGTAGGGTTGGGATGGGGTTTGGATGGATGGATGGATGGAAGGGTTTGGGGTTGGTTGTGATAATGGATTTCGTTTATTATATTGGCTAATTATTGGATACTACTATGATAAGATGGTCTATACAGACTCGTTGAATGAGATACTTCTACACACTCCTCTTCATACTCTTGCACTCCTTCGTTATCCAAACCTCAAGAAGTCGATACTGATTCTGATACTGATATTGTTTGCCCTGTTTGCACTGCTTGAGAAGAGCTCTCCGCCAAGCACCCGACTAGCGCGTCTTGGCAAGTCCGCCTATTTAATTTTCGCGAATCTTCGATCTTTTCTCTGTAAATTTTCTTTCTTCCAATTGTGCAGACTTTTCTCACACAACGACGATGCTTTGCAGAGCATTGACTTGGATGATGATGATGACAATGGCACTTGACCAGTGCAAGAGATGAATGAATCACACTAACTCACCACCATCTAGCTAGCTATCTTTCAAGGTACGTACGCACCCTCCCCCATTCCTATCTCTATCTTCCACCCCCCACCGTGGACTCCATGCCTTCAAGATGACAAAACCCATTTACTTCTTACACCACTGAGTCGCCCTTGAAGAGACACTTCGGACCTCCCATTCCCGGTTGGTCTGTTGCTTGCCAGTATCTTTGTCTGATCTGCATCTCACACCACCACTACTATCTACTATTGATATTTGGGAGGAGCGAGTGCTAACGTTGCTCAGCTATCATTTAGGATACTCTCTTAAGCTCTTGATATGAGTATATGATTGACTTGATTAACGTAAGTACACCATATTTTCCCCGTTTTGCCCAATACCCGCCCTCTATGATGAAACTTTTCCCTTCATTCGCAGTTTCCACGCTAGCCGTCGCATGAACCTAATAAGTCGACGTGTCGTTGAGCGCGTATCTTCCTTGGATGTCTGACTCTTAATTATATTTATCTTTCACATTATATTCGTGCCGTTATGTGGGTGGACGGAGCTAATTGTTCGGTGCAGTTTAGGATAGGTTTATGCCTGATGTGCCCATTCTGGGCTCCAATCCGTCTTGAGATAATGATATGATGTTGAAAATATCTCGACCGATCAGGATTTCGACGGGAAAACGACCCATGTCGCCGATGCTTGAGGCTCGAGGGATCAGAGACAAGACCCAAAACCAGGTCTGCCGGTAAGGAGGTGTTTCTTCCTCCAACTGGTACTGTGGGAGCGCCAGTGTCGTGAGTCTCTGATCAAGGAGCTTCTCCGGCTCCGTGAACTGAGAAGCTGTCGCCAAGTTGAGATTATATTATGGCCTAGACATCGTTATATTGTTATGACGGGACGCCCTGGGCCTTATGTCCCAGCCAACTGCGACCGGGAATTCTGCTTCCTATTTCGCGACGGTTATATCATCGTCTGCAGGTGGCCGCAGGATTATATGCACACCAGCGGAACCAGTGATATGTGATCTGGTTTTTAGCGTTTGGAGTGCCGTTCCTGTCTCGTAGCATAGACTCAGTCTAGCTAGTTAATTAGTCCCTCCAATCAAACAAAATATCTCCTGCCTTTTATCATGGTCTTTCACCATTTACCCCCTTGTATTTTAGTGTCCTCCACGCACCACCTTATGTGCTTATTTCCCCACCGAGAGCTCATCATGACCAGGCGGGCATGACGACTGTTAAACCATCCGCAGATAATATACGGACAGTAGTACCACACCACGCTCCAACTTCCCTAGCGAGAAACAGGGAGCAGTTGCCGTGCGGGGTTTGGTACGATCGCGGCTTATGAAGTCCCGCGACTGCTGTGTTTGTACCGTGTGTATGAACGGGAAGTACGTACGATAGTTTTCGCGGCGCTCACGTTTTGGATTCCCCAAGTCTTTGTATCTGTTTTGGGTTTCCGAGCGTGATATTTTCAGCGAGTGAGGTGTAATTTTGAAGCAAACGGCCACGGATATTGGGGTCGATAGGGGTAAGATTGACGTCGAAACTAGCTGTGCGAACGAACTTGCTTACTTCGTCCACGACGTCCTGGGCACTCAGAGCTCCTTGTTCCAAATCTTCGATGTCGTCTTCTTGGATACACCTCTTTACACCACCCTGAAAGAGGAGGCCTTGCTTCGTTGTTTCTGAAACTGCGACACCGGCCGCGACTTCTTCTGCTGACGTTTCTCCCCTCACGGCGAAACTTGGAGCAATAGCCGCATCATCTCGTTCGCGCTCTGTTCCCTGCTTCAGCTGCCGTCCTTCGCTGTGGGATCTCATCGCGAATTTGATAGCAGTGAGAACCCGATTGATGTCCTGTCTGGGCCAAAATTTCTCCTTGGGAGTCGAGACAGTGACCAGATGGCATGGAGAGCCAAGAATTGCTCAAATCCAATCTTTGAGGCAGAACTTGAGATTTCCTCCTGCTCTTGCCGTTCGGGTAGATTTCCAAGCTGCTGAGCACCGATTTTGTAGACTCGTCTTCTCCATGTCGCGTAGGATGTGAGAACGACGGTTTTCCCCGTCTCGGGATTCGAAGGGTCGAGCTGTCGTAACTAGGCGTGCCTTTAATTGATCGAGATCGACAATGTGAGATTTCAATTTGGCACCACTTGTACCGCCGTTTTCAGCAGCACCGTAGAAAAGAACGTGTTCAAATTTTGATGAGTTAAACTATTAGTGAAACTAATAAATGTCAATTCAATCTGCGGAAAGATCAAGTTTTTCTGGCCCGGCACGACTACCACGACCATAATTATTACCTTTCCCACGTTTGGACTTGGAACCTGTACCCTGATCCTCTGCACTCCTCTTGGTGCCCTTATTTTCTTTGTCGTCCCACTGAAAAGCGTCAGTATCGAAGCCCGAAGGCGCGGAGGATAGACCTGAAGATTCATCGAGTGATCCGGCCTCAGAAACACGCTGTGCGGGTGGGGAAGGCACGGAAGTAAAAGTATTCGGAGCTGTTTTCGATGATGTAGAAGTATTCCTGTTTGAACGCCTGAGGACTCGAGGCAGTGTTGGACTCGGAGCCGGTGCAGGCGTATGAGGCGAAGAAATGGTTTTGGCGGGGGGTGAGGAACCCACCACCGCACCAGGCGAAGAGGAGCTCATCGCTGCAGGCGGTGCTGAACCCCTTCTTGAGAATCAGAGCCAGTTGGCCGAAGAATGTGGTCAATCCAGTTTATTACGACACCGTTTGGATATATGACCAATGAAGGAAGATAAGTTGTCTGCTCTTTTTGGGCTGAGAGGTCGACATGAGTGAGCCACTGAACCGTTTTTCCCAGATCTGGTTCGTCGGCGAGGATGCCACCCTTGACAGCCTCCGTCTCTTGGGATTGCATCCAAGAAACACCCGTTGCCTGCCATGGCTCCAACTTGATTGATGGCACCGACTGAAGGATTGTCCGTAGACAGATTTAAATGGTGACATGCATTTTCGTAAGTCGCCGAGATGGCCCCGCTTGTATTGAGTGTTCTGTTCAATTCAGAGAACGTCTTCCTGTTCGCTATCAGATTTATCTGAAAGATCGTCTTCGTTGTCAGCGCAGAGATATTCTGCCTTGGCCGCGATGGTTAACACGACGAATGCAGGAAAGGCCTGGTCTTAATTGATGCAGGCCTTTTGGAAGAGGTATGGATATTCATCAAGGAGTATCTTGTCTCTGCTTCACAAGGCCTGGTTTCCCCCATTACATCTCCCCGCCACCATCGAAACCGCTCGGCCTTACCAATAACTGGATCTGCTGTGGTTCCGCGACTGTGACTGAGACAGAAGCATTGGCTGAGGCAGATATCCAAGTGATTCCAAAGGGATCCAAAGCTGGGGCTTTTCTCCAGGTAGAAGTGCTCGCGCTATCATTCAACGTATATTAGAATTAATTATGGGAGTTAATTACCTCTTTTAGGCTGAAGACAGCTGTTATTGAAGTGTCGATCCAAGTTGTTCTTCTGCATGATATTCAAGCAGCCTTTGCATCTCACATCTGACTGGGGACCTCTATCACGACGCCTTTTGCTTTCTGTTCGTTAATGGTGAGGTTTCAGAAATTTGGAAGGACGAAGCTGATTTTCAACAAACCTATCAAAGGTGTTGCCAGCTCGAGGGATACGACATCTGCACAGCTCTTGTGTAAATAGTGCCCGATTGCTGCAGGTGGATGTAGGTTATATCCGGCATCGGCACCTTGTATTTGTTCGCTTTGTATGCGCAATCCATGCCGATGGCGTACGGCTTTATAAGAAGCATCTCCACTGATGTCTTGGGGGTAAAGGGGTGGGGTGCGAAATAGGGAGCTCGGGCATATCGTTGGACGCAATAGAACCCGGCGAGGAACCGGCTACTCCTCGTCCTCGCCTTCATCATCTTCGTGAATGACGCGATCTCCCGCGTCCTCCTCCCGGATATACTCAACCGTGGCGCCATACATATGAAGGATGCTGGCGATATTGTTATTAAGGACCCGGAGCGTCCGCTCCATGCGGTCCAGAGAAGCGAAAATGCTGCCATTAGCTGGCGAGGCAGCGGCAGCAGCAGGAGCACGACGGGTGGAGCCCGGGCCGGTCTGAGAAATCCCATGCTCATGACAATAGGCGTTAATGGCCCGCAACCCACGGCACTTCTTGCGTTGACTGTTGCAGGTGGAACAAGCGGTTCCTGATTCATAAACCCGATCGCAGGGCTCATCTTTGTGGTTTGGATAGACATATTCGGTGATGCACTGAACACACATAACGGTAGGCCCTTCTGGCTCAGTACCGGCTGGCTTCAACCCACGCTTGAGAACTATAGCGACATCCGCCGCCGGAAGATTGCTGGCCGCCGCCTCTTGCATAGCCGCCACCTCGCGGCGTAGGCCCGGGTGAATTAAGCAAAATTTGCTCTTGTCTTTGCAACGGGTACACTTCCGGGAGGAAACCCGGAACGAGCACACGGAACTTCTATCGTGTACCAACTATTTGGCACACCGCACGCAGCAGAGTGGAAACGAGCTGCCCGACTGCGATCTATCAGCTATGAACCGGCGAACCATCGGAGCGATACTTAAAGAAGGAGCAGCAGAAGTAGAGGGGCCGCCGGGCCTCGTAGAAGGGGGCGGGGGAAAGAAAAACTGCAGACGCGCAGCAAGACGCGAGAGCAACGCCTTCCGCAACGTCGAGGTGATGCAACAGCAAGGGAACAATAGAAGTAACCGCCGGATATTTGAAACAAATATCACTGGTACTTTTGCACCGCTCGACGCCCTCTCTTTGAACGTCTGATGGCGGATGATACTTCATCATCTTCATTCGAAATTCGTTTCTTGATGTTTGACGTTTCTTCAGCCAATTCCTGCATGGTTGCCTCGTCGATGTCACTGAGTGGAGAATCTTCCAGATTGTCTGAAATCCTGCAGTCATGGCACGTTCTGCTCATTGATCTTTTCATAGGTCTTTCGACCGGGGTCGAAGACTGTTTTTTGACTTTTTTTGCTGGAGAGTCGATTGATAGCATGGTTCTCGTTTGATCAATTTTGAATCGGTGCTGACGGGCTTGGTCCCTTCATATCGTCATCGTTTGCCGATCCGACAAGCCAATCTCTGCAACCTCCTCCCAATCGTACCTGCTCTTCTGCTGACCGAGTAGCACTTGAATGATTTCGCATGCGCACTGCGGCAGTATCTGAGCCTGATAAGAGATCCGCAAAGAGCGCTGGCCCCATCCCGACAATTTGTCCGATAAGTTTTTTTGTCGCGTTGTATTCCACGAAGCGATCGAAGGTATTTGCAGCAGCTATGATCCACACTTGCTGAGCCTGCGTCTGGCCAAGGCGATGCACCCTCCCGATGGCCTGGAAGGTGGTGTTGTAGTTGATGGCGGGTTCCAGCATGACAATGTCTGTACAGCATTTGTGGAGATTGAGCCCAATATTACACGTGCTGTGGGTAACGACCAGGATCTGGGCTTTCGAGTCGGAATCGTTAAACTTGTTGGCAACCTCCGCGCGAGCGTCAATGCCCATCCCTGCCCGAAGGCTCAACACTTGGAAATTAAGTTGTCCGAGGAGGGACTCGGTAAGATATTGGCAGGTAGGGTAAGAATTAGAATCGATACCAGCCGCCATCCAAGTAGCCAGCTGTAAACTAGAAGCGTAGTAGGAGGCATATGGAGCCTTCATTTATATTGCGGCGAAATATGAACGGCTGTGAAGCGAGGGAACCAGGATTTGGCATAGTGACAGGCCCCCAGTTTCCTTCAAAGCATCGACCTGCAGCGGACGGATACCAGGAGTGTCGGGAGCAGGAGTTGGAAGCGCCTTTTTTCTGGGAGTGCCAGAGGTAAAAATTGCTTTGGAGGAAATGGTGACCTTGTGGCCGCCCAACCAAGTCTTTGCTCTGCGGAGGGCTCTCAATTGAGAAGGCTCCAATCCAAGATTTTGAACATCCGAGAATTCCAGGCGCGAACAACTGAAACCCAATAGTCGTTGCACAATTTTATCTGTCCTTTGGTTGATTAATTCGCTGCGAAGAGCTGACGCATCAGAAAGTTGATTCGTGAGAAGAAGTTGATTCATTGTCTGAATCATCGGTCGAATCGCCATCCTCGTCAGTCGCATGCGAATCTCGACTCGAGTCTTCTCTTTTCTTTCTCGAGAACGAAATGAGAATCCACCTTTTTAAAGGGGATTAGGCTGTCAAATTCTGGCATCAGCTGAGGAGGACTAATCCCGACGGTGTTCCTGACATGGACAAATGTCAGTTAAAGCAGTACGACTTGCAACGTGTTAGTGACACGCTTTATCTCGTCTGCCCACTGATAAACCGACAAAGGAGGAACAACGATGAGAGTAGGCTTGGCTGCGTCCCGCGTTTCCTCTGGGGAATTTGACCATTCGCGTGCTCGCTACAATGCGTTAGTAGTTGTATTAGAAGCTGGTGGAAAGGGTGGTTCCGGGAAGCCTTTCGGGGACATGGGTGGTCGAACTCACAGCAAGTAGATAAGTGATAGTGATCCAGGTTTTCCCTAGACCAACAACGTCTGCAAGAATACAACCCCGGAGGTGGTCGTTCTTCTCGAAGTCTATGATTGCATTGGCCGCGACAGGCTGCTAGAACTTGAGGGCGATGCTTTGTCGCATCTCGGGGAGTTTGGGCATCTGAGGATTTGGGATCCCCAGCGCTGCATACGCCTGTTCATGGTTGTCCCGCTGGTATTTTAGGTTGTCGAAGTACTGCTGTTGCTCATTGTACAACTCGACCGAATGTTCCGATGGAACGATGCTAAATTTCTCCAGTCCCGCCTCTAACTCCTTTCGCCAATCGAATGTTTCGGCATCCAGGTAGTAGTGTGAATCGTCTGTAAGCTCCGGCATGTATTCGTCTTGGTCCGCGTCGGCACTTGCTTCACTTGCTTCGGAATCAGAGAAATCCTGCTCTTGGGAAGGCTAGTAGGTTGCGCCACGAATGGCCCTATGCGCGATAACGACTTGCCACCATGGATCAGTAAGGTTAGGAGTCACACTTCGTTTGGCGATGCGAACCCGACGCAGGGGCGTGACTGTTTCCGTTCTCTAGTACGGCTGCTCACAGCCACCTGGGCAGCTGGGGTCGCAGGTGCATTTTGTGCCGGGTTTCGGGAACTTGAACTTGTCAGCGCATTCTGGTGTCTAATGGGCAATGTAGTTCACACATTAACGACCTGTGACAAACAGCTGACAATACGCCCAGCAGTATTTGCCGTTGTCCCGGCACCGAGTGCACTTCCCCGAGGAAGCTTGAATCGCGCACATCGCCATCCTGGTTGTTGGTGAGGGAGGAGGTCTCGCGCTTTCGCTTCTTGGAGTGTTCTATATGCAGCGTGACAGGGCACATGTGTCAGTCAGGAAGAGAACAAAAGTCGAGGGCTGTTGGAGGGACGGGTGATACGTACGGCCGGAAAGACTGCATGACGACGTTTTGCCATCCAGATGACAGTTGGCGCATGTGCCCTCGAACAGACCAGGCGTGGAGACACACTCAGCAAAGATGCCAGCGTTTCTCTGGCATCGACGACAGGCATTGGTAGCTGGAAGGGTGCAGGACTGTGCGAGGGTGGCCGCGAAGTGGTGAGGGACGAGCAGGTCGAGCTCTATCTCGTCGTGCTGGAGGACTGGGTTTCTCACTCATGGTTGGGTGAGGACTCGTTGGACAAGCGTGCTGGGATGGTTCGTGCCCTGCTCTTCGGCACGGAGGACAAGAGGGCTCCTTAGAAAGAAAGTAAGCAGGCCACCTCACTGTTCTCCAACTTCGTGGTTATCAATGATTCCACGTACGGCCAACGGTACCGCTATAATAGAAGGGATCAACGTCCCAGTTCCTTCAGGGTGGCCTGAAGCCCCTTTTGCCAGCTTTCTAAGTTGTCTCATCTTTTCGATACCAGCCACCGTCCAAGTAGCAAGCTGCAAGCATTCTTCTTAGAGGAAGCCTTTCCTCGCAAGACGAGTAGGGCAAGGAAACAGGAACAGAGAAGAATCTGCCTCTTCAATCGCGCCTCATTATACGACGTTTCTGGGCTCACTGAGACCGTATAAACAGGCTGGATTTGTCTGGCACCAGGGCAGCGGTTTCGGGAAATATTTCAATAAGTTGACTTGCGCCTTCTTTCGTAATCTACCCCGTCATAGGACTTTGCGTTAGCCAAACATCACTTGCTTTGTCAGTCAGATGAAGATTCCAGACATGGCCAATGATTGAAAGCCCAATGAATGGAAGAAGAGGTGCCTGGCTCGTTGGTGCTTGAACACCCATTCCCGTAGCTAGTTCCTTTAGAAGCCTCATATTCTCAAGTCCGGCAAGAAGCCAAATTGGGAGGAAGTGATTTTCATACGTTCCTTGCTAGGTGTCGGTGTCACTGTTGCGAGCTGAAACCACTGATGTGCGTCGTTATGGGATACTGTCGGACAAGCGACTGGGATCGCAAGAGCAGAGGACAGACTCTGCGACAAACTATGCGCCGGTAAAGATATCGAAAGATCCGATATCAGGACCATGGCAGACTCTAGGCTATCCTGCATCTCGCCATAAAACTTTGCGATCTCCATTGACGTCACTCCGTTGTCGAGCCCAATTGGAAGAAGTCGTATTCATGGTTCAGCAACACATAAGAGACCCCTTTGTTTTCGTGTCGAGATGGGTTGGCTGTGTCAGTGTCGTTCGCTCCATCTAGTCAATCACGACGTGCAGCCCCTGAAGCAAACACTGGTCTGGCTTGATCGTGCTTCATCACCCATTCCCGTGGCTAGCTCTTTCAGAAGCGTCATATTCTCAAGGCCTGCGGAAAGCCATATCGCGAGTTGAACACTCGAGGCATACTCACTGCCATCGAGACTCCTGGGTTCTTTTCGAAAACTGGCATTCTGATCAATCCCGCCTCATTACCCGAAGGCTTCTTATATTAGCCAACCGTGGTGAGGAGAACCACCCCGGTAAGTAGTAGGCTCTTGCGCATCAGTCCCGAGATTCAAATTTGCGTGATCCGGGGACGTGTTCTGGGTGAAGATTGATTGACCCATCATCGGCATCGGCGTCTTGGTTCTGGTCCTGGTCACGCTGTCGCAGAGACAGGGCGACGGCCCCGCTGGGCGTGTCGCTGCTCTCACCGCTGGCGGGGTTCGACGGCCACCCAGCATAGTAGACGGTCGTTGGAGACTGGGCCTCTGTTTCGTCGTCATACCCATGCACCTGGTTTGTCCCCACGTCAGAGTTCTCCTCGTCGGTGGCAGCCCATCCTGGATACCCCCTGATTCGCTGGCTGAGCCCCTCGAGGGTGACAGCCATCCTCCGGTTCAGAGAGGCGGCCTCGCGGGCGGCAGCGCTGGCATGCATGAGGAAGTCTTCGTACGTTGCGCCGGTGGGTGGCTCGCTAAATGGGTCGAAGAGATTGGGTCCGTGGGGACCGGTCCTGGATCTTGTTAACAAGTAAGACGCAACGGTTAATCTCACCCAACGCCCCAGTAGATCAATATATCCTGCGTCTGGGCACGTATCGCAATCCTACCGGGCCTATGGCTACAGTCGACCCGTCACCGATCTGATAGCAATTTGCACACGCGTTGTTTAGATAGCCCTCTAGTTGGACACAAGTCTGAAAGGGGCCATAACCGGATTGGCAATGGTCGCACATGGGCCTTGTCTCGACCCCCCGCGTGTGCACGATGACCGCCTCCCGATCCGATTGGGTGTTGAGGGTTGGCCGGAAGACGTTATCCCGGTTGATGGGATTCTGGCGGAAGCGCAACGCGAGCAGGTGAGCGAGTCGGAGGCTACTGTCGTAATGAGCAGCGAGCCGCTCAGCAACGGTGCCCATTTGTGCAATGCGGCCAGGATCTTTATAAAACTCGGATCCTTTGACTGTCGCGGGAGCGCGTGCTATTGAAACGCCTCGCTTTCTGGAGGGAGAGACAGCCGATGCGGGAGCAGGAACGGCAGTAACTCGACCCTTCGGAACCGAGTACAGGCAAGTGACTTCGTCTATGCATCTGTTAGTATATACGCTCGTCGATTCTTGCTGCTTTCTTTGGCGTTCTTGGCAGGTGTTGGATTTTTGGCGCCGAGGAAGCTATGTGACTTGAACGATATACCGATCTCGAGGACCCAGAAAAACCCCGAGATGGGAACGAGGCGAGCCTGCCATACCCGAGCTAAACATGGATGGCTTGCACGGGTTCTATTAGTGGCAATTTTCGAGGTAGCCCGAGACCAACGTTTGGTCTTTGTAGAATTCTGCTCCTTTTATGCCGCGCTTATGACAAACGAACTAGGAAGAAGATTTTCTTGGGCTATTCGACGACATCGGGTCTCAGCTCGAAACAGAACCTAGGCGCTTTGGCTCGTGAATATAGTTTGTTGCCCTGGCACGACAAAGCACGGTCTGCCGTGATGGATCTCCGACATTGCATTGTGCAAAGGAACAAAGCGAGGCAGCGGTGTTTCTTCAAAAATGAGTCCGAAGCAATTTGGAGAGCATGAACAAACGCCTGATACCGCACGCAGCGGCTTGTCATGGCATAATTATAATGCGGATCAAGAGGGCCCGTGAAATGATCGTCCTCTTGTCCAAGTTTTCTCATCATAACGTCGAGGGTCGGCTCTGGTTCTAGTAGCTCATCTGTGATCGGTGAAATGAGCTCACAGCTGCGTGGCCCGCCACAAGCAAGCACTGCTTCCTTTATCTCGCTTATTTCAGTGTCTCCCCAAACATCCAGTGTGATCTGCACTTTAATTCTATTTGTATTCCCTCGGACAGCCTGGTGTATCCATTGTCGGGAATTTAGAATTGCGAGACAATTTGGACATTTTGAAGTTCATTGATGGCCTTGTCAATGGCCGCGAGTACGAAGGAGGCATATTGGATTGTCTGGATCGGTGTGCCAGACTGGTTTGGGTGGGCTGAGGGGCGATGGTCCTCTTGGCCTGGCTGGGGGTTGCCGTCCGCTGTCGCATCATCGAGGAACTGGTCAGCGTGAACTCCACAGGTTTCTGTCATAAACCCAAGGGGAAAACTTACCATCCCCACGTTGGTGGGTTTGGTCTGCCATTTCTTTAGGAGACCGCTGCGACGGAGAGACATTGGAGGAATATGTGTTTGGCTTGATGTTTAGGAGTGTGAGGGGGAGGGAGGAGGTGTGGACAAGAGACGCGAATCTCAAAGTGACCGGGCCGCCCCTCTTCTGGGACGTCTGTAAAGATAATATCATGGTCCGTGAGGTTGTCTAACCTGCGGCGCTCAGCGTCTTCTGAAGTCATCACTGTATATCAGAACCCTAAATCCAGACTTTTCGTTAACAGCCGTTGCTACACATAATCTGAGAACTGAAGTTAGAAAAAGAAGCTAACTCACCTTCAGCCTAACTCCTCAGCAGTGTAGGCATCAAGGCCGTATCCAGAATACGAGCTGCAAATCTAAAATATTACCCAAGCTAGACTTGCAAAACCAGCAAGAGAAGCTTCATACGGCGACAACGGAACCGGAAAGAAATGAAGCTCTAGAATCTCAAACCGCAAAGTGAGGAAAGGAAAAGGAAGAACGAATCTGGCAAAGCCACTAGGGGAGGAAGCACAATCGACCTGTCACTAAGGCCCATTGATAGGGGGTGTATACCCATGGATGTCAACGGTCGCCTGTTAAGTTGAAGTGAGAATCTTTTAAACGAAATGAAAATTCAGGCATCCAGCAGACCCAGCGGTAGGAGCAGGAGAAGAATCAGCAGATACTAATCACACACTGTCCTTGGTGGCACCATCACGACCAGGGTTGGTATGCACAATTTTTCGAACTACACGGTAAAGAATGGAAACGGGAGAGAGAACAATGAAAATTTTATTCACACGATATCATCGGGGGTGGTGTCCCGGCCCCATGCGTGTGACGTTTCCATGTTGTCGTCGGTTTCAGTGTGTTCGCTAATGAGTTCATCCGCAATAGCGGTGAGTTGTTGTTGGATAGACGCGAGAGATTGCATAGCAGCTTGGGTGGCGTTGGTAAGGTGACGGAGACGTGTTGAATATGGGTTCGGATTGATTTCGCGACGCGGAAAAGCGTAGATGGGTACAGTGTAGTCGGTACGATGGTGGTTGCGCATGGAGGAAGACTCTGTTGCAGAGGGCGAGCGGACACCCGTCAGTCAGTAACCGAACTGAAAATAGCGGCGGGAGAACGGGGGCGGCACTCACTCTGGAAGACGTTGCAATTGCCATCCTGGCCATCGATGTGGCAGTTGGCACAGGCTCCTTGAAAGAAACCGGGGGCAGCGACACACTCGGTGAAGATACCGATATTGGAGAGACAACGATCGCAGATGTCGTCTGCGTTGGGGACGACCCATGACTGAAGGAGGGTGGCTTCGAGATGGTGGGTAAGGAGCAGATCGGGCTCCTCGCCCTCGTTGCGATTGACGGGATTCTTCTGCCAGGGAAGGCCCATGAGCTCTCTGACCATTGCGCTGGGGTGGTTGGGGTTTGGTTCCGCGCAGAGGATGAGCGGCCCATGGATGTCAACGGTCCTATCTCACGTTGAAGTGATAAACGAAGTTAACCATTCCGGTAACCACCACACCCAGCGGCAGGTGAAACAGCAGAAACAGCAGAAGCACGGCGCCAGCAACCGCAGAGACACGGTCAGGGGAGAAGAGGAAGCAGGAGCCGCAGAACCAACGCCGTGCCCTGGAGAGCACTGTTAATTAGTTATATGATATTATAGTTAGGCCACAGCAAACCAGAGGGATTCGTTCGTTATACCCTCGCTAGTTAGGCGCGGCCAGCGGTCATTATGTCGAGAGCTCGAGAGCCTGAACTGCATGTGGCTTATGTTAGAAGATCATGAGAAAGGATCATCATGATCATTAGTATTAGCATGATGAGAAAAAAAGAAGAAGAGAACAAGGAAAGGAAGGGAAGATGGAGGCCTTTATATAGCCGAAGATCTGGCTAGCGCGCGTGCCTGGTGCTTCACTATAGCATACGGTTCCCAGCAACGAGTGAATGCAATATTACCCGATTGGGCAATCGTACTGTACGAGGTACAGTATTGTCAGGTATCATTGGGGCATTCATTTCAATTTCACTTTCATGAGGACCGAGACTCATGAATGAATGAAAACTGGCATTTCGAGCAATACGGGGAGGAAAATTGGTATCCAGTCACTCTGGCGTATGTTCGAAGTAGACGGAAATATACCGTGAGGTATACTTCACAGCTTTCACACAGATTGCAGCATGGCCGTTTGCAAGAAGTAGAGGAGTGTGGATCGTATGTCCCTGATGTATAGAGGAAACGACCTGCAAGTAAATCAGTCTAGTTGATCATGCCCAAGTAAGCCGGGGAAGGAGTACAGTACCTTACTTCAGACAGAGGCGAATAGAGCCGACAGTAGCTGTAGTATCCTTCCCCTCGATACGGAGTAGTAGCACATTATCAGCCATAGCTTCAACGAGTCAGACCGGGCATACACACAGTATACCACGACCAACCGACAACTCCATGTCAAAAGAAAAATGCGAAACATGTCTCAATTTCATTCATTTCATTGTCGCATTCGAAATATGAGATACAGCGACATCAGCAAAGCGAAACCAAGCAAAGAAAAAAAAAAAAAAAAGAAATAGCACTCGAGATGCAAATTGATACGGAAGTACAGCATACTGACCCCCCTTAACATAGAAAAGTAGCAACCATCATGCCAGACGCCAGTAAAAGAAACAAAAACCACATAACCGGAGGGCCGTAGAAGTACGCGTTCGACGACTGCAGATGCCTGGTCTGGTCGAGACGCCATATGGGTCATGTCATGAACCTCTCCTGTGAAAAAACAGAACCATGCCCAGGTAACAATGCGCAAGACGCCAGCCGAGTCCATTATGCGCCAAGCCGTGCGGCATACTTGAAAAGCAAACTGAGTGATAAAGAGAAACAACCATCATTTCCGAAACCGAATTTGGCCACCGAGAAAACAGAATGCAGTAATGCTCGTTTTTGGATATGCGAACCGTTCAAGATCCTAGAGCGCCGTGAATAGACCTCAGGACTCAAGAAGTAATACCAACCGCCTGCGGGTCCATCTTGGGTTCCTGATCTTCCACGCCCATATCGGTACGAGCGCGCTTAGCAGGAGCAAACCCATTATTTCCTAGAAACGCAGCCTCCTCATGCTGATGCTTGCGCATCCCCAGTCCCGCAACAGCGATCCGGTTCAACGCGTTCATCTGCTCGGGCTGACCGGATGCAGCAGCCGCGGCGGCAAGCTGACTGGCGGCGTTGGCACCGGTGACGGCATTGGCGGCGGCTTGGACGGCAGCGACGTCGGGGCGGGGTTGGGTCAGGTCAATGTTGGGTGGGAGTTCGGGGACGTCGCTTTGGGTATCGATCAAGCGCGATTGGAGACCGATGATGTATTCGCGAAGCTGGTAGTTTTCGGCCTGCAGTGCCTTGTAGTTTTCAGTCATGATTTCGTATTCCTTGACTTGCTCCTCGAGCTTGCGGATGTATCCTTCCTTGCGCTGACGGAATGCACGCTACAACGACGACATGTTAGACAATTGCTCATCGCATCTTCAGGATCATGGAAACGGTACCTGAGCAGCACGATTCTGAGCGGCGCGCTTAGAAGTCGAAAGTTCGCGCTTGCCATAAGTCTTGCGGGGTTCTGTGGGTTGCGCTTCCTGCATGGCCTGGTCGGGAGTCTGGACGACCTGCACCTGCGCCTGCGGCGGCTGCTGCTGTTGTTGCTGCTGTGGTGGTTGCTGCTGAGGCTGTGGCTGCGGCGGAGCCGGGATCATACCCGTGGTGGGCGGGGCACCAGAGATGGCGGGGTCAATGTTGGAGTGATCTCTCAAGGGCTGAACATGTGCCATTCCGGGCTGGGGACGAGGAGGCGGCGGGGCGGTGGCATGGCCAGCTTGAAGCTGGGCGGCCATGAGCTGGTCATGAAGAACTGGAGATGGTCAGTCGTGTGTCAGTCAAAAGATACCGAGATCGATGCTGCTTACCTTGATCTGCATGGTCCTGAAAGCCGAGAAACCGCCAATCGGCGAAGAAATCAACGTCAGCCATGCTCGCGAACACGAGGAGTCAAGAGATGCGATAGAGTAAATACAGTCAAGTAAATGGCAAATGTAGAAGAAAATGATGAGGAGGCATGGTGAGAGAAAGAAAAGTGAGTTCTGCCAGCTTGTGAAGAAGAAGACAGTATGAGCGCAGCCGCACACAGGCCTCAAAGAGACGCGATGCGGCAAAGCAGTGAGGCTGGAGGGGAGTTTGCGCAGTGATCGGGATGGTCTGTCTCGCCGTGAACAATGCACAGGACGCAAAGAGCGGCTGACGGTGATGGATGAAGCGGTGATGGTGGTGGGAGGGCAGTTAAGACGAAGCGACAAGCAGAACACAACACGATAGGACGAAAACCGGATTCTCACCTGCACCGAGTGAACGGCATTGTTCTTGTTCGGATCTTGCTGCTGTTGCTGCTGGTGATGGTGCAATTGCTGCTGTTGTTGCTGCTGCTGTTGTTGTTGTCCAGGATGAGGAGCTGGAGCTAGCGGCGGCGGCGGAGGTTGCTGGGCCTGTTGCATGTTGTTGATTATGTATTTGCTGCTTATGTGGTGCTGATTATGTGGTTGCTGACAAGTATCGCTGAGTGTCGCTCGCCGTCTCGTTGCTTCTCTGGTTCACGATGGTTGGATGCCGCTGCTGACTGATGGGCGATGAGTAATGAAGCTGGGGGGCATCACGCACTTTTAACGTCTGGCGGGCGATTACTCAGCCTAGGGCTCGTCCGGTCAGCTGATGCGCGCTAGCCCTCTTCCGGCCGTAGTCCTGCAGCGCTATTAGTCATCGGCGATGCAGCGCTTCCGGCGCGACCCGACCATCGTCATCTTCATCTACATTTTCATCACAGTGATCCTCACCCAACAGCTTGCAACCCCTAGAATTGAATCCACTGATATGCAGCACTCCCTGAGCGGAAAAGAACTTCAATCAACCGTGATATCGCGGCCGAGATCAGTCGCAAAATATACATCCCAGACGCCTAGGCCGCTTTAAGCAGCAGATTGATTACGTCACGCTGACTAACACCCGCGGCTGTTCCACTCTCCGCAGCCCGTCTCCGCATCCGGCAACTCCGACCACATCCCATAACTGCACTGTTTTTGTATTGTCAGAACCGAAAGCTATGCTCTACTATATAGAACTAAGACAGGATATAATCGCCAAAAGGAAAACACATCAATATCACAAACAATCGCTGACAAACTCGTACTGTACTGTAGATACCTGCCTCCAACTCCAAGCAGAAATCATAACTACTCAGAAAGCAAACACAACACACTCATACCCTTTTCAAACTACTGCTTCTTCTTCTCATTCAGCGCCGCCACATATCCCGCCTGAATCAACCCCACTCCAACCTGCGCCGATTCCTTCCACCCCCGCTGCCGTCCCCAGAACATATCCGCCGCACTAGCCGACTGAAGACTAAACCGACGCGCATCCTCCTCGAGCGATTCACGCGTGATCGTCTCCAGCACGGCACCAGTACCCATTTCCTGCTCGAGTTCTTGACCGCGCTCGTGGACGGAGGATTCTTTGTCGCCGGTCATTTCGGACACGCTGTCTTGCTGTTCGGGCATGATGGTGTCGAGGTATGTTTTGCGGATCATGTAGCGTTGAGCACGTTCTTGGCGGGTTTCTGGGGTTTCGATCTTGGAGAAGAAGACTTGCACGGCGAGACGGGCGACAAGGTAGAGATGCTCCGAGAAGAAGATGGTGAGGAGGAGGGCCCATCCTTTGATCTGGGAGGGTGTGCCGTCGAGGCTGGTTTCGCCGTCAGAGAACATATGTACTATTGCGGCGCTGGTCAGACTGCCGAGCCAGGCGAGAAAGCCGAGAGAGTCCAACCAGGGTCCGATGGAGTCGGAGCGCACGGGTGCGGGTCGACGACATTCGATGCAGATCTTGACAAAGTCCGAACGTAGCTCGACCCAGTTGTTGATCAGAAACGAGACGGGAACAAGTGGCCAGACGGGCGAGAACAGTGCCAAGTAGCCAAACTGCATACACATCTCACGCAGGTCCGTGGTCACATCGTATTCGCTGAGCTCAGCCTCTTTGCGGACCCGTGTGAGGAACTCCGCTTCGGCGTTGGAATCCTGAATCGTGTCTTGAGCCTTCGGAATAGGGCTGGAGGATTTGCTCTCTTTCTTCTCTTCCTGGATCTCGTGGTATTTATTGACCGCCTGGCGTCTGACATATGGCATGATCGTCTCAAGAGCAAAGTTCACAATCTGTGCCGTGACCGTGAAATAAATCACCTGTCTTCGAAGACGGCCTCTGTCGATGCGGAATGCCCGCTGAGCGGTGGTAGCTTTGCCGTCCTTGGAGAATGGGCGAACGGTAAGATGGAAGACGTCGAGGTACGGCACGATGCGCTGAGCGAAGGGGACATAGACAAACGCGGTGAGGAATATGGGGAGGTATGAGGTGATGAAGTTAAGGACAAAGATCTTTTGAGTCAATGCAACGTCGTAGCTATCCTGGGTCTCGTAGTTTTCGTAGTCGGTGAGTTGCCTGGCAACCTTCGTGAGCATGCCGCTGATGGTTGGAACCATCAAGCAGAGGATGATCGTAGGAATGAAAGCCTGCCAGAATTAGAAATCATACCACATACATCAGAACAATGACTCACCAAATACGATTTGAATGGGCCCGAGTAGATTTCAGAGATGAAAATCTCAATGGCGAAACAGAATGCAATAAGCGTTCCCAACGCCAGCACTGCTCCCAATGCGAACGGAATCTGCCACAGCTGTCGCAACAACCGCGTTTTAGTTGAAAAGACCAAAATCTTCTCACCCGTCACAGAGTCAATAACTTCCTTTTCAGGCTCAAACTGGCGCCTCTTCGCCTTGATCGCTGACACACCCTTGACCTGCCACCGCAGCTTGAGATCAACCTCCTGGCGCTTCCAAAACTCCACAAACACAAGACATGCCAACGAATTGACAACAGCATAAATCATCGAAAACTGCCCCAACAGCACCCAGCACGCAACCCCAAACGCAGCCGGGAACATCAAAAACGTAAAATACGTTTGCAAGAACGCAAAGTAAAACGCAACCCGCTCGCCCAGGCGCGCGCGGATCTGGTCCAAATCATCACGACTCAGCAGGGTCTTGCGGCTCCAGTTGAGAATCCATTCTTTGTTAATGTCCTGGTCGTGCAGGGGGAAGATGGACTCGACGTGGTCCCAGGGGCCGGATTTGGGTGTAATTCCTGCGCCGCCGTCCGTCCTTGGCCAGGTGATCCTGTGGTAGATGGTGCGGAGGCGTTCGGCTTCGGTGATTTCGTGTTTGGTGCCTGCTTCGTCGATGCCGGGTTGGACTTGGCGGATGCCGTAGAGCCAGTCTCGGACGCTGTGCAGGTATAGATGTCAGTACTCCGTGTGTGTTAGGGGCAGTGGACCAAGAGGGAAACGTACCGTCCTCTATAGATTGCCTTGCTGAGGTTGTCTTCTCTAGCTTTGACAAAAACGAAGAGGGATCCGGTGGTTGCGGGTCTGACTGCGGTCTCAAGGCCGACCTGGTTCAATGCCTTGATGAGGCGCTTGAACTGGTGCACTGCTTCTGCCTGATCTATCAAGTAGTACATCTGTTAGCTCATTACCAATTGCGACAAGTGATATACGACCATACCTCCATTGTTATAGCGGTATAACACAACATATTCAACATTAAAGATGCTCTCCCCATGGGACAGCTCCTTAGATTCTTCCAATACCGACGACGCCATTGCAACGAATTGGTACAATCTTGCGCAACAAGAATGCCTCTAGGAAAAGGAATCTGTTATCAAGTAGGGTTTCAGATGGTCATTTTATATAGCCAGGACGGGTGAATGGCAGTGAGGTCAATATTCCTGCATTTTCAAGCTCGCGATGAGTCCAGGTCCGGCTCGCTGTGTTGTCGGTGGAGCTGGCAAACGAGGGCTGGCTGGCCTTACGTCATTGGTGCTTGGCTGCAGAGTGCAAACAGGGCAAACATGCTAGGCAGTCAAACAGTACAAACATATAAGCCGACAAACAAAGCAAACAGCGGCGACGACCTCCTTTTCGCGCCTCCTGGCTCTACGACTCAAGGGATCAGGACATGTCTGTATCGGAATATTTTAGTACCAGAATGTACGTCGTACTGAGATTCAATCTGTCGCGGCCCTCTAGACTGAACTATGAGGAGCCAACATTATCAAAGCGATGATATTAGGACGTCCTTATGCGGGCTTTTGACATGCTACGAAATGGTCGAGCGAGATAGAAACACAAAATAGCTAAATCATTCATGGTGGGTCATTATCTTATCATAACTGTCTTTCCAATCCCAAGTGGTAATGTACAGTATATAGCCAGTCAAGATCACTTTGACGAAATCGCAGACATCCATCGCTGCTCATCATTTCTAGAAATCTCTGTCAGCACCAACCTCACTAGAAGCAACAACTAATAATCGAACTTACGCATCAAAATGGAGCAGCATCCCCAGCACAGGGATCAGCTGCTTCTGATATCCTCTATCCTTTTGCTCCAAAAACTGCAGCAGCACATTCTTCAAATATACATGATCGATCGTGCCCGGCGCCGTTCCACCAGTTGACGTTTCACTTCGGGCATGCGATTCGTTTCGCGTTCGTGACGGCGGCGACGCAAGACCTCGCCTCATCATGCCCGAATCAATCGAAGAGCGTGGTGTACGGTTCGCAGAGGCAGAGTCAAGACGCGCTTTGCCAGACTGCACGGCTTTCAGATCGTCATTCAGCGCCTTATTCGTCTTTCGGAGTTTCTCCAGTCGCTGGTTAGTATCCTCCACCGACCGACGCAGCTCAGTGCGTTCCTTGTCAAACTCGCGCGCTTGTCGTTCGCTTTCGTCAAGCGCTTCGCGTAACTGTGCCATTGCCTGTTGCATGTCAGCCAATTCTTGTCGTGAACGCTCCGTCTCCTTCTCAAACTCTTCACGACGCCGTTTCCATTCCTTTTGCGCGTGCGCGAGCTCTTCTTTGTCTTCTTCAACTCGTCGCAGAGCCCGCTCCGCTTCACGGGCTTTGGTTTTGAGTTCTTCGATCTCGCGAGCTCGACGCCGGCCAATGGTGTTAGCTTCGTCCTCTGCTCGGTCACGCTCTTCAATTGCGGTTTCGAGACGTTCTTTGAATTCTCGAACTTTATGCTCTGCGCGCAATTCGACTTCGGACAGTAAGCGACGCATAGTCTCGCCTTCTCTCGTGCGCTCGGATAAGAGTCGTTGTGCGTCTGATAGTTCTTCTTCTAGGCTCTCGCAGCGCTCACGCGCCTCTTTGACTTGCATTGCCATTTCGGATGTTTGATCCCGCATGCTGTTCATCAAGCTCTGTGCGCTGGCATACTGCGCAGTCTTGAGTTGGATCTCGTCGCGAAGACCTCCAATGTCTTGGTTCAGTTTCGATACCTGCTCTTCGAGTTCTCGCAGCTTGGAGTTCGCTTGCCGCAAGTCCTCTTGCGTTTTAGAGAGATCTCTCGATGTCTGCTCGTTCCTTTCAATCGCTTCCTGCTTCTTCCCTTCTGAGTACCGAAGATCCGACTGTGCGACGTCCAGTGCTTGTTCGGCCTTCAGACGACTATTCGTTTCTTGACTAATCTTCTGATTAAGGGTCCTGACTTCTGCATCTTTCTCGCCGACGGAAGACTTGAGATCTTTAACCTCCGACCGCAACTCTTCCTGCTTCCGCTCCAAACGGCCTAGTTCCTGGGTTTTGGTTCTAAGCTCCTCCTTTACAGTCTTGAGCTCCGCAGACTCCAGTCTCAGATTTCGTAATTCAGGTTGGATCTTCTGGAGCATCTCGCGCAAGTCAGTCAAGTCCTTAAACCTCGACGCGGCCAGTTGCTGCGCGGCTGACAAGTCTGTTTCCAGCGCCACGGCTTTGACTTTGAGGTCCTTAAACTCAGCCGTCAGGTCTTTATGGGCCTGTTCGGCATCAATCGAGGCTGCTGAGCTCGTCCTCAATGCCATAATCTCCTTCTCAAGACCTCCGATGGTCTTTTCGAGTGCAGCCTTGTCTGCGAGAAGCGCTTTGACTCTATCCTTTGCTTCGACATGATCCTGCCCGATGTCCATCAAATCGTCGCGCAGTGACTCAATCTCCTCGCGAAGGGTTTCTTCGCCCTTAAGACGTGAGTGAAGCCGGTCGATCGCGGCGTCTTTTTCTGCAAGCTCGGAGCTGAGATTGTTAACCTTCTCTTCCAATTCACGAATAGCTTCGCTGGAGTCAGACGAGGGTTCTGGCTCTTGTGTTGGCGCGGTTGGTGCTTCTTTGGTATCAGGTCCGGCATCTGCCTTGCCCCCTTTCTTTTTCTTTTTATTCTTCTTTTTCCCGCCAGTTGTAGTAGAGGCCGTATTGTTGATAACAGCCGCTGGCGGAGGTCCGGCTGGCTCTGTCGGCATCAAGGTCTGTCGAACTTCGTCAAAATCAGCTGACTGGCCATTTGAAACAAGCTCCTTTGCAGCTTTCCATTTTTCGTTATCTTTCAGACCGTTATCCACGAAATCAATGATACTTTGAGCCTTCTTCGCCTCAGCTTCGCTGGAGGAAATGTCGGCCTTGAGAGATTCAATCGTGGTCTCTGCATCTTTCAGCTGAGCTTTCAAGTTGGTCACAACACCCTGTAGAACGTCAAACCGTTTTTGGCCGGAATTATTCTCGTCCTCCGCAATTGATTGCTGCGAGGTGGCTGTGTCCTTTGCGTGTTCGAGTTCCTTCTTCTTCTCTTCAAGCTGAGAACGTAATTCTTCCATGGCTGCGTTGGACTTCTCCAAATCGGATTTGGCGTCTTTCAATGTGGTCTCCAGAGATACGATTTGTTCCTGCAGACTCTGGCGCTCGGTTTTAAATTCGGCCTCAAGGCGATCTTTTTGCTCCCTCAGCTCGGATACCTGGCGCGTGGAAGCCTCCAAGCTATGGACCATGCCTTCGGTAGATTCCCGGGCAACGGACAAGTCACCAGTCAAAGTCTTGACCTGTGCTTTGAGAGCCTCTACCTCTTGTTCCCGTTCTTTCAATTCAGATTCTAACTTTGGAATCTCGTTATCAAACGAGAAGAATTCTTCACTTTCCTCGACCGGAGATGGCGACTTCAGTGGTATAGATTTTGGCGAAAACAACCCCCGAATCGATGCTGCGCGGGACGTGATCGACGTCGTGGGTGACTTCTGAGAGTTCTCGATTGAATGGTCAGGGGTTGCAGATTTCGTCTGAATAGTAGGGATGACCTTCTCCTTCGAGTTTTCTTCCTCCTTGGCGGGCTTTCCTTCGTCATTCGACGGAGACCGCTTTAAATTCGCGACCTGATCCCATGCCTCACGTGTTGATTTCTCCGCAGCTTCAAGCTTCTTTTTGAAGTCGTCCCTTTCAGAAGTCACACGTTTTAGTTCGTCCACCACCATGTCTCCCTTGAGAGTCAACTGGTTGAGGTATTCGGTCAACGCACGAGGTTCGCTTATGGAGGTCAAAGGGGTATTCTCGCGCAGGGCAGCCTCGAAAGGCTCGATTGATAGTACACGGGCATGAGCGACTTTATAAGCGGATAGTAGTTCTTTAAGAAACACGATTAGTAACACTCCACTAACAAGGCTCCGGCGCAATTCACCTTGGTATCTCAATTCCAACTTATCAAGCCTCCGGAGCTTCACTCGGACGTCTGTTGGTAGTTCCGTCAGTCCCGGGCTCGCTGTCTTCCCCAACAGTGGCGTGGCCGTAGCCGCCCTCGCCGAATCGCTAGACGTGGCCTTTTCGTCCAACTCTCCATTACCCGCATCTGTATGATTATTCTCCGCCTCCGGACGAGGCGTGCTAGTCCTTATCGAATCATCGTCGCCAACGACAAACTCAGCATCGAATTCCGACGGATCCGGGCTCCTGGTGGGAAAGCTGTTCCCCCGTTTAGGTCGGGTAGCCGGACGTCTAGCGGGAGATTGATTTGCGCGACGGGCACCGGAGTTGGAGCGGGAGAGGGAGTCCTGGCTTGCTCTTTGGCGGGCTTGTTCTTCAGCGATCCGAGCATCGATGGCACCGCGCAGACGCTAGTTATATTCCAGAATGTTAAAGGGGTTGTTTTGGTTCGCAGTTCAACTCGGAATGGGAGTTGCTTACAGAAAGCATTGCTGCTGCTCAGGGGGCGGGCACCCAGAAGGAGTACTGGGCAGGGCAGTTGGATCACGGCCTTGCTCGTATTCTGGCAAAATGAATGCCTCAGGTAATGAATAGGAAAGTAGTATTCAAGAGTGCTTCTCTTGTACGGAATGCGGACGTCGTCAACTTCGTCCAGTGCGCGCATCATCATCATCATCCGGGATGACTAATCAAGCCCGACGCTATGGTGCACAGTCCACCACGCTAAAACAAATAAACCCTGCCCCTGAATATCTGCTTTAGAATCCTATCGGTCGAGCTTTGGCTCCTCCATGTCACTTCGCCCGTCTCCTCTTATACGCCCATCCATTTAATTGACAGCTACTGTCGGGTGATGTCAGGACCATCCTTGAACAAACCCTCTTGCCGATTAAACAAAGCAAAAACGCCCCTGGTGCTTTACGAAAGCCTCCATTCCTCGCCGCGAACCGGTCAGTCAACGTCCCACCTCCTACGGAGGTCTCCGCCAAAAGTGTTCATCAGCTATTAAGGTTGTGGTTGTAAATAACGTAATATTACAGCCGTGAAACGAGATTGAGCCCTAGAGTTTAGGTACGGTACCAAGCTGGGCACAGATGTTCCCTTTTGATATTAGCAAGGCAAGCCTAAACAGCCCCCCAAATGTGCCCCTAAGCTCTAGTCCAACAGTAACAATACCACGCCACAAATTCTTGGGTGATGAACGCTTTTGGCTGAGACTTCCGTACTCAGGAAGGAAAGGAAAACTGAACTCCACAGTCTCAAGAAGAGAGGGGAAGTATGACCTCTCCCACCCGTGTCAGCAACTATACACTGTAGTAGACAAGGGGCCCTCCTTCAAGAGTGAAGCAGGTTATACATGAGACAGACTTCTAGCGGTCCTATGAAACCGCACGTCTTTCGCGTCACCAAAATCATCAGAGATTGGACCAATCAATAGAGATCGCATCACTTATATCATCATACATTGCCACACCAAACTCATCATATACTGTATCACCATATTCATCATCGACCGGGTTACCATCATCATCATAGAGCTCGTCACCATCATCAACATAGCGCGAGTCGTTCCTCTCGAGGAGGGACGTAAATCTTTTGAGCGCCACCAATTTCGTCAGCGTGAACGGTTCAAAGAGTAGACTTGACATTTGACTGTTGCATCTATACACCAAGTGATCAGTAAATCCCTTGGCTGCACCGTACTTAACTAGAAATTTCATTGTCGCAAAAAATTGGGGGTTATCGAAATGTTTAACTCCCTATTTGTCAAGGAGGAGATCGATGCCGGTCGGCATTAATATGGGGCGATAGCGTTGACGACGCCGCCCAATAAAGATGCCTGGTTCGACTGATTCTCCGTGTTGTAAGAAAAACTTGATGCCTTCAATAGGACAAAGAACTGGGTTCTCATCCCAGGAGTCTATTGAGTCCAAATAGACAAACAGTGGGTGGGCGAGGTAATAGAAGTCACTTCCAATATGCACAGGAACATAACAATCGAAAGTAGCTCCGTGGATAAGACAAAGTTGAATCATCTCAGGCCCGTTCTGTGCCATTGTAGCCGCCGCTGCTAGAAGTGGCTTGTGCCACGGTTTTCTTGTCGGTAATTCCACATATGGCCCTGCTATCATGGCTCCTTTTGACACGAGGAAGTCGAAGAGTGACTTGTCGTTCCTTAAGACAGCCAGAGATAAAGGGCGGACAAACACGCGGCTTTCGTAAATATCCAGCTCATCTAGGTAAGCCCCTTGCTCTATCATTAGACTCATGAGCTCAGGGGGCGCCCCGGCCCGAATGAGTGGGAAGAGAGACAGGATATCGTGACGAAGCTGCAAATCCTCTGGCACCTGTTTACCCAGCCCAGCTTCTAAGAAGCATTGTAGAAGAGGCCAGTTGCGTACCTCGCTTAGGGTTTTCAACATGTTTTTCCACGTCTTGGGGGTGATACTCGGGTCATCAACGCGGGCTCCGCGTTGAATTAGGTCCTTGAAGACGTCAAGGTCACCATTCTTAGCTGCAAGACACAGTGTTGACACCCTTGGGAGTCTCGACAACCGATTCCCATCTTCACAAAGGTTCTTTTGTATGCAGCTGGATTGTCGATAGTGCTAACAGATGCACCATAGGAGAGAGCTAAACGAATAGCATCTTGATTGCCTCTCCTGCAACCCCAATACATAGCCCTATTGCAACCATTTCCAGATCCGTATAGTACAGGCTCAATGTATTGGTGAAAAGCTTTACTGCAAGACATAAGTCTTGCAATGTTGGAGTCATCCAGAAAGCCGAGGATCGCGTTTAGAAGCTCAACAGGGAGGCACTGCAGCCTAGACACCTCGACTAAGGGGCAGAGCATCGCAAAAGAGAGGCCGAATGCCTAAGCCCGAGGGATAGATACTCCGTGGCGGAAGATGGATTCGGTTCCTACCGTCGTTCCGCGAAGGTTCCTTTCGACGGTGAGTAACATGGATCTTGAACGGGGAGGTACAAGCAGTGCCAGTAGTGCGATGTGTCTCACCCCAAATTATAAACTGCAGTGACTAGTACTCCGTACACGGGTCTCAATGGTAACAAGGGCGTGAATTCGCTGCCCCTGGACACTCGAGAACCCCTATTGATGACAGTGAAGAAAACGGGGATGATTCAACGCTTGGCGCGGTGGCTGGGGTGAAGACATCCGCACGTGACACTACGTAAGAGCGCCGAAACCGATGTCTTTTGGTCGTTGAGGCCAGCAAGCAAGCATCAAGGATAGCAAAAGAACATCATGCGAGAAACAGTCCATATGACTTTTGAAACGATGTGCTAATGTCGCATTAAACTCAGTCATGGTATCCTTCTGGCCATGGAGGGTGAGTACTACTTTTCGGCTTTTGCGACTGAGAACTATAGCTGACAGAATGCGCACCGTTCTAGGGGTCTGATTCCTCCCCGGCACAGTTTGAGAAAGCTTTGTCCCAATTGTCGAAGAAACTAGCAGAAACGAATGGCCATCTGGACAAGCTCCGCCAGCGGTCGCGCCGATTCAAAGCCCTCTGGACGCTATACACCAGCTTCATCTACATCCTCTACTCGCTGATTCTTGTCCTTGTCCTTGACCGGGGCCGATGGGGCCCTATTGAATATACTGCTCTCAGTGGAGGTCCGGTCGTGTGCGTGAATTAAGCTACATCTAAATCTGCGAATTTTCTTTGGCTGACCTTTCTAGAATCTACTTGGTCCGATTCGTTGCGGACTCCTTCTATAGTTACCGCATCACAAAGACACAACACGTCCTCGATGACCTCCAGAAGCAGCGTAATATTACGATTGAAAAGCTTAAGGAAGCCACTAAATACAACTCTACGCAGCAGCTGCTGGAGAAATATGGCGGTGCGCCAGCCAAACCAAAGCGCGCGGCCGATGACTCCGAGAAGGAAGGGGGAGTAGGCGGGCAAAAACGTAGGGAGCCCAAAGACAGAGCTTCTTTGCCTTTCACTCCCAATAGAACCGGAATTGCACCTCCGCCCACTGCGAACATACAGAGAAGATCACCCGTGCCACCTTCTCTATCCCCTCCTCCACAGTTTGAACGCCCTCATACCTCCGCCGGATTCATACCTCAGCCACCAACACAACCACAACCACTGATTCAGGCAGATGAGCCAGGATTTCACCCAAGTGCTTTTTCCGCTTCCACCTACTCCGAATCTCGTCAACCACGGTGGTACGACCGAGTTTTAGACGTCTTGTTAGGGGAAGATGAAACAATGCCGAAAAACCGCTTAGTTCTCATCTGCCAGCAATGTCGTCTTGTCAACGGTCAAGCAGCCCCTGGTGTCCGAACTCTTGAGGAACTTGGACCCTGGAGATGCGGTAGTTGTGGTACTTGGAACAATCAGGACAGTCAAGCCAAAAAGCTTGCAGCAGAACTCCTGCCCTCCGAAGCACTACTCGCTGCCCATTCTCGAAGCCGCAGCCAAAGCCTTCCACATCATCCCGGGCAAACTCCAGTAATCATAGAATCTCCCGACTCTCCAGGCGGAGCATGGGATCCCGTCTCGCACCCCGGCAGTGTAATCAGCGCTGTTGACGCAGGGGATAACTCCGCGATGGAGGGAAATGATGCAAGTGGTTTTCATGCTTCAGCCAGCAGCGAGGGGGGATTTGAAGCGGAGGATGAATCGGAAGACGATGACGAGTTTGGGGACGAGCCGGATCCCCCACGGCGTAGAGAAAGGAGACGTCAACGAAAGTGATCTTACGCTTTGTGTACAATACCAGAAGTATGGACTCTGGCCAGCAGTGCTACTATTGAATCATGTGCTTTAGTTTTGGAGAATACTCGTGCTCCTGAAGGTGAAGGTAGACTGGTCGTCCCTCCATCTGCCCTGCTAGCCCTTCATCTCGATACAGGAGATATCTTCCGGCTGTAGCCCCTTATTCTCGATAATAAGCTCGGAATCGGTTCCTTGCGGGTCTATCCTCTGCCTCGCTAAGAAATTTGTGACTGTAGGGAAGAAGCAACGAGTAACCACTTTTCCTCCTACTATTTTATATCAGTCAGTGCTTCATGGACCGTTTCCATGGAAGTCACGATTTGTTGGTGCGGAAGGACGACTCTGCCCAGGCGAATCTCGCTGTTGGCGCTGCTTGACGACAACCCATCCTTGTCCACTCAACCCGCACCTCTTCAGAGCCCATGGCAACAACATCAACTACTGATAGCAACCGTTTATATATCCATCATCATATTATATTCATCCTAGCTTGTTTTGTGTTTTGGTACCTGACTCGTGCACTATGGACGCTTTCGTAGGAGTCGGAGCGTTCTATTTCGACACCATTTTAATGTGAGCCTCCAGCCCAATCTAGCCCAATGTCGCAACTGATACTAAATGTTGCGTCCAGGGTCGACTCGTTCCCCAAAGAGGATGAAAAAATGCGCGCAGTGGACTGCTTGCAGCGGGTCGGTGGAAATGTTATAAACACCCTAAACGTCCTGAGCCAGCTCATTGATGCCAGAAATGCAAAAGGCGGCGTACAACTGTCCATGCGCCTTTACGCTGCAGCAGTCCTACCTGTGGAATTCCCGCATTTAACCAGTATTCTTCAAAGCGATTTGGGATCGAATATCAGCGTGGATCGCTGCATTTACAAGGGCGATTCCATTGGGTCCAGCTATATTATTCAGAACCGCTCCACAGGCTCTCGAACAATAATCAGCCACAGCAATACTCTGGAGATGACCTTTGACGAATTCGCTGTGTTTTGCGAATCTCTACCGCCTGGCAAGAATTGGTATCACTTTGAGGTTGGTGATCTCGTCGAGATATCCTCTATGGAATGATTAGTGGCTAACCGTCTCTTTGTAGGGTCGTAACGTGCCGGTGATCGCTCAGTGTATTGCCTATCTTCGTATAGCAGAACGTGCCAGCGTCATAAGCGTGGAAATCGAGAAACCTGACCGCGCAGGCTTGTCGGAACTTGCCTTAACGGCCGATGTCGCCTTCTTCTCCAAGAGTTATGCCAAGGTTAAACATTTCATTTCTTGGGGCTCATGGGGACCGAAAATTTTTAAGATTGTGATACTGTCTTGAATGCTAACACTTATGGTCTGAGTCTAGAGCCTCGGTTTCGAAACCGCCGAAACGTTTTTGTCGCAACAATCGGTCTACCGACAGGATACGTATGGTCTCTCCTCACTGCACATGATGCATTTAGAACTCCATATGCCAGTTTCTTTCTTACTGAATTCTTATGTGACATAGGCGATATCTATGCTGCTCGTGGGGCGATTCTGGTGCAGTTATATTAGACAGGACCAAAATGATCATGGCTAAAGCCCCCGCATACACATCGGATCCTCCGAGTCGGCCTGTTGAGTATGTATTATTGATCCCATCTCATTTTTCGCTCCTGAGCGTGAGCTTTTTGGGCTTCTCTGACATCGGGGTAGTACAACCGGCGCTGGCGACACGTTCATTGCCGGCATGTTATACTGCATGATGTGTTCCTACAGCAATGGCAACATTGCCAAACAGGTCGATTTTGCAAGCCGGCTTGCAGGTTTCAAGGTCATGCAGAACGGATTCAAGGGACTGGGCCAGCTCATGTCGCCGTTATTATAAGCGTTAACTCTCCCAATATCCTGCTGATCAAGTGATAACTATGGACTCCGGGATATCCTTATCAATTTCCTTCTGTTAAGCAATGGCGTTGGTCTTGAGATATGACATTCTTGATGCCGATATATATATATTAGTATGAGTTTACTTCTGGGTATAGGGACTGAATGGGATATTCTTATTCGAGTATGTGCGTTGAACGTTCCACGGCTTCTATGGATTGCTAGTCAGAGTGATGTTACATATGCCGATAGGTATTCCCCTCATCTTCTGTCTTGCCGTTTTTCCCTTGCACTGTAACTTCCTTACCCAAAAATCGGGTGACGTATTATCCCTCCGCCTCTTCTGCTGCAAGATGTGAAAAGAGTTTTGATATCCAAGATGTATGCTGTTTTGCGATTTGAAGAAAAGGACATGCTATTGCCTGTATTGTGATCAAGCGCGCGTTTCAACATCATTCCCATGGCGGGGTCAATCAAGATGGTCAGGGTGCAGCCCAAATCGGATGCGGAACTTCTGTCAGACATTAGAGCAAATGTATTCACCTTAATCACCGGACAGTATTTTGAACGCTTATGCAGATGTGCTAATCTTCTTTCTAGATAGATTGCCCCGATCTTGAATCGATAAGATGGAATCAATTTCTAAAGGCAACTCGGATAGAGCCTCCTCAGAACGTTGTGGCTATCGTTGCAGATATTGTTGAGACCCCAGGCGCAGTCCGCATCTTCAAGAAGCAAGACGATACATTTGTTGACGGGGCTGGAACGAACCATTTTGGAAATATGGTGATTATTCCGTGGGGATTCGAACTGGTGGCTTCGCGTCGCGGGATCTATTCGGGTTGCGTACGCTTAAAGGTCGGAAAGGTCGACTGATTTCAGGATTACTGTTCGTGACATTTGGTCGGTTGATCTATAACCGAGTGATTCTTCCCCTTGTTGGATATTGGTATGATGGCAACGAAATGAATGGGCTGAGTGCCAGGCACGAACTAACTAATTTGGACGAGGCTGTGTCACAATTGTTTGCAGTCGATTCCCGAAGATCTCCAGCCAACGGTCCCTGCACGGCATCAACAGACTGCCACATCCGTATGTAGTGTACTGTATGTACATGGGACTTGTTGACATACAAAGTCTCTTTTGCTCATTCCCGTCCGAGAGAGCGAAAACAACGAAGAACGATGGAACATGAATTTCTCTTAATGCAGACTTTGCCTCATGGCTTTATTGCCATGGGCCTGACGGGAATAGTTTACAAACTGAACAAATCATGCGTTGTCAAACGCCCCAAAAGCTGGCCCGGCGACACCACATACAATGACTTTGTTCTCCAGTTCATGGCCACTGAGCGGCAGATATACGATCGTCTGGGACCCCACGAAGGAATTCTGACTTACTATGGACCATTGGACGATTCAGGGGCCATCAAACTGGCCTTCGCCAGACACGGTAATCTTGAGGCCTACATCAAAAAACATGATATGCCACCTGATGCGGTCCGCGCGAAATGGATTCGATCTGTGGTGACGGCCTTTTACTATTTGTATTCCTGCAAAGTACTCCACCAAGACGCAAAGCTCAACAACATCCTCGTGGACGAAGACGAAGACGAAGACGGCGGCAAAGCTCTCAAGCTTGCTGAATTTGCCAGCGGCGCTATTTTTCCGTTGGACACGGACATGGAAAAAATTTATGCGGAAGACCCGCTATCCAAAGGTGATATCGTGGCTATCGGCTGTATCATCTTTTCAATCGCGACATGGAAGGTGTACAACTATGACTTCTACGAGGAGAAACGCGGGCCTAGGCCAGACGAGGCACCGGCGACAGAAGGTCTCTTTCATCGCGAGATCATCGACAAATGCTGGAGAAACGAGTATCACTCCATTCGATCTCTATACGAGGATTTTTAGCGACTCGAGAAGGGACGGAAGAAGATGAAGCGAGAAGGGATCCCCCGAATGGATTTCATGCTGTGGTTTTGTGCTGTTCCGTCGCTCTTGTTCGTTTCTGGTCGATATCTTTGTCTGGGATTTTAGAGGTGAAAGAGTTTTGCGAATCATTTGAGCGTGAACTGATGCACACGATACCCAAGCCATGTTGATATTTTTTGATACTTGGTTTTCAACGCAAGATTATTATGTTTGAAGAATCCAATTACGGCCCCGGGAAGAATGAAAATCGAATTGCAGTTGGGAAAAGATGTCAGCACCGAGTATTGACGTCGTGCCAAAAGGATGAATTTCATCAGAGAACAGTCGGTCGATTAACTATAGGAACCGCGGGCAGTTGATTTGCCTTATCAACTGAAGCAGGAGACCGTATCATTACTTCCTTTTGCCAGCCCAGCAATCAGTCCGGGAATAGAATAGTCTGATTTTGTGAAGCTATTCCTCCATGCGGCTTTGCGAGCGGTTCATCAAACATCCAACAGCTTTTTGCCAAAGATACGGAGTCGCCCAGAAGGGATGGTCCACCAGAATTAGTCGCCTGTAAATTACATGGTCTTTACCACAGCGAAACGAGTTCAAACACCGAAGATTAGGGGAGGTGCAGGGCATAATCCTGCCGAGATGGTCGAGCTGAAAGGCGCCAATCTGCCCCTAAATATCCCTAAAGGTTTCACGTATTAACGGTAATCCGAAAACGAGAACAGGATCTTGGCGCGGATCATCGCTTCTGGGCGACACCTCCGTATATTGAGCCCCAATGGTTAGGCATTAGGCTAGGCGCAGAGGCTCCCTATCGACGAGCATGGCAAGCCTAAACAGCCCTTAAAGCCGCCCTTAAGTCTTAGTCCGACGGTATTCGAGATACTAAATACCGAGCCATAAGTTCAGGGGCTCTTCCAATGGCTAGGACCTCCGTGAATAACCATAGGAAAGACCTAACGGCCTGAAGAGCGATCAGGGGAACCCAAAGAGAAGCCACATTAGATTCGACCTGCTTTCCATGCTGGTAGGCCTGAGAGATATGTGGCCACATTGTGGATAGCGGCAAGAGATATCGAGGAACTGCTAGGCTAGGCACAGCACGGTAGCTGCTGCCGCAAGACGAATGTTCCTTCCTTCAAAGGCCCTGTGCCTCAAGAGTTTTTGATATATATTTTCCTTCTCCTCCTTGTGCTTCTTCTCCTCCTTGTGCTTCTTCTCCTCCTTGTTCTTCTTCCCGTCCTTGTGCTTCTTCTCGTCCTGTGTCTCTTTCGTCCGAAAACTAAACCATACACTAAGAGACTCATAAACTATCCAGACCAAAATTCCAAAATGAACCAAACACTTAACGTCACAATCCCAAGCTTCAGTCCGTAAGAGGGGGGTGGATGACAACACCATTCTGTTGTCCCTCGCGGATTTTTGGAGTTTTTATTCTCGGTCCTGGTCGCCGTCTGTGTCTGGAAGTTCGTCATGCTCAGAGTCTTCCGCGTCCGGAATATCGCTAACGATTATTATCCTATAAAAACAAATCAATCCAGAGGAAGGCTCGCGCTTTCTGGGGTTGGTTGACGAGCTGGAAGCGTAAGATTCGCATAGTTTTTGTTGTTGAACATATTGTCGTGCAGTACTGACCTCGTTCACCAAGTCGTTTTCCACTCCCCGGTCGCCATCGTGCGACGCACGGCAGCCCCACCGGCTGCAGCGGCCCCAGGCCCCTACCGACTACACCGGTGGCCCCGGCTGCGGCTCCCGTGACCCCCGCGGGAGTTAACTAAGAGCGAGAAGTGGACCTTGGGTTTTGTGCAACCGAACAGACCCTAAGCCGTCTAAGGATTGACTCCCGCTGCCCTCACTAACTAACGGGCCGGCGGCAACACCCACTGGAAGCTGGGACGATCGAGCAAACAGAATGACATCGTTCGAGAGGTCAGTGACGCTCAGAAGAATATAATAATACTCTGGTGGCCAGATGCTAATCGAGTCAGAGGACAGAGGTATCGCACAAAGCGAGTTCTTAACCGCTAGGCTAAAAGAGAATATCCTCTAATGCTAAGGTTGACAAGGACGAAAGAGGCAGATAGTTGCTACGGCCCCCGAGAGCGCCCACTGACAGCGACCAGCCATTTGCCAACAGTGGCAGTCGAGGTCGGCTGCTCCCAAACCGGCCCCAAGTTAGAGTCAGATGCCCGCTGGTGGCTCAACCACCGTGGCAGCAGAGTTAATCGAGTCATCACGGTTGATATTAAGCTAATTAGACCGGGGAAGCACTGGTCCGTGCTGAATCGACAGAATGGTCTGACGGTTTAGACATCTTCGGGGATTAACATCAATCAATTATTCAATAGAATTCGAAGTATGTATCTAACGTTGGAATGAATGAGTATAGTTACATTAGCCACTTGTGCTCGGGTGGATTCGATTGCTGGTCAAACGGAACGATGACTTGGTACTTGTCGAATTATCCTGAAATGGCAAAGGACATTTTGCGCTTTATTGATATCCTCTATGGAAGCTTTCCAAAGACATGATCCATTGTAGCCTGTCCATATTGCAGCGCAACATTGTGCGCTGCCATAACATCCTGTTTGGTAACCCATCCGCACGTCGGGGTCCTAACTTGTTTGCTTCGAAGCCGCGTGCCACTCCGTACCTTTTTTCGAACCCATAATTGAAAGCCCTTTTGGTTTGCGCGTCACGTTCTTTCCTTCACTGCCGACAGGAGAGTAAAAACAGCCCACCCAGGCGGCCCTCAGGTCATTTGTGGGCCGCGAGCGAGTAGACCAATTGGCGCAGGGTATGTCGTTTGGCCATTCTTTCAACGTTTCTCTCCCTTTAAACAGATTCCTCGTGGTCGGCTTGATGGAGGATGCCACACTAGGTAGGTGCAATACGAAAAACTCAGGTTGGGTTCGACATATGGCGAAGCTGGTAGTGGTCGCCGACAAAGATATACGCATGGGAACAGTGTCGACCAAACACGTTTCAGAGAATAGGCTCGCCAAATTTGCGCAATCTTTGCCGCGGGTTCAACGGTGGAATACAGCGAGAACTGGGCGGCCATGCTAATGGCCTGGCGTTCGCCTGAGCTTGCCCTCCGTTTGCGACATGCTCGACCAGATCGGCCTCTGTGTTGACCGAATGTCTCTGCGGTTGTAAACACGGTTGCGTCAGTTTCAAATTTTCCTCAAATAACTGCATCTCGTGGAATTAAGAAACAAAAATAAAAGAAAATTGCATTTCAAGCAAGAAAAAGGAAGACGAGAGAAGACTTACCAGTGGATACTTGATCGTTGGTGGGAAACTTGTGGCTGTTGATCAGGCGCGAGTGCTGCGGCAACTTCCTGGGGAATGCTCTTTGTGAGGATGCTGTCTTATATAGATACTAGAACGATTAATCGAGTAAGATAGAGATAATAGCGTATGTAACTATCGTAGATAGCACAAGTAGCGTGAGGTTGTATTGTAAGGTGCGATAAGAATGTGTATTGTAGGATGTTTTAGAGCTCATCGCTGCGCGTTGTTAGGCCACGAGCCCGCAATGATATAATAATATATACAGCAGAAGTAGGTTTGGGCTAACTACATACATAAGAGTATAATTAGGGCACGGCATCACAATCTTTTCCTGCTTGAGCCTTTAAACGTCGAGCTCAAATCGCCATATGTGCATCGTCGGGATGGATGGAACGGGAGGACGCGAGCACAAATGGTAAAAGTACTGCGATGAGCCAGTACGTTTTGCCAGTGCCAGGGGGACCTTGGAAGATGCCCAAGTCGCCGACCAGGTCGGAGAGAGTGTCGAACACACGCCGCTGTTGGTGTTTCAGGGTGCAAGCATTGACGATGGTGTCGATCTCTTGGGGCGAGATCAGTGAGCGCAAGTTCCGATAGGCGTCCAAGCGTGGGATGCCACGATAGTCGTTGCCCAGCAAGAGGGGACGAATCGGCAACTTGGGACATTCTGGACGTTGTCGGTAGTAGCCACGCTGGAACTGCCAGAGACTGTTGAGGGTCTGGCGGAACGGCTTGTCGGACGAGTGGAATCGCAAGCTGACCTTGGTGTCCGACTTTCCATCGAGGAGGCGTTCCTTGAGGGCCAGTTTGTCATCACCCTTGCCGGTCAGTCGAAGTGGCTTGGCGGTTTCCGGGAGCGTCTGGAACTTTTTGTCTTTGACATCCCATTTTGAATAGACGATGACAGTGGTATGGTATGGGGGTGTCACGTCCGGGATGGACTTGACGACGAGGAGGGTCCAGTCCTGGTTCAAGGCGTTGTTCTCAGTGAAGTTGACTGTCGCCGTCATCCCTTCCTTGATGCGCATATCCTCAAGATCCTCAGAGTGGGGGATGAAGCCGTAAAAAGCACGGTCTTCAAAGGTATTTGGGACTTGAAGCAGCTTGATAACGTGCTCGAGGCGACCTTGCACCGGCCGATCGCCGACCATTGACTCGTGTTCTTGAATGAAGCCGTAGCCGAGGACGACGACGTACTCCATGAAATTCAGAAACGAGGTCTGATATTTCATGACGTACTTGGGTCGAGCCTCGGCCTCGGGGTACATCCCAAGCTGGAGGAATGGTCGGTCGGGCTGCTTGAAGCGCCAAAAGGCACGAGCCCGGACCACATGTTCATCTAGATATCAGACTCGGCGTTAGAGGTCTTCCATCCACTGTGTACACATTGTCTGCACGGGAACGTCAATGCCCTCTCCGTGAACGAGCAGGGTGATGGTGGATTTGCGGTCGAAGAGCGAACGGACATGGTCAAACGCTTGTTGGTTGGCCAGCGACGGCTGCCTGGCTGGATAAAAGCTTGTAGCATGCGTGTGCTCTGGGTCGTACTCGAACGTGACAACCCAGAGTGCGTCGCGACCAAATTGCCAGTCCTGGATCCTTCTTGTAGACCTCAGGCAGTTCTGGGTGCAGAGTCTCGAGAACCTTGAGGTTGCTGATGAGCTGTGCGTTCAGCCTGCGGGTGTTGTGGCGCGACAGGAACAGAGACGCCACGTGCTCGGTGTCGATGCTTGTATCATTTGGGTCCTCCACGGTGTCGGTGATGAGCTTGATCTCGCACAAGGAGTGATGATACATTCTTGGCAAGAAGCTGAACTTCATGCGAACATCGTACTCGGGGGTTTTTTCAGGGTCCCGAAAGCACAAAAGGCCCTTGGCCCGGGAGACGACGTGGGTGGTGAACGCAACACTGCTGCCTTGCTGTCTCGCAGTCCAATCGGTCGGGCTGCTTGAAGCGCCAAAAGGCACGAGCCCAGACCACACGCTCATCTAGGTATCAGACTCGGCGTTAGGGGTCGCTTGTCGTCAACCCCCCTCTCACTAGACCCTTTCTCCGCCTCGTCGTCAACGTAGATGATTATATATATATATATATCCTTTATGTCAAGCGATACGAGTATCACTTGACAGAATTACTTTGAGACCATGTCAGTATAACGAAAGAGCAGAATGGGGAAAGAGAAGGAGAAAACTCACTTTATCCTCATTAATGAAGCGCTTGATCAAGCTGAGCACTGAAGCCCATTATGCCGATGAAGAAGGAAAGAAAGAAAGAAAGAAAGGAAGAGGAAGATGGGCGGGCGGGAAAGCTATATTTATAGATTCCAGGTGAGCTAGCGAAAGACGCTAAAGCTAAGCGAGGACTGAAAGTGAATGGAACATGCCGTCAACTTCGTAGCATTACGTGCTAGTAGTGAATGGAAAAAGCCGGCAGACGATGTCATAGGCGGCTAGCAGCATTACATGCACATAGTGAACGCAGAGATCACCATGTTTCGGAGCCAGATATGCAATTGGACCAAGTGATCAAGGGAAACAGAACAAAAGGTAGCTTGATAGCTAAGTCTGGGTGCTTCTTGGTAACCTGCATCAAGGAGACCAATATGCAAGCAAGAGTGTCGGACAAGAAAGGCACACGTATCTGTCTCGGCCTGTCTGGATATATTCAAGCTTGGGTATATCATATAAAGCTACCGGTACGTTGTCGGAATACACGACAAATGTGGAGCAGTTTCACACTTGCTGAAGTGAGGGATATTATTCTTTATAGAAATTGCAATATACCACTGTGGTATAGCGGATCACGCACGTTTCCGACTCGCTTAGAATGAGTACGGCGGCATGACTGTATGCTGTTTAATGACGGGTGTACATACTGTACCAAAGGGACGAAACCCGTATGTTGAGATACGGGAAACAATGCTCCAGTTGAAGGTACATACCCAAGGCAGTCCCTTGTTAATCAAGTTGAAGTGGTGCACGCCAAAGCAGGTGTTTTTACGCATCGTGCAACCTGGACGCCCTTTTTAGCCTGGGGCTCGGCGGGCAGGGGCAACGAAGAAGACTGAACCATTCGCGTGTCCAATTCAGGATGGATAGGACCATAGTTGGAATCGAATCGATATGTTGAATATTCAACGGCAAGTGATCGGCCAAAACTTTGCAAAGTGACAAGCGGAGGGCACTTCCTTATATTGCTGGGAGGAAGACGTCTCGAAGCATTCCGACCTGCAGTGGTTCCGCAGCGAGTTTCCTGGCGTCATCGTCCGCATCGTGGCTGATAACAGTGTGATCACATTTTCGGGATACCGTACTCTTTACTGTCGAAGATGAAAAAGGGTTGTTTGACACCTTTTTGTGACGTTCTGGTCTTTTGCTTCGGATTCTCGGGGTTGCTTCTGGCAATCGATTGCTGGGTCCTTGGATCTTGGAACTTTTGGCCGCATGAGGCCCGTATTGGTGCAGTCCGGGAGAGGCCCTGGGCTTCTAGTGATGAAGGCTCACGAGATGGCGAAGCGAAAGGTGGAGATCTCAGGGATAGATGGATGGATGAGGATCGCGATCAGGGATCGTGGTGAAGTTATTGAATGCGGACGTCTCAGCCAAAAAGCGTTCATCACTCGATAAGATTTCCCGTAAAATTGTAACGTGGTGTTATATAATTACATACAGTACAGAAGCAATACACTATTGAACCCTAAGGTTTAGGAATCAAACTAGGCGCCAATGCTCCCCGTTGACTGGGAAGACAGGCCTGAGCAACCCCCAAAGGCGTCCCCATGCCTGGGTCCAATGGTATTCGAAATACCGAGCCAAAAATTCCGGGACGAACACTTCTGGCTGACCCCGACTCCGGCTGTACCCTGATCAGATCGGAACAACTACCGTCCAGCTAGGCTACCAAGGGTCTACAACGCGAGAATGACCAGTGGACGGCTCGGCATCTGGTCGTCGGCAGCTCGTTGAATGATTGCCGAATATCGCGACTTGATGATCACATACGGGAATCAAGCCGAATCGATCTCAACTCGCACAAGCAACGCAGTAAGCTGGCAAACGAATCTGGGATTGTGGCTTGCTAGGCAGATGATCAAGGTGACGACGGGACAGTCAGAGATTATAACCATTTTGATGGGTTCAGCATGAAGGGCGAATGGCGCTCACGGACTAAGAGAACGTGGAAGCTTGAGAAACCGGCGAAACAGGAAGGCAAGTTGAATTGGAACCCTGATCAAAACCTGATCAAAATTGAAGGGATACGTTCATTAAAGAAGCAGAATATTTTTTCGATCGTAATTCGAATACAAAGTGACCACCGTCCTTTGATGCGATCTATTACATGAAATACTGCTCAGGAAAGATAAAAATGATCATTCAAATATTTCGTCCATAAGAAAAGATAAATACCCTCTTCCGCGCAGTGAAGCTCTTGGAATGAAACAGTGCTCTGCGGACAAGACATGAGAAGGTAATAAGTGTTCAAATCCTCATGTGAACTATCACCGGTCAAGCTGCGCTGGAGGTACCTTCTCAATCTGATTTGCTCTTTGGGCAGACTCTTAACTCCGTTCATCGGGGAGTTGTAGTTGGGCTTATACTCGCGCTGCTTGTGGTTCCGTACCAAAATCTCAGCGACAAGCCGAACGTGCTGCAAGTCGAACTTGGATTTTGTTTGGTCCGTGTCGCAAGTCGCACCGTTGACACTGAACATTACATATCCCATGTCAGCATCAGATTTGGTTTGTCCGGTGAGCTCCATTAGCATTTTCGAGTAGCTTGCGTTGATTCCGATTGACTTCACATTCTCGGCATTTTGCATCAAGTTGTTCTATGCCCGTCAATTTGGAGACTCTGCAAGTACAGGACGCATCCGATGCTGTTGAACAAGCTGCACGGATGGGAAGCTCACTTGTCTAAGTCACTCAGGCAAACAAATGGTCAACCAAGCAGAAAATCTATTCTTTTTCGGAGTCGCAGTGTCAGAAATGACGGTTGGACGAAGCTGCTTTGCATCTCCTCCAAGAACAATGCCCTGAATTCTGCTAGAACATGCCATCTTAGTAATGCCGATCCATCCGCTTGCCTCTAACTCCTTCGGATCTTCATCGCGGAAAATGACAACTGCTTTGGCCTCGGTACCAAAATACTGACGGGTGAGATCCCCGGCGAGATTATTGTTGGTCGACGATTAGAGACATCTGTATGTGACGTGCGATGACATGATACTTGTCGAATTATTCCGAGATAACAAAGGCCATTTTCCGCTTTGTTGATCTCCTCTGTGGCACCTTTCCCAAGACATAATCCATCGTGCATAAGAACACCACTCGCCTCTGGATGTCAGACTGGTATGAAAGATCTTCGCTCAAGGACTTGAGCCATTCAGCGTAGTCCAGCTGATCGACTGTAATCGGCGAAACTGGGCCGCCCGCCTGGATGGAAGCGAGGACCATGTCATGCAGCCTATGACGGAGGGCAATCGCGGAACATGGTGACTAGGTTTCGCTCCATAAGTCGGACCAGAACGTGTGGCCTGTCGAGCGTCATATTGCTTGGGGAATAGAATCTGGGAGTCGCAGGAATGGACGCAGGAATGGAAACCGGAGGTGCAGCAACAGGTGCAATAGCAGGTGCAAATAGCAGGTGCAGCGGGGCGGCCAGGAGGGAGCGGAGAGTGCGTGAACTTATTAAGATTGACGGCGGATGGTGGCACCATCATAGCAGCGGAGGCCTCAGTGAAGTTGGTGGCAGGTTGGTGGACTGGCTCGCTCCCGAATTGGCTGGTTTTTGGCATTGGCTACAACCTTTTGCTTTAACTCTTCACTTGGATGTGAGAATCCGACTTCAAAGGCTATCAGAGGGTGGCTCTTTAGACTGCCTATTTGCCTGCAACGAAGTTGAAAACTTGGCTCTGACAGGCCTTTGGCCAAGCGATAATTTGCAGCGCTTCTAAATTCTCGATTGCTAGGAATATCGCGGTTAACTTGCGGCGGCGGATGTTCCGCAGCTTTTTCCTCAAACTCCTGCATGATAACGTTACCATTATGAGATTCCCGTGCGGCGTAATCGTGGAGAGAATTGTGGTCGTCACTGAACTGCTGGTTGTCAGACTGCAGTTCCTCGTCAGAATCCTCTTGGTTGTCAATGGGTTGTGTACTTCGCGTAGTAAAGGTACGATATCAATCGCCACGCTCTATCAGGTCTCAATGCAACGTACCACATATAGTAAGTTGGATCTTGACGCATAAGCTGCTGACCAATCGAGTGATACATCGTTCTCAGCCACCCGTAATTCTCTCTTCCGCTCACCTTTCTCTAGTGGTGTAGATACATATCATATTCGCGTTTGACCCCCCAGTAGAGACCTTATCACTATCATCATCGGACAGCTCGTCGTCAGTGAATAGTGCTTGTTGAATGTGATATGAGTTTTGGATTGGGGGGCTGGTGGCGGTGCACTGTTGCTGCGGATGATTTGTGCATTGACCAAGTCGGACTCGAAGTCAGAGGTGGCCACATGGCGCTGGAATTTGCGACGGGCGTTGTTGACTTGCTTGGCGGCTTCTCTGCGTGCATCCTTGCGTCGGTGGTTGAGTAGGATCCTACGACCGATTTTGTACAGCAGCTCGATCGTGCATGAGGACTGCCTGTAGAGGTGAGCCAGGTGGGAAGGTCGTCCATCAAGGCGAGAATGTCCTTGAGCCCTTGTATCCTTTCAACATCTTGTGATCATGCATGGTCGTCTCCACCTGGTGACGAAGCTGTGGTAAGACGGGACCGGCGGTAAATGATGTTGAGCAGCCCTCTTAGATCCAGCGGTTTATTTATCATGGGGTTCGCAGTAACCACCCAAAAATGATGAGCTACCAGTGCCTTGATTGCTCGATGCGCACGTGTCGTTGTTGTCTTGACCGCATGTCATTCATCAAGTATGATGCGTGTTCAGATGCTTTGACAACGAGGGTACGCATTTGGATGGTCTTCCCGAGGCCGCATTCGTCTTCGCTGTCAAGTTCCTCCTCAACTCGACTCGAGCGGCACGCTTGGCCAAGAAACGTCTGTGCCATGTCGAATATGATGTCAGGATGGCAGTTCGTCTTGTTGGCTGTCGTTTTTGTTAAGCTTGGAATATTTTTCGAGCAAGTCTCGGTTGTTTCTGACTGTCAGTGCTTTTCGATCGGGGTCGCAAGTCCCGCCGCCGCCGATTTGACCGTAGAAAAGTTGGAGGTTAATGCTGTCCGAAAAAGGTTTGAGAATCTCTGTGACCCACGTATTGACGATCTGCGAACAAGATGCCCCAGAGATTCTGAAAGCGGATTCGTGCGAAAGCACTTGGCCAAGTGAGAACAAACTTTTCTCAAGGCACTTACTATCCAACACTCATCATGGCACCCTTATCGACGGCCACAGAGCAAGACCAAGGTCGGGCTGCTTGAAGCGCCAAAAGGCACGAGCCCAGACCACACCCTCATTTAAGTATCAGACTCGGCGTTAGGGGTCTCTTGTCATCCACCCCCCTCTTCTGGACCCTTTCTCCGCGTCGTCGTCAACTTATTGTATTTTATATCCTTTATGTGGAGCGATATGACTATCACTTGACAGGACTATGACCATGTTAGTATAAGGCCTGAATAAACAGAAGGAAAGGCAAACACTCACTTTAAATAATTATCCTCATATCAATGAGGTATGAGCATGGTCAAGCTGAGCTTCGAAGCTCATTATGCTGATGAAGAAAGAAAATCAGAAAGGAAGAGGAAGCTGAGCAGGCGTGAAGGCCGTATTTATAGACGGCCAGGTGAGCTAGCGAGAGTGCTAGTGCTAGGCGAGAGCTGAAAGTGAATGGAAAAGCAGCTGGTAATATTACAGCTCGTAATGAATGGAGAAATTGCCATGATAGGAAGGTGAGCGGAAAGGGAGACGGCTGGTAATATTACGAGCTCGTGGGGAGAGAGGGGCCACGAAGCTGAGAAAGTGAATGCAAAAGAAAAAGCGAGCAGAGCAAGCTGGTATATTCAAATACAGAGACACCTGAGTCAAGGCTATCTTTGGGGTCCTGTATCAGCCAAGAAAAGCACATACATGCCCTGGCCTGTCTGGAGATATCCAAGCCAGCATACCTCATAGAGCTATCAGCATCTTGCCGGATCACTCGGCAACTTCAGACGGACCCCCAAGTCCACCAAGTTTAAGGGTATCATTTGGTCCCGAGACCCGCAAGCAATGGGTCAATGAGTCACAAGTCCAGCAGGTAAAGGAGAAGAGAACCTGGGAGAAGTGTCCATAGGACAGGAATAGAAAAACTGCCAACAGAATTTGGTATACGGATATCAATGTACGCCGATATCAGCAGAGACACCCCTTCAGCGCAGTGATCCCCATTCGCCAACTTCCCCGTAGTAATACAATACGGATGTCAGTTGACAGTCAAGCGGGATGCTAAAGCAGTTGTCCAGTTTGAGTTGATGTGCTTGTCCCTTGCAGTCAACGACAGACTAGGGAGTAAACATGTTAAAATTATCAAGTCAAGTCGGGTATCTTAGTATCTCAAAGTTACGAAATTGGGTAGAAGGCATTCAAGGCAAACTTGAACGCTTGCACAGCCTTGAGCTCCGTCCACGGGGTCCTTAAAGTGTTTATCGATGAGTGATGATATCCATCAGTCACTGTCGTCGCTGTCTTTCTATACCGGGTATCATTGTCCATTGGACTGATGATGAGAAATAGATGAAAGACATTTGAGATGAAAACGTTGACGTTGACGATTGAAAAGTCGAAACGTCAACCGAAAGAAAAGAATGAGGGCCCACAAGGACAAATGAAGAAAAAGAAAAAAAAGAATTCATGATGAGAGGTGCGCGATTCGAACGCGCGAATCAAAAGAAACTAGGGCCTAAACCTAGCGCCATAACCACTCGGCCAACCTCCCAGAATCTGACTAATTTTAGAGTCCTAGACATTCTTGACCCACTCCTTGGAACAACGACAACAACGACCGACAGCTCGGGTCCTTCTATGAGCTTTATGGCCGTCGAGTTGATGGGGAGACTATGGATAGCCAGAGATCTCACTGAAGTATATTGAATATCATTCACATCTATGGTATATCCGCAAACATCCCCAAACATCTTTAGTAGAGCTCCCATACACCATACACACATACCCCAAACTCCTCCAACATCTAGTTAAATAGAATTCATACACCCCCCAAACCCCAGAATGATTAAATACTAGCCCTCCTCGGCGCCATCGTCCTCCTCAACTTCTTCTTCTCCTCCGTCTCCTCCTGCATCGGCAGACCACCCTCACTCCTCAACCGTTCCAGAAACTCCTTCCCATACCGATACCCCACCTGATAAATCTCATCAAACTTGCCAAACTCCAAGGTCCCAAATCCATCGATCGGTGGACGAATGTACAAACATCCCGGTGTCGCCTTGGCGCGCTCTAATGCATCTACACTGGAGACGTACGCGAGGCGTGCCTGGATCTCGGAGAGTGTGGGGGGATTAGGGAGGGAGGAAAAGGGGTTCCAGCGGTTGACGAGCGCCCAGAAGCCGGAGAGCGAGTCGCCGTATCCCTGTGGCGTATTGTCATCGATGGCGCCGACGTCGACGGCGAAGATGACATCTGCACCAAGCGATTTCATGCGTGCGACGGGTAAATTGTCGACATACCCGCCGTCCAGTAACATGTTACCTTCGTCGCAGAGCGGAGGCAACAAGCCAGCAAGGGACATGGAGGCGCGAACATAGCGCCACGCGTAGCCGGAAGAATGAAACTCAGTGCGAGATTTGCTGATGTTAGTTGTGTTGCAGTAGAATTCGAGCCAGAAGTCTTCAATGTGACTGTTTCCAAACGCTTTGAAAATGCCGCGATTGAATTCGTGACCGGTGGTGTATGACGCCGAAGGATAGGTCAGGTCTAGCGCAAAGCGCCACATACTCGCCATCCGTCCCGCAAACTTCTTCGCCCGGCCATATGCAGGCACGACATCCGCGTCCCTTGCATACAATGCACCGATGAACGACCCAATAGACGTACCACCAATGATATCAATCGGTATCCCTGCTTCCTCCAACGCCTTGATCACACCAATATGCGCAATGCCACGAGCACCACCTCCACCAAGCACCAACCCCACAGATTTCCCACACAGACGACGTGCCAGTCTGTGAAAGTCGCCCTTGAACGGCGTCGAAGCAGAATACGCCGGCGTCTGTCGAATCCTTCGTGAAGTGTATTTCTGAATCTCCGCCTGCAACACCTGCACTCTCTGCTTGAGGACCGCACCTAACCGTTTAGATTCAGGATGAACAGGCTCCGTCGTGACCCGGAACGCCATTTGGATATGATGGTGACCACCATTTATCCACATTCGATTTTTCAGCCAGAGTCGCGTGAGTCCCGGATGAGAGTATCGTTCCGAGTGCAAAAGCACAAGTTCCTTCCTCGCAGTCGTTTTCATGCCGAGCAGGAACCGTTCATATTCGCCGATGGCCGGAGAGCCTTCGGCGAGCGTGACGAGAAGGATACAATCAGCCTGACTGATACACGTCTGCGTCCAGGGCGCATTGACACTGGTGTCCGCGACATACATAACCATTCCATATCTTTCTTCGAGATCGGCAAGGTACTGCGCTAGCTTCAACTTGCCCATCTTGCTGAACGCATGGCGGCCCAAATGGTTCATGATATCAGCTTGATGAAGCGATGTAACACCATTCGTGACCCCAACCTGATTAAACGCATTCAAAAGCCTATTCCCAAATTCGACGACTGGAATTCCAGCAGTCACCGGCAAAATCGCCACCGTTCGCAGATTCAACGTAGAAGTAGTCGTCTTCGCACTATCCGGGCTGCCATCACTCGCCTTCTCCATCGGGTTATCAATGATATGTCGCATCCGCTGCGCAATCAGTTTAGAAATCTGAATCGTAATACCAGGATGCTCCTGAGCAAGACTATTGAACAATGTCCGTGGGAACTTGGCTAACTCCGTATCACGAATGGCATGCAAGGTACCTGGCCGTGTCGACTCCGTCATAACCTCCAGCTCGCCAACACTATCGCCCTGACCGTATTCACCTAGCACGCTGACTTTACCATCACCCTTGTCGAGTACAGCACGTAAACGACCGTTAAGCACGATGTAAATAGCATCACTCTCATCGCCCTGATGATATATCACCTGCCCAGCATTCACCTGCACCCACTCCAGTGCAAAATCAATATGCAAAAGCAGTCGCGGGAGTACCGTCGTCAACCGCCTTGCCATCGTCAGCATAACCAGAGGATACCGGTCTGCAATCCTCTCAAGTACAGCGCGAGGCAAGAATCCGACGTAGACATCCGTCTTCGCAGTAACGTCCGTGAACGATCGATACGATGTTATAGATCCAATGTAGCCCTCCACATCACCAGGTTTGACCATATACAACGACCGCCTGGACGTCTTCTTCTTCGGATGATGCGTAGCCCCAAGCGTATTAGACACTCGCGACGCATTACTCGCAGCACGAGCAAGCGGGAGTAACAAATCGTCAGTCGCTGCACCCCGAGATGCACCGATAAGATCCTCCCCCTTCTCATTGACCGGAATCCCAACATCCAGAAAACCATCAATAACATAGTACAGTCCCGGATTACGCTCTCCTTGTTCGACAAGCACAGAGCCCTTGGGGAAGTAAACAATCTCAATCTCATCCTGCAACTCATTTCGGAGACTGTGAACCGGAGAAGTGCCCCCAGCAGAGGTCACGGACATGGACATCATCGACTCCGAGTCACCATCACCAAACGCATCATAGGGGTCAATAAAACCAAACGCATTATTGAAAACGGCCTTCTGTCGTCGCGAGTCGTACGAGATCAATTGAGGAGAGGCATCTCCCGAATTCTGGTTCTTGCGTAATGCATCGTTCGTGCTTCCAACGAGCCCCAACGCTTTCATCATACAATCAAGGATGGACTCGCGAAACAACGAATCTTGATCAATCGAATCCCGTCGCTGAAAGCTGATATTCTGGGCGGGAAACCTAAACAACGGCTGGGCGGGCGACGTCAGCGGAGTTGGTGGTTGCTCCCCAGGGCTCTTTAATCCCGATGCTGCGTCGTAGAACACACTCCTCCCGTTTAAACGCTCACTGCCATAGCGAGGACCATAGCGCGAGAGCTGGATAGTCGATAGTAGATCTCCAGGGCTAACACCAGTAGACTCGTGGTCACCATAATGCGGGCGATTTGCGCCAGACTTTTTGCCACGAGCCGCTGCGAGCTGAACGTGCAAGGCAGCATCTTTTCGCAATGTGCTGCTGGAGCGCCTTCGTCGGTTTACGGCAGGATTATGAAGTGCAATGCCTTTGCTCCCATCTTCTGGTCCTAACCGTTCCTTTTCCTTGGTAAATTTATCCTTTAGTCGGTCCAATGCAGCTCCGCGCAGATGGTTGGGCAGGTCAAACGATGTATATTTGGTCATTTGCTTCTCGATGCTCAAGACCTCAGTTGTCAATCCTAGGTATGAATGCGCCGTTGCAAAAGTAACCCGTTGCAGTCTTGTTAGGATAACCTGAATGATGTGAGCTGTAGCTTTGGGATACACCCTAGTCAACCGGCGAAAAGCGCTGGCGGGAATGATGGCGATTGTCGTGTCGACCATTGCGCGCGCGAGAATATCGGGATGAACAGACTTTGGCCGTTTGGGCTTCGACTTTCGTCTGCGTCGTTGGTCATGAAGCTTTGGTCGGGATGGCGTTTGCGGTCGTGGTGACCCCGGGCTGCCTTCGAGGGCTAAAGGAGGGACATTGGGAAGAATTCCACGCCTAACCTGCCCGTGAATATCTCGTTGGTGAGAGAAATCGGCTTCCATTGGACTCTCTTGTAAAGTTGGGCTCATAGGATTCGATCCAGGGACATGACCAACACCAGCATAGCTCGACGAGCTGGACTCGTCTTCGAGATGACGTAACTTGACATCCTCACTGAAAAGGGACAAGATCGAGAACAGCGACGACATGGACGCTCCATTCCTCACTTCTGTCAGCAACTGATAACCTTGATGCCCTCGTGGTCGATGGTCTTCTTCGTCCTCATTATCCTCATCATCCATAGAATCATCCATCCCCACATCCACAAAGCATCCATCCCCATTCTTATGCCGTTCCTGCATCGACTTGACGAAGATCTGCACCAACCCATCGACCACCAGACAAAAGCCCTTTTCCTCCTCTAACAGCAGCGTCTCGCCCGCAATTAGTTTTCTTGTTTGCATTGTCCGTGTCAACTCATGAAAAACAGGGCGCTCTAGATACCCAAATACTTTGATCGCGCTCAGGAATTCGTCCAAATAGTTCGACAATCCCGGTTTCGAGTCGCCATCCTGCGAATCGGGAAAGAGATCGATCTCTGGTTCTTTTCTTTGTGGCTCTGGAGGTAAACGCGCGTAAATATTAAGAAACCGATAGCGAATGAACCAGCTGATGGTCGACACCAGCAGTAGAGCTATTATAAGTCTGTAAACGGGTCAATCATGGTCAATTGATTCACGAACAATCTGAAGAGCACTCACAGTGTTGTAAAGTTCATGGTAAACGTCAGGCTCATAGAGAACAGCGTGAACAGGCCCGTAGGCACGGTGATAGTGGTGAAGGTGATGACCCAGTAGAGCAGACTGGGCACCACCTGGAAGAGGTAGAGAATGAAGCGGCCGACGTACGACGCCATGGCGAGCTGGGCGACGAGGGCCTGGAGGAAGATATTGGGCGACGAAGAGACAGCGAGGGGAGGCGGACAGGCAGAGATAGCGGGGGAGGGGCAGGACAGCGAGGAAGCAAAAGCAGCAGCAGAAGAAGAAGAAGAAGACGAAAAAGAAAAGAAGGGCCGGGAAGACGCGAGTGGGTCCGGAGCCCACGCTTCACTCCGGGGGCTGCTTGCACTCGGCCACAGCGACGATGATGCTGCTGTCTCGGGGGAGTGACGGTCCCTGTTGTTGGGCCCCTGTTCCTGTTGCTGCCGCTGGTGCTGTTCCTGAGTGTGCTGGTGCTGGTCGGGCGCCACAGCCGTCACAGCGTCGGCGGCCATGGTTGGCAGCGCTTATTTCGCCAACAGAACAAAGACGACGTTATAGCAGCATGCCATATGCCGGAATCGTGGTTTTGTTCACGATGCTTATCCTCTCCTGTCTAGAATCAACCATGGCCCACCGGCAACAAAGCAACGTGAACCGGTGACGCTGAACGTGGGTGGAGCACGATGAGCTTGTTGGTCGGGCGGAACCCTGATCGTATCGTGATCGATTCACGGATCGTTACTCTGTCAAGTCCGTACTTTGATCCAACACTGCTCGTAGCGTATCACGGTATTCCGTAGAGTAGAACGACTGACGGGAGTTCTCTTCTCTGATGAATGAGCTGGCGGCCCCCGGTCTGATTTGCCCGCAAACAAAACGCTCGGTCAACGGGCGAGACGCGGCCAGCTGGCCATGTGATCGCCAAGCCCCCGGATGCCGATTCCCGCTGCAGATATGACGAGAGCCAAGACGATCCTACGATCCGACGGAAGGGACGAACTTCGGATGAAAGATACAGTATCTAGATGCGATAACAGCAACACGGGATTGTGGTTACGAGATGCTATTGCTAATGCTCAATTGAAACTGATAGGGTATAGACTATTCACACTCTCTGAAGCATCTGCACGAACAAGACAGATATAAGATGAAATCAAATCAACTCATCAACACCCTCCAACGCAGCCAGTTCATCCAGCAACTGCACCGTCTCCCCCGGATTCGACACCCACGCCGTCGTACACGCCAGCCTCGCCTATCACCCCATTAGTTAGCCTTCCATCACCCTCCGTGCTCCCATTTCAATATCAAATACATACCTTGAAATCATTCGCCCCCGCCGACAAAAACTGATCCCCAATATGCAACGTCCTCGACCTCTCCACGCCCCCAAAATAACTCTGACAGCACAGCACCCCCCACGACTTATCCCCAATATCCACAAACACATCACTCCCGCCGTTAAACGCGCAAAACGGCAGTCTCTGACCAACCTCGGACATTTCGACCGTCTGCTGTGCGACGAGCACTGTTTCTTCTAACTGTTCGCGATGCATACGGTGGCCGTTGAGTGGGTATATACCCACCGCGCGCTCCTTGCGTAATATCGCAGCGGGTAAGTTAAGATTAGACACGCAATCGCGCAACGCTGCTTCAGCGACGTCGAGGAGTGCTTGGATATCATCTTCCGTCCACGATTTCATATCCTCGAGTAACCACTGGCTGCGAGGCACCCAGCTCAACCGGTGCGGAGCATCCTCGTCAAACTTGAACATGAAATTGCTCTCGCCGCCCAGGATGATGAGCTGTTTGCGTTGTGCGGCGGTGAGGTGTGGGCTGGTGTGGACCATGTCGATGAGGCCGTGTAGACGGTCGTAGTATTTGTCTGCCGTCGTGTAGCCGGCTGCAGTGACGATGCCGACGCGTTTCCCTTGGCGGAGCAGGCGGATGATGCGTCCTATAACTGGGTTGTCGGGCGTCAGTGATGCACCGTCCTCGTAGAGCGTGACGTCTCCGTCGAAGGTGATTAGGTCGACTTGACTACGGTGCACGAGGCCCATGAGCTGTGCCGTGTTGAGGGTGAGGCGGATATCGTTGAATGAGGGCGGGACGAAGCGACGACTACTAATGAAGCGTTTGCGGTCTTGGTATTTGAAGGCTTCTTCCAGCAGGAGGGGCGTGAAGAATGTGCCCACGGTTGGGATTAGCATGCGCAGTGTGGACCGGCCGCTGGCAGTGGGGGAGTTTTGATGCTCGACTGTCAGATATTAGTATAAGGTGTATGAAACAAGGGATGGGTGCAGTACTGTGTTCATTGATCATATTCTCAACATCTCGCATGATCTCGACATATCGATCATGAGTGCGCTCCGCCAAATGGGCCAGGCTTGGACTGTGCTCTTTGTACGCGGCAGCGGGTTGAGAGCGCAGGACGAACGGGACGGCGAGTAATCCCTATATCGTACTTAGCATTACATCCCATATATATCGAGATTGGAGGAGTACCTTGATCCATTCAATCTAGAAGTCGAAGCTGCATGCATTAGACAGATGTTTCATTCATCTCATCCCTTTTCAAGTTGGCTCATATTGCCGGACTCACCAGTTGGTCCCGACGGTGAGACTGTAATCACACAGGTTAGCAAGATGGGAAACATAGATGCACAACATTCTCAATTTATTCAAACTTCATCTAGATGATTACTTACCTTGAGAGCATCTATTCAACGCGACCGTCCGTCAGCGTCCTTTCATCCAAGCTACACCACCTAATTCACCTCGAGGGTTACTCACATTCCACACGGTATCGGGTCGTCATCTTGAATCAGCTACGAGCAAGTGGCAGTGAGTGTAAAAAGAGACGAAACAACGCGAAATCAAAGAATCAGAGAATAGATAAACTGAAGAACACTCCTACACCCTGCTTTGTTAAATCACAAATTGAAGCTGATGTCGACGTCGAGCTCTCCCATCGGACAATTTGCTGGGGTACAGTAAGCTTAACTTGTCATCGCGGCGGTGACACCTAACCACGCCCCCCGCCAAGCCTAATTCGGGCTGGTCACCGGGCCTCCAGCTGTTCGTTCGCTGGGAGCACACAGGCACAAGGGTAAGGGCCAGGACAAGGGACACGCTGGCGTGCGTCAATTGGCATGGTTCTGGTTCCGCCAACACTGCTATCGAAGTATATCTCCACTTCAGTACCAGCAATGCATGAGGACACGGAGGTGGTTGATTGGGTCGGGGATTTCGATTCGCTGGAGAGCTCGAAACTCAGTGGACTTGTGTCCTGGCTACTGCTTCCACTTACATACACAGTTCATTCAACTTGGTAGACATCGTAGGATCAAACCCATCAAAGACATGAATTCAATATCTACTCCTTCTCCCCCTCCTCCCCCTTCATCTCCGTCTCATTCTCCCCCTCATTCTCTGCCTCCCCTAACACCTCAATCGCCCTCCTCAACGTAATTTGCTCCGCCATATCATCATCATCCACCTCCCCTCCAAACTCATCCGTCGCCCGCCACATAAACGCATCTTCCCCCTCCATCTTCCCCTCTCCCTTATCATCATCAGTCCGACCAGCCCGGCGACTTCCCCGCCCAACCCAGAAACAGCGGACCTGCAACTCATCATCCTCAAGTTCAATCTTAAGTTTCTTCGTCCGCCGGCGAGCGGGAGAGTAAGCGGTAAGTTCACCCTGTTGCGGGAACGTAGGTTGCCATGGTAATAAATACGGCACATCTTTACCACCTTTGCCCATTCTCATCGTCAATCCCGCCGTCATTCCCGCTCTTGGCGCCGGCGTCCATATTCCCGGTCGTAGACCAAATGTACCACCCCCTTCCTCATCATCATCGTCACCATCACCAAAACCCTCATCCTCATCTTGATCATCATCATCAGTCAACGCCTGAAACGCCACAAACCCCGTCCCCACAGCCCCATCCTCATCCTCACCCTTCACACCTCGCCTACTAAACTCCGGCACCAAATACACCAAATCCAACCTAAACAACCCCAACACCATCTCCCTTACATCCTCCCTCAATCCAAATCGAAACGGCGTCGTCTGCTGTGACGTCCCCACGCCGGGAAAATGGGGTAAATTCGTAATTAGTTCGAATTCCGTGCCGAGACCGTTGGGGTTGACGTTTGTTGTAGTGCGGATTTTGAGGCCGGTGTGTGGGGTGAGGAGGGTGCATGTTATGAGGGATTCGAGGGGGAAGGTTGTGAGGGTGGTTATGAACCGGTCTATTGCGGAATCATTTTGCTGGAGACGGAGGGGGACGGTGTGCTGGCGCTTAGGCCGCTTGAGAAACGGGGATGAAGTGTACCGGCATTTTAGGCCAGCAGAACGGAGGGTTTTTGAGAGGTTGGCGAATAGTGAGGAGAATTCTAGAACGTGAGAGCGGTGCTGGAGGTATCCCAGGATGGGACGGATGAGCATGTATTCTGGCGTTGGGCGACGTTTGGGGGTCATTGGTGGAGGAATCTGTGTTCGTCGTCGATGGTTTCCGCGGTGTGCATGGGAAAGGAGAAGACGGAGAGCTTGGGAGATGCCATCGGCCATAATCGTGTCTAACGGGTCAGAGGCGACCTCTATATTCGGTTCGTCCACACCAATGAGATCGATCCATATCTCTCTGGTGTCGTCTGCAGGAAACTTGACCAGATTCCTTCCCGTCTCAACACCATGCGGAAGCAACACACGCGCCTCCCGGTTCAACTCATAAAACAATTCTTCCTCAAACAAATTATCCCTGGCCTCACGAACCTGCCCCTCCAACGACTCATCATCAGGCCGTCTCGACCGTGGCGGAACAGACACCCCCACCGTCCTATCACCCTGCTGAATCCGTACACGCACCACCAGCGGTGGTTTCGCCTGTATCCCCCGATCCAGAACCAACTTCCCTCCCTCACCGATTCGCAACGCTGCCAGTCCACGATCGCGGAATGTCGGCGTGGATTCCAGGAATCCGAAATGGACACCCAATGTCTGCCTCTCGCGAGGTAATCTGCACACTTTCCATCCCTTTTCCTTGATCTTCAGGACCTCTGACCAGTATTTCGTTTCGGCGGCGATATCCCGCTCCAACCGCTCTGCAGACTGGAGTAACTTGCTAGCAGCAGAATCGAAGCTCTCAAGTTTCCATCCACGAGACACGGCGTCGACATCCCTTTTCTGAGCCTCAGACTGTTCCGGTGGTTTTGTACGATCTGTGCCCAGCGAACCTAGTGGTACTTTTTGTTTGAGTAGTGGTGACATGGACATTTCTGCCTGACGGGGTGCGTATTTGGATAGGAGGAGGGAGATAAATTCGAGTGCATAGGTAGCTTCCATATGCGCATCCCTAGAAACAAGTATCCAACCCGTCAACATCTCAGTATACCCCGAGACCGCGCGCAAGATGTATGTAGATACGAACATTGCGAACTGCGAAATTTCCAACCTGCTCTTCAGCAGCTTCTCCGCCCGATTCTCCTCCTCATCTTCACCACCACCCTTGCCAGCATCCGCGCGTTGTTCATCGTCAGTTTTCCCCGCTGTCCGTGCAGCTTCAATCTCCGCGAGCAGGCCTGCCTCGGTGACGTTGCGAAAGGAGCCGCGTTGAGCGTTGATCTGGGCGATTTTGATGGCGAGGTCGTCTTCGCGGGTGGCCTTTTGGCGGAGGGGGCGGAGGGGGAGGGTGAAGCTGTCTGACATCTTGAATTAGCCTGAAGGGTACGGACAACTGATACCGGCTATGCTGTTGTATCGAGCATCGGAGTGATACTCCGCGACAGTGCTCAATTGCGGATGGGGTGAGCTTAGCTCTTCCGCGTTTCCCATTGGCTCGTGCAGACGCATTCACGTGACTAACTGAAACTGGCTGACATAATGAACTGCCAAGCCGGCAGTCGGAGGTTGCGAAGCCGAAGTGACATCACCCTCCAAGACCGTTGATTCCCCTCTTCTCCCGCTGGATCACGGACAAGGCCAGCGGGGATAGTCGGGAGAGCTACGCAGGACCGGGCAGAAGTGCGGAAGAGTGCATCATCGGATTCCACTTCAGATTCTTCTTGTTAAGACTAGCTAGTAGTAGTGACACCGCTACAGCTCAAGAAGGCCTCACGAAGCCCAGCCAGCTGTTCTGATCTAGACATCACTCGCCGATGTACAGTACGTACATATGAAAAACCGTAACGGACTCATCAATCATTATTCCTTTGTTCAGCCTTCACAAAGAGCGGGTACTGAGGCTGGTTGAAACTACGCCAAGGGCTTGAACGCGAGCACAAAGTGCGTCAAGTAGCGATAAGGAGGTAAGCTGATTTTTGCCCCGCCGGACCCGTCCAGTTTGCGGGATATTCACGCCAGCGCGAACAACTCACCGCACCACCATTAGTATTCCCCTCCATCTTCAATTCTCAAGAACAACTACAGTCTACTGTTATTATCACCATCATCATTGACTACGTTCAACGGCTATTCGTCGTCCTCTCACATAGACCAGGTTCACGCTCACTACAGAGTTCGTCCTGATCCACAACGACGCGAATCAGTGGGGAGCTCCAAGCTCACCTTGTCTCATCTTTACCTTTCGCTCTCCCACCCCGCCCTTCCACCTCCAACAACCTCAACCCTCACTCAGTTCTCTCTCACCCAACATATTCACTCACACTCACAGTTCGTTCAAAATGGCGAACTCCAATCCCACCGCCCCCCTCGCCGTCCCCATGAGCAAACGCCGCCGCATCGCCGTCCTCACCAGCGGCGGCGACGCACCGGGCATGAACGGCGTTGTTCGTGCTGTCGTCCGCATGTCCATCCACTGCGGCTGCGAAGCCTACGCGATCCACGAGGGCTACGAGGGGTTAGTCCAAGGCGGTGATTTGATACGGCGGATGCACTGGGAGGATGTTCGGGGCTGGTTGTCTCGTGGTGGTACGTTGATTGGGTCAGCAAGGTGCATGTCGTTTTTACATCGGGAGGGGAGGTTGAAGGCGGCGAAGAATTTGGTGATAAGGGGGATTGATGCGTTAATTGTGTGTGGGGGTGATGGCAGTTTGACGGGAGCGGATATCTTTCGTGCGGAGTGGCCGGGGTTGTTGGATGAGTTGGTTGAGCAGGGTGAATTGACTGAGAGGCAGATTGCGCCCTATAAGAGTTTGAATATTGTGGGCGTGGTGGGATCCATTGACAATGACATGTCGACTACGGATGCGACGATTGGGTGCTATTCGTCCTTGCACCGTATTTGTGAGTCTGTCGACGAGGTGTTTGACACTGCTGCGTCTCACCAGCGTGGTTTCGTCATTGAGGTGATGGGAAGGCATTGCGGTTGGCTGGCACTTATGTCTGCTATCAGCACGGGCGCTGACTGGTTGTTCATCCCCGAAATGCCGCCTCGTGATGGTTGGGAGAATGATATGTGCGATATCATTACTCAGGTATACTCCCTGTTGTCATTTGCGTCTTTTCCGAAATATGCTGACCTGTGGTAGAATCGGAAACGAGGAAAGCGCCGGACAATCGTCATCGTCGCTGAAGGTGCTCAGGACAGAAGTTTGAACAAAATCACCTCCGACGCCGTCAAGAAGATTCTCAGTGAACGTCTCAAGCTCGATACTCGCGTCACTGTCCTGGGACACACGCAACGAGGTGGACCGGCCTGTGCTTATGATCGATGGCTCGCTACTCTCCAGGGAACCGAAGCCGTCAGAGCCGTTCTGGAATCAACGCCCAAGACCCCATCGCCAATCATCACGATCCGTGAGAACAAAATCGAGAGAGGTTCTCTGGTCGATGCTGTGGCAGCCACAAAGAAGGTTTCGAAGTGCATAGCCGACAGGGATTTCGAAGAGGCTATGAAACTCCGTGATGCTGAATTCAAAGCCTATCACAGAGCGTATATCAACACGACTACTCCTCACCATCCAAAGATGCTGCTTCCCGAGGAAAAGGTATAGTTATACAACTCTTTACTATCGAAACCTTAACGCTGACTTTTGTCAATAGAGAATGCGGATTGCGATCATTCACGTCGGAGCCCCAGCTGGTGGCATGAACCCAGCGACCAGAGCCGCTGTGGCATACTGCATCGCACGAGGCCATACTCCCATTGCCATTTACAACGGATTCCCAGGTCTATGCCGTCACCACGCTGATAAACCGCTGGGTTCAGTTCGCGTGGTTGACTGGCTTGAATCGGATTCATGGGTGAACGAAGGAGGTTCCGAGATTGGAACTAACCGCGGACTCCCATCTGAAGACATGCCAACTACCGCACATTGCTTCGAGTTGTACAAGTTCGACGCCTTGTTTATCATCGGAGGATTTGAAGCATTTACCGCTGCGAGCCAACTCCGCAAGGCCAGAAAGGATTATGCATCGCTAAAAATCCCCATCGTCGTGCTCCCCGCTACCATCTCCAACAACGTCCCCGGCACCGAATACTCTCTCGGCAGCGACACCTGTCTCAACACCCTAGTCAACTTCTGCGACGTTATCCGCCAATCCGCCTCCTCCTCACGCCGTCGCGTCTTTGTCATCGAGACTCAAGGCGGCCGCTCCGGCTACATCGCCGTCATGGCCGGTCTCGCCGTGGGCGCATACGCCGTCTACATCCCCGAAGAGGGCATCGACATCAAGATGCTCGCGCGCGACATCGAGTATTTGCGACACAATTTCGCCACGGACCGCGGCGCCAGCCACGCGGGCAAGATCATCCTGCGCAACGAAAAGGCTTCCGGCACATACACCACGCAAGTCATCGCCGATATGATCAAAGAAGAAGCCAAGGGCCGTTTCGAATCCCGCTCCGCCGTACCAGGCCACTTCCAGCAAGGCGGCAAACCGTCACCGATGGACCGCATTCGCGCCCTCCGTCTCGCGCTCCGCTGCGTCCAACACCTCGAAAGCTTCTCGGGCCGCACCCCCGACGACATCGACGCGGACGAAATGTCCAGCGTGGTCATCGGCATTCGCGGCAGCGAAGTCGTCTTCAGTCCCATGTCCGGCGAGACGGGTCTGGAAGCGACGGATACGGACTGGGAGCATCGATGCCCGCGCAACGAGTTCTGGATGAAGTTACGCCATTTAGTGGATACGTTGAGTGGGCGGCCGTCGGAGGGGAAGGAGGGGGTGAAGAAGAAGATGGTCTTTTCGGAGGATGAGGGGTGGGAGTCGGGGACGGTGTCGGATACGTGCCATTTTTGTGGGACGCCGAAGAGTGCGAGTTATGAGAGTTCGGGGTGAGGTTGAGCATGCTCGTTCGTATCTGGTGGATTTGAGATGGGCGGATCTGTGAAAGAATGTTGTCTTTTTGTCTCAAGGTGGTGTTAGCAAAGTTGACGGCTAGTTGGTCTTTTCAAATCTAGAAATAGTCAGCAACTCTGTGAATAGTGGACAGTTTATGGCATTGGCATTCAGTCGATAGTTATCGCATTAACGTCGGCCATCAGGTCGTGTCTTTAGGGGTTGAATGGCGCTAAACTTGATTCGGTAAAGCGCCACAGTTTTACTGCTTGGCAAAAACTTCTAATAACTTGGCGCTCTTGGCGACGCGTCGCGTTAAAGTTCGCGCGATGAAAAACTACTCCGTACTGTGTAGACGAAATGAGGTTTTTTTTTGATGTTTCAGTTTGGTGAGAAGTGCGTTGGAAATTTCGAATAAGGGTTGGAATTATGCGATCTTAAGACCTCGGCTATCAAGATTATACATATAGCTATACTTATGAGTCCGGCCCTTCGCTGTAGATAAGTTGCACTAAAGAGCGCTTTTTACCCTCTCCTACTTCTATATTACTCCGATTTACAAATTGCGTACTTTGTGCTTGCATTTTGGCAGAAGAATAAAGCCGGAACGAAGGCAGAATGACGCAAATCCGTTTAATATCATCCGCAATCCAAGACCAACCAACATGGGTTTCTGGTTAGATAACGCCGAATACAGATCTTACCGCGTTTTCCTTCGGGGTAGACACGATTGGGACGCGTGGTTTCAAGTTTTCGAATGTATCGCAAGGGGGAAGAGTATCTGGGATGAGATCAACCCGGATAAGGATGCTTTGGGGGATCAAAACGAGGATTCAGAGCCGAAGCTACTCAACATTCAAAAACCGGATATCAGAGATATCAACCGCGAAGCAACCTCCCTAGCAGACCTTTCAACAGCCGAACTTTCAGTATATGAGACCCTATTCAGGATTTATGAGCGAGAGCTAGAAGCTCGTGAACGAATCGCCGAAAGGAAGTCTGCTATGAAAGAATTCATCTTTACAACTGTGGATTCTAGCATCATCGAAACCATCGAGGATTTGAACGATTTGCGAGCCATGATTCGAGAGTTGAAGAAAAAGTACGGCCCCAATGAGGCCACTAGCACTCTCGAGCCTAAAAGACTATTAGCAAGCATTGAGCAGCCACCAAAGAGAGAAGGGGTTATAGAATGGTGCAAAAGATGGGCCATATACGACCGAAAGATCAGCCTATATGGCCTCCAGTCCAAAAACCACGCTAATGCGCTGGATTTTGTCGAAGCGGTCAGCAAGTTCGATGCAGCATGGGCGGTAAGGATGAGAGTCGCTATTGCGCGGGATCCCAAGGCTCCTGAGCATCAATTGAGGCAAGTGATTAGCGACTTTCAACTCTATGCAGATGTGGTAGGATACGATAAAAAGAAGGCGAATTCGAACCAGGGAGCTTTCGATACGCGCCCAACCTTCCAACAGAAACGGTTTCGTCGCAGAGCGCGGGGGAGTTCCTAGTATATCTGTCGAGATATGTCTACATGGCAGTTTGCAAACATTGATTCATCATGCCACACGAAACGTTGGAGTATGGTGGCAAACGTGCTTTCAGTTTTGACATTGACATGATGCTCAGCATCAGTGCGAAAGATCTCGATGAAGGAATGATTGGAGTTGAAGACGAATCTATGAATCTCTCCATGTTTGGACACTGGCACTTAAAGATGATAGTAGCTCAATACTACCATCCTATTTACTGCTTCATGCGCTCTTTCCTCCCGGCGTCAAGGCTCGAGCATACTCCTCAAATAACAAATATCTACCCCCTTCTCCTCGGAGGAAAGCGCCGTTGACAAACACCGCGCGAAAGGGAAATTACCGTGTGCAACCATGGTCTCAAGTCATGTTCTCAAAATGATGGAGTTTTATTCTAGACTCTCGATGTTTGGGATGTTCCTCGACTTGGACCCCTTACTGTTTCTATGGGATTCTAGGCCGTTGGGGTTGTTTTGTGTGAACTGAGGCTCTGCGCGTCAAGTTTTGATATTGTCTTGTTTATTCGTCTACTACCAAAATTGATCCTGTGAATTAGCCGTTTTTTCTTGCAGAGAACAAGTTACTAGGGAGCTCATACGCGACTGACGACGAACACCTGTTGCCTTGTCACATCGATCTCATTTATTTGCTTTTGTGCTCCGCTCACATCCGTTCGTGTCGCTTGTTAATTGCTGCCCCTATCCCTCCGTGTTTCACGAAACTTTATGGCTGAGGATACATACAAATTCTGACGCGGGGTTCGTCTTCGTTTACATCCAAAGGTGAAATCACTTAGCTGGCTCGGCAATGAGGCTCCCATGTCGTTCATCCCTGAGATGGACGGCGGTCTTCTTGTTCGCCTTATCCGGCACGCGATCCGTAGTCTCAGGCATAGAACTTGATCTCAACAACACTGGTATGCCCTTTTCCACCACCCAGAGTTGTAACAATCTAACACGCTACAGAATCCATCAAAAGAGCAGCCAAAATCGCCGCCTCCGGCATGACAGCATACTACAAAGGCCACCTCCCTGGCGGCGTCCCCGGCAATCTTCCCGAACCTTACTACTGGTGGGAAGCTGGCGCCATGTTTGGTGCACTGGTCGACTACTGGTACTACACCGGCGACGATACCTGGAACGCCATCGTCACACAGGGCATGATGCACCAGTCCAGCTCGTCCACCAACTTCATGCCACCCAACCAAACAAGAACAGAGGGCAATGACGACCAAGGGTTTTGGGGCATGGCGGCGATGAGTGCTGCGGAACGTAATTTTCCCAATCCGCCGCCAAAGCAACCGCAGTGGTTGGCGTTGGCGCAGGGTGTGTTTAACTCGCAGGCGGCCAGGTGGGATATGGAGACGTGTGCTGGTGGGCTGAAGTGGCAAATCTTTCGGTTTAATCGGGGGTATCGATATAAGAACACGATCTCCAATGGCTGCTTTTTTAATATCGCGGCGCGCTTGGCGAGGTATACGGGAAATGATACGTACGCGGAATGGGCGACTAAATCGTGGGACTGGACCAAGCGGGTTGGGCTGATTACCGATGATTATCAATTCCTTGATGGATCGGATGACAAGTTGAATTGCACTGAGGTCAATCGGTTACAGTGGACGTATAATGCTGGTGTTCATCTCCATGGGGCGGCCAGCATGTACAATTATGTAAGTTTCGACTTCTTCCAGCATCCTGAAAGGGACGTACTAACTTTGCAGACCGGCGACGCAATCTGGCGCGAGAGAGTTAAAGGCATCGTCGATGGCCTTCACACCTTCTTCTTCAACGACACCAACATCATGTTCGAATACACCTGCGAGATTCCGAATAACTGCCTCATCGACCAGCGCTCTTTCAAGGCATACCTAGCCCGCTGGATGGGAGTAACCACACAACTTGCGCCCTTCACGCAGGACCTGATCATCCCCAAACTCCGTGCATCTGCGCAGGCCGCGGCCCTGGCTTGTACCGGTGGCGAGGACGGACAGACGTGTGGTCTCAAATGGACGACAGGCGGATTCGACGGTAGCACGGGCGTGGGAGAACAAATGGCCGCAATGGAGATATTCCAGGCCAACCTGGTTAGCACCGTACAGCCGCCATTCACGGAAGCGACGGGTGGAACGAGTGAAGGGGATCCATCAGCAGGATATGACGAGGAGCCTTACATCGAACCGCTCAGGGATATCACGACGGCAGATAAGGTAGGGGCGCTTTTTGTGACTTTGTTGTTTGTCGGGGTTGCTACGGGAGGGAGTTATTTTGCTATATCGGAGTAGAGTACCGTATGTGTGGGTTGTAGGGTGCATTTTGTCATGGTGTTCAGGATATTGGGCGAGCTTGGGAGTTTCATGGGTCAAGGAGGGCAATTTGGCATCAGCGATTGGAGTATTCGCAGATAGCGTTTGTTGCATAATAGTGGCCTTGTGTGTTAAACCGGTCCTCAAAATTCCGTAGGAGCAGTTCCGCAGATTGGATACCTACTTATGCTTCGTTCATTGTACCTACTAAGCCTCGATAGTAATCTTGTCAGTGAGTTCATTTATCATCCTCACCGGTGATGAAGCTAAAGTGTCAAAGGCCAACCACGTGTGGATGAGGCCTTTTCCAGGCCTATCGAAACTTCCCTCTCAAGCAAATCCAGAGCCCCGTAGTCGAACGGTATAACAACAAGTAGTACCCACTAGACTTGCAACGGAAGCCTAGTGTTGCAAGGGGCTCTGGTTCGAACCCCGAGCGCTCCGAAATCAAAAAAGATTTTCGGGGCATTTAAAAAGCTCGGGGTTCGAGAGGATGTAGCATCCAGTTGGCTCTGTCGTTGGCGGGCTCCTGGGAACCGATGTCAGCGGATGTGAACCTCTTTTTTGGTGCTTGAAAAAGATCTGAAGTTTTTGTTTCGTTTCCTTTTTGGCAAGGCGTGTGGTGTTTTATGTGGCGTCCACGCCCACGTCTTCCGTATTCGTAAGGTATTGCTGCATCTTCTCTTCGTGGTGATATTATCTGAAGGAAATATGAATCGGAGAATCTGGCTAAGACTTATAATAGCTGCTATCATAAGGGCCAGACAAGACTGCTTCTAGTTAGAATATGCTGCAATCTGCAGCGTATTGCAATCAGTCTAAAAGACTTGTGTCTTGCGGATAATAGCAAAGGGTTCTTTCATGTGGCTCAGCGCCGAATCTCCCCATAATCCTCATGGGCAGTTCACGATACCATGAGCAGCGCAGTGCATGTTCAACTTCCTTTCGCTTCTCTTTGAATAAGTCCACAAGGCGTATTTATCGAAGGGGCAATTGTGCGATTCGATGATGAGTGCCATTCTCGTGGTAGAATTGAAGGAGCGCTAAGGCCACATTCCAACTAGCTTCATGATAGAGGAATCAATCAGAAGCTGATACTGATGACATTTTCCAATGTCCTCACTAGCCGGCAAATATTGATGTTGACCAACAGTACTGTGGTAATAAAAATGTGGTTGAGATTGAGGTTGAACATTGTCGTTGCGATAAAGCCCATGTCGATGCGTCGTCTAGGGTGGAGCTTGCTCACCGCCACACCCAGAATCAAGCCTTTCGGTCCCGCAATGCCCGCCAAGTTACCACGCTGTTCAAGCTTGGCTCACCGACGTCACTACACAGTATGTGCCACATCCACGATCATGGACAAACATGACTCGTAGCGTTTGTCTTTGCTTCCAAACTGCGAGCATGGAGGACAAGTTAGCTATCAACTGACTCAGATCTGATTTGCAAGATACCGCCCCCATGCTGTAGTATAGCCAAGTCTTCTACCTTAGAGTCGTTGCGCCTCTACCGAAAGGTGTTGAAAGCCGGATAACTTTAACTACAGGGACCGGACCTTTCGGCTGCTTGAAAGACATTGATAGACTGGACTCCTGCTTCGTCTGGACACGAGAATACGTCCAACTAGATTATCGGTCTGATGCGCATACCAATAGTTCATAATCTTCAGAGCCAGGTCTTTCCAGGTGATTTGGCTATAGTATGGCCTTGTTTCGATTCTATTACCCTTGGAGGATCAAAGTCTTATGACCGTGATTAGGGACTTAACCACATGTTCGCCTTGCTTCATACAGTGAATCTGCCCGGATGATCTAATGAGGTTGACGTTGCATTAAACATTGAGAAATCACAAGAATATGAGAGGTCGATCGTTCAAAACAAAGATACTGTATTAGGGATATTGAGCTGACTATTAATTAGGGGGTATATACTAGACCCCGTAAACACAAGATTGCAAACACCTATGGATACATCGCTCAAGAAATCGAATCATGTCTCATCACCACATCACCATCATCAAACCTATCATCACCCCAGGTGCGAAAAGGAAGGTATCCTCAAGTAATTGTAATGGGTATATCGACCACCGATCAACGGACAGAGATAAACGTCGATTGTTCAACATCCACCTCCCCACGTGTTCACCGTTTTAGATTCATTGTCAGACTATTTAGACCACGGGAGCGGTTCCAGTCATGGCGGTGTCGGCGGAGCCTCTGGGCATTTCCTTATGATGGCCAGTCACAGCGCGGTTGGTGTTGTGATAGTTCCAGAGGTTGCGGATCTCCATGAGTGCGGAGCACATTGTGAAGAAGCTATTCATAAATAGTGGTTAGCAAACGATCATCAATGGGAGGGGGTAAAGGGAGGGAATCGGCAAGAAGGCTTACAAGGCAAGGAAGATAAAAGCCTGCGATGCATGCTTTTTACGGCACTCCAGTCCAGGAGGAGCGTTGGCAACGCAGTTGGCTCCGGCGCTGTAGTCTTGCGATGCGAAAATGAATGCGGTCAACCACCTAGGATGTATGTCAGTCGAATATTCTGAGGTTGCGTGCCGCATAAACTGATAACTCACAAATAAGAGAAGATGAGGTCAATCGGGAATGCGATCCAGCCGAGCCGTGGCATAAACGGAGAGACGAGTCCAGGGAGGAAGAAAACAACCGACACCACCGCCTACAAAAAGCCATTGTTAGTTTCATAGTCGAAGAACGGCATGTTGGGAAGGGTGGTGGTTCAGGAGCGGTTGAAAGTAACCACAAGTTAAGCAAACTTACAATCACAATCTCGTAGATCAAATGGGTTCCCCGAGGACCCTTACTGAGGAAATATGCAACGAACCCTAGGACAATCACAGAGCTCGCCCATTGTAGCATGCGCATGAGCAGTAGACTGCTGCGAATGAGGGATCCAACGGCCATGGTTCGTGAGAGAGGTTGTATTAGTTAATTGTAGATGGGAAAGTTGATGGCAAGGGTCGGAGGCTTGCTCGGAAATGAAGATCAACTGCAGTAATCACTCTGTTATATAATTCCGTGAAATAATGGTAGGAAAGGAAAAAAAGGCTAGAGAAAGGGTCGGACACCCTTATATATGTTCTAGCAACGAGCGAATGTCCTGCATGTGGAACGTATGACGGGAAAAGAGGAACCAGTTCCAGGCAAACTTTCTCCGCTGCTCACCTTGAATTTCCACGGGGAGAGTCTGCTATGCCATGCCACGTTCAGTCAGCGGAAGCAAACAGGAATCTAGCCAGCTATCGGAGAACCCGGAACAACCAGTCAGCCATTATCTCAATGGGATCTGACACAACGGACGTTTCCTGCAGGAAAACAATCGCGGCGAAATTCTGCAGCAAGATGCAGCCATCACGTCATTAAGTGGAACGCCGCAAAGCAAAGATAATTGAATTCACTTGGGAGGGCAGCTACCATGTAATACCATAGAGATACTACAAGCTACCGGCGTAACTCCCAGGGAAGCTGAGAGCTTACCACCCACCAAACAAAGGCCGAAGGAGCTCCGCCAGCGAACACCGCCAGTTCTTTAGCACGGCATCGACGAGGAATGCTGCGAGAGTTTGTACAAAGTCCAGTAACTAGTACTCCGTACGCAGGTCGTACGCCCGTATCATGCAAGTCTGTTGTTGCAAGTGATCAGGCAATAATTCTCTGCAGCCAAAAAAGAAATTCGAACGAGGTCGAGCAAAGTGGATCATGGTCCATTCGGCAGCGAAGACCGGAGGACAACGCCAACAGCGGATCCAGCAACAGCTGCGGAGTCAACTAGCTGTTAACCTTTCTGCTAGGATGATGCTAGTCGATCGTGGCGATCCAGCCAGTCGAGATTGCGGTCGATTTGCTGGTAATCCGGAATCATGACGTTGACTTTGCGACTGGCATCACGTCTCGAGAGTCAATGACCGACGAAACCGGCTCACTTGGCGGGGAAAGCTTGCGGTTTATGCTGCTATTGGATGTTCAAACGGCCATCTTGAGATACCTTGCTCTGCGTGAGCCACTGTGCGGTGTGAGCCACAACAGCGCTCAACTCTATCAGGATTTCGACCCTGGAGCTGTGGCAAGGGACTTGGAGGTTTTGTTAGCCCAGGCATGGCTTTCGCTAGAGATATCGGCGTCGATATTTTACAGGCTCAGAACTGTGTACTGTATGGTGTCTTCGAGGTTCCCCTTAGAGGGCCGGAGAAGGGGGAAAGAATGACCACGATGCCGTGTCATGTGCGCTTCTCCATCGTGCACTCTCGCTTTGATCTGTCAGAAGTCAAAATTCCAGGCACGAATTACTAATTTTCGTGTTTGATGGATGAATCCGACCCGTGGTCACGAGGACAAGCTGTGATTTCCACGCGCCGAGGAGAAAGTATGTGCTCGTCTTCTCAGACACGGCGTGCCGTCATTATTGGACTCCGTCTTTAGCGCTTCCAGTCCCATCCATCGGCAAGCCGGCAGGCGAGCTCGAGTGGAGTTGCTATCAAGTTGGGCCGGGCGGGGTTCAACTTGTCATTTTTGCTGTCAAATTCACAGCGTCTTGACGTCAAAGTACAGGTACTTGTCCCACAAGCCCTATGGGCGTGTGGCGCGAGTACAGAGTACCGAATGTGGACTTGCGATATTACACGGGGAAATGCTGAACCACGATTACCATACATAACCACAGTAGTGCTGTGGTAAGTGTGAGTGCTACTGTAGTTAATAGTGCTTTAGTTGCTCTCTGTACTCGTGAGTTTGGAGCCGTTCAAGAAGATACGGCTAAAACTCGGTGAAAACCACCGGAGAAGCAACACCGACCGACTGTGAAATTGCAGCATGGCAGACCCCGGATACTCATGTTGATGAATGGGCACTGGGAGATGATGGCACCCTTCACTAGGATAGTCAGAAGAACACAGGACCGGCGCCGGGTAGTGAGTGTGAGCATGTCGTTTTCCCGTGATGGTGATCAAGCTACCTATGTGATCTGGTTAGGATTCCGTTTCCGTCCGGCGAAAGTGTCGACGCCAACAGTCGAACAAATTCGTAAAGACTGGTGATATTGGCACCTGTGATTAGTAGCGCTTATGAAAAGAATCGAATTTCAGTCCTTCTTACAATGTGTCCCCTCCGAGCTTTTCTTGAAGGCTAGAGTTGCGCAGCAGACCTCCCCATTCAATCCAGTCTGGAGTTAAAGTGCCTAGCTGACCCCCGAGAGAACGAGAGACCTACCCAAGCTGCTGTTCGGACTTTGCAATCCAATTAATGATATCGCGTCAAGGCCTAGGGTTGTCACTGGGGGTGCGCAACGGAACGCTAGCACAGAAACAATCTATTCCGCGGAAGCTGCAGAATTGATACCCAAAAGTTGCTCGTTGCTGTTGTTTTGAGCCCGTTTGTGATGCTTTAGTTCCCCCACGAATGGGGGTGCCCCTGCTTCTGGCCAACGGACTCTGCGCCCTTCATTCCCATGCTTTAGGACGGGGTCCTCAGCGACCATAGTTGAACTGATTTCGTGTTCGGAAGATATTATGACCAGCTCTCGTATACGTTTTCAATCCAGGGCTGCGCAATAAATCATCCAGTTTCTCGCCTAATGTGCGCTCTTGCGATTGATCCACGAAAAATATGGGTTCGAGCGGTTGAAAAGTCGCCTCAACATCCTAGTGATCGCCGGGGTTGGACATTGTTTTCGCCAGTTATCAGGTTCTACGATCGTTGATGAATCCTAGAACAGTCGGTCGTTTTTCAATCAGCCGATGGGCCGTTCATCGGATGCCAGGCATATACACAATGCTTCACCATTGCAATGCTGCGGCGACCAGCCATGGATAGGAATAAATGGAAAGTCATTGAGTATCACAATGTCGAAGGGAAATTTGTTCGATCAGCCTCTCCAGCCCATCGGATCACCCAAGTTTCCCCTATACGAACCCCATTTTGGTTTATTTTTGAATTGTGCAGGTAGGTTAGCGGTCGATTTCAAGAAGAACCTAACGGAAGCTCATTGTGGTAAGTCTGTTGTTTGATTGAGGTTGCTTTCATGTTGGAATCCAGGTCATTATCACGGATATCCAGACGCAACGGTATGGCAGGGCTATGCATCCACGGGTATTTCAACACCAAATCCTGCCGAGAGTCCATCCATGACAACGATCTGCCACAATAAGCACCACTGCATCCCAGTCTTAAGTCCAAACAGTCAGAGGAAGCTCCAGAACCGTGAAGGCCGATGCCAAACCCTTCTGCTACAGTTGAGAAATTTGAACGGGTTCTTATTGCAAATATGGAGAATTGCTGCCATCCAGAGGCGAGCCAAAAGGAATTGACTGTCACCTGGAGAGTTGTGGTCAATTGGCAGAGGGGCGTCCGTATCCATGGCATCTTCTTGGCTTGAAGTTCCCAGGACCGCACTGGAATAGGAAGGCTGACAGAACGGCCCATCAATCTTCAATATGCCCTCAGGTCTCCGAAAAGCGCATGCTCTTCAGAAATACCTTATCTCCTGCGGTGGCCCATATCAAGCTGCCTAGCTTGATCAGCACGACATGCATGTTGCTCCGTAATCCAGTTGAATTGGTAGGGAGCCGTACTTGTCTAGGAGTCTTGACGTTCCAACTGCGACGGCACGGTTTATACCCCATCCCGTCGGCATCGTGTCCTCTTGAAACCCTTCTGCTGCTGCCGTCGCCTGCCTCAGGAGGACTTTGGAGGGGCTCGCACAATCTCGAACCCACATTAACGTCGTCCTGATTTGACCAGTGTGAACATCGCCACAGCCGGCGAGCCCGACTCCCAGGTTCCTCAAACGCTCCTCGTACCGCCGAAGTCGCGTGGGTAATAGATCATTTCTTATTTCCTTCTGCGTCTTTTGGGTGGAGCGGGGCACGATAGACGGAAGCCTTGAAACGTCCGGGGCAGGGCTGTTGGCGCTCGCTCACACCTAATTAAATCTTTTGTTGTCAGTAGAGGTGGCAGGAATTGACACAGGAGGTTGACGAAGTTATAGCCGGGTGGACGATGGATGAGGTTTATACGTATACGTGTGGTTCGGGAGATTGAAGAGAGTCGGAGGCCTTTTGGACTCCCAACCAAGGAGACTTCACGAGCGAGGAACTAATAAGTTAAGTTCAGGTACCGTGTTAATATTATACTGTAATTACAGTGCCGTACTACATACATACCTCGCAATTCAAATCGAACTCAACAGCGCTTCCCCAGCACTTCCCTAAAATACAGTATGCATTTCTCCCACCCCTAACACTCCCTAACTACGCACCCCATGTCTAGGGACCTAGGCCCCCAAGCTCTAAAGACGGGTGAAATCCGAGGATTTTCACTCTGCGAGGTTGGGCGGTGGTATGTTTATACCGGCTGAAACGGTATTAATTGTCCGTAAGTTACCGAAATCTCAGGTCGCTCATGCATTCGGCGGACCGAGACGCGACGAAGGAACAAGACCCTCGTCAACCACAGAACCACAGGACGTGAATCCCCATCCATCACCTTCAATTGATAGTTTCAATCTGGTGGCACAGGTGAATATTCGTTCTGTCATTTTTCAGTGAAAGCCAAGTGGCCAATGAATCTGACGCCAGCTGAAGGTTAGCTCCACAGATTGAACGACGTTAACCATGGCAGACAAAGTAGAAGAATCTTGAACGCGTCCCTGGGCGATACCATCGTCAAGCCCTCTAAATCAGTCGCTCCCGTCAGTTGCTACTACATCAGAACCAATGCGTGCTCTCGATACAATCTAGGTACTGAGAACTTAGCGTTCTGAGAGTCGTCAAGCTCCGAACCAATCATAGAGGCTCCAACCTTTCGTTCAAGAAGATGCGGCCCATTTCCCAATCCGTTCTCAGGTTGCTGAAGATTGTCTGAATAACGCAGGATGGTGAGCGGCAAGCCGTACCACAGTGATTCTTATAGAGTCTAACAAAGATGACCAGGTATTTCTCTGTTCTATACATGCATGTCCAAGCCCGACGATAAAGATACCCTTCTAACACTAGTCTACTCCGTATCAAATTGCCAAAAAGATCATTATTCCGACCTGGGCCCTCCACTGTCACAAGACATATTTCGATACACAGTCGGCTATCAGATCATTGATCCGGTGCCATGGCCTGAATAAATCAATGCGCGTTGTGCAGTGAGTTCTTGTGCATATTGCGACGTTGCATCGTTTTGCGTTGAGCGGTCGTGATGGGAGCGTCCCCCACAAGCAATCTTTCCATTGGGGTCAAGCCCTCGTCGCGATTTAACAGCACTTTCTCGAGTGCCGTCGTCAAGTCGATCCCAAGACTGCGAGCTGCCTCAAGCACCTTGTACTTTTCAAGGGTATGGGTCCCTGAGGAGACACTTTTGTTCCGGCCGTCTGGCTGGTAGGCTCGTTCATGCAGCTTCAACCGCTGATGGGTTAAGGCTCGAGAGGAAAGTTCTCCTATTGGCACCTGAGGTTTGATGCTGGAGATACCAAACGAGTCGGCGAGGTGAGAAACATCGACCGCCGTGTGGAGATTTATGGCAAAGTTGACAGAGGGGTCGAACCCACTGGTTTCGGGATGGAGCATGCTGTGCGATGGCTATATGTTAACTTGACATTGATGTGCATTGACACCGGCTATTTCCATTGAGAAAGGGGCTTCTCACCTTCGGTCCGTCCTTTCAACCTGCTTTGCGACAGCCGGTGATGGTGACATGGTTGGTATCAAATTGATTTATCGGACTCGGATGAGAACGTTTAGAGGGTCAAGAACAACGCTCTCGACCAGCAGGGACTCGGATGAGAAGAGAACTGGAAATGTGTGCTTCGAAGCGCTGAAAGATGCGGGTGGGCTCCATCCTTTTATCCTTCTTCTCTCACACGATATTTCTCAGAGAAATTATATAGTTGTGTCTTCTAGGGAGAAGAGCATTCGAACTTGTTACCGCATAGGAGTGTTGAGGTTTGGAAAATTGCAAAGCGATGAGTTGCCAAGTGCAAAGTTCGAAGAAAGTTGCCTTGCGCTTCGGGCGAACCACTTAAGCTAAACGACTATGTCGAGACGTGCCCGTCTCCGTGTTGTAGACTCTAGCCTAGCTAGATAGTTGATCCGATCCGATCAGGGTACTTATGGCTGCACCACGATCCCCTGATCGCGATCCTTATCCATCCATCCATCCATTCCCGAGATTTCCATCTTCCGCTTCTGCCATCTCGTGAGCCTTCATCAGACTACTAACCCATGTCATGTGTGCCTAGAACCGTTATAAGCGGGATAACACTTTTAAACACTTTGATCTGCTTGGAGAACTGAGCCCAGATTTTCGGGTCGCCTCGCAAGTGAGATCCTTATACCCTATACACATTGCGGGCGTAAGATGATGAGAGTCTCAGGAACGAGTTGTTAATTCCTTCTTATGCCTTAAACCCAGCCAATCAGCGGCATAGACCCAGCCTTGCATTACATACTACGGCATGGTCACCTCGCCATGCCACCAAACAGTCAAGGAAAAGAGGAACCCATATTGAATATGATGCCGAGCACCCCAATATTTGTGTTGTATGTCTGCGGGCCTTTCTCAATATTCTTTTCCTCAAATCGATCATTTAGGGAGTTTGTCTTCCCGGTCGTTAATCTCAGGCCAGCTCGACAGTGAGTCACTCACACACCACGGGAATATCGAAGTCAAGTTGCGCCCACGTTGAAAGATCCGTTGATAAACTCGAGGAAAATATTTGGTCCTTTAATTGGATAAAAAGCCTCTTCATAATGTGATTGCGAAAATGAAAGCCTTTACTGTAGGGTAACAATGTGGAGTCCTACCCTTCTTGGAACTTTCGAGCCGATTCGGATTTTTATCTAATTAACAAAATTGTTCGACATGAAGCAAACGAACATCACACCAAACCACAAGCAAGGGACTACCAGAAGAACAAGTCCTATTCGGCCGATCGTTGCCACAGAAAAGACCATCACGCCGCTGCCCTCAGTTCGAACTCCCTGAGCATCGGGGCAGCATTTCCGCCGTGCCATACCCCATACCCTTGTTGTTAGAGCACGGCTCGAATATCCAAGATCAACTTGGCGATACCCTGTTAATGAGCTCCTTATTGCGACGTGTAAAGGTTCAATCGAGGCTCCTAAGAGTCTCCCGATCGTTGAAGCCTTTCTTGAGCAGGGAAAAGCACTCTTGTGAAACGAAGCCGAAAGGCATGCGGTTTCTGTAGCGCTCTTTCTATCACGCACATCCGGGCAGGGCGTACTGGAGTTCTTCTTGGACCTTATTCTTACGCTCAGGCAGATCAATGAGAGGCATCTGTGGGACCATTCCCGCATTGGTTCGACGACTGGAAGGCAGTTTGTTGGGAAATGTCATGGGACAAGTCTTTACGCCTGCTCGATACCAGGGTTAAAGACAGTTGTGGGTCAGACCTATACCTTGCTCTGTTATGGCATCTTGCTTCTCAGCCTTTATAACGCTTGATGAACTCGGATAGACAATCTCCAAATAAAATGACCACCTCGGTCAAACTCAGAACACTCGCTGAAATGGCAAGGATCTTATCCCAATGCAAAGAAATGGGTGTTGTCTTTGAAAAGCGATGGAACGAGTATATAGTTTTGGGTCTGGCAGGTCTGCCTGGGCTTGGGCTATAGAGACAATACTTTCGGCTTTTGCGACCTGGAAGTATGAGTAATCTGCGGAATGCTCTACCACCTTTTTCTTTCTATGATTGACGAACAGTCAGCCGTTTGTAAATACAGGCTGTGTGACGTACGCTAGTGATGGCTTTAACGATCAATCTAGCGACGGCTTGACCATGGCAACCAATGGTAGACATGCTGTGTGTGTATGCACATACATCCCCTGTACTGAAGGTTTTTCTTTTTGATGAATCGGGAGATGGAGCTAGGATATTACTAGCTGCTAAAGCACTGTACAGAGTACGAATAAACCATCAAGTATTAAACCAGCAGTACGTCTCGCAAGCCCATTGACCAAAAAATAAATGTGACGAGGGAGCACTCCAGCCCCAATTGTGTCTTTACATCGTCTGACTACTGTATAAAAGCTCACGATAAGATCAGAATAGCAAAAGTCCCTCACTCCATTCTCCTTTTGGGGTCTACATCTAGGGTTGGTGGGAATGAGAACAAAATTCATAACGGTAATGTGTAACGACCTCGTCGGGAAGTGCGGGCGGAATCTGGACAATCGGGCCGAGCCGCGGCTAGGCCCGACCAGTGGACCCACAACGCACTGACGTCACCCAAGCGCAGCAATCACGTGGGCGCTTAGAGTCAATTTTCACGTGACCATGCTCCTCGCACGGACCAAGAATCGTGGCGGGGGCACGTGGACGAGAAGGGTTTCGCTGGTGCTCTCGCCAGCAGTCACAGGAGTTGCGAGAGTCAAGAGAGTCAAGATTACGGCTTGGGCTGCCTGAAACAATACGCAGTGTGCCTAAAATGCATCCACGGCCTAAGCAACATTGTCCGATGCTGGTCAGCTGTCTTCTTCGCTCATCAGTCATCGAAGCTCCTACCTGAGACCACTCTGACCGCAACTCGTTTTCCTCACTGCTCTGGATTTTTTAGAGGATTGCTCAGCCTTGAATGCGTTGCAAACACGAGTTTTGATGCGCCTGGCCAGTGAGAGTCGGATGTGAGCAAAACATGTTTTACGTGTTGGCCCTTGGCCCGCCACTCCTTCGTTGTCATTCGACTGTGGCCGATCAGCTCGACAAAAATAGCTCCATGTCTCAGATCCCGGAGGAATAACGACGACATGCCCCCGGAAGCTGGAATTCTTCAACTCAAAAGCAATAAAATACTAGGTAGCGGTGGAGAAATATAAAGTCGTTGAGCATTCCCTCGTAAAACAAAAAACACATTGTTTTATTGCAGCTCACACAAGACTCAAATCACCTACCATTATCCGACTGCATCTCCTCGACTCCAGCCTTCACAATGCATTTTTCATCCCTTTTCCTCGCCGCCTTGGGTGCCGTTGCTGTCTCCGCCAGACCCGGTACCTGCCCCGGACCCAAGCCAAACAGAGAATTTGGCGTCATTGCCATCCACTCCGGCAGTCCAGTCCATCTATCACCTTTGAGTGCAGCCCGCAGAGGCATTTCCGCCCTCCAGCCTAACCAGAACGCTCAGTGCGAGCGGCCCAACGAGAAATACGCGACTTTTTACATCGAGAACGGCGCGCTTTTCCTTTACACTCCCAAAACCGCTGAGAAGCAGCAGATCTTCGTCGACCGTTCTGGCATGGGTAAGTGACCTACACTGAGGGTTCTCTTCTTGCTTCAGTTCAACAGGACTAATTTCTGCACAATAGGCATGGGCGTCATGGGCTATCTCACTGGCAATTCCCCACCACCCCGGTATGCTGAGCTCACCGGCTGGTCTATCAATGCCGATAACCACCTCCAGTTTGCCGGAAACGACTTCACCGCTTGCCCAAGCACCGCCGGAGGACCATGGAGCATCTGGGCTGCCGGTTTCCAGAACCCCGGTCATAACCAAAACTGCATCGGCATCGTGGCGCGGGTTGAGTACACCCAGAATCCCAATGCCTGCGTTTACTCGACAGAATAGAGTGTTATGGGTTAGGCCATAAAGCGTTGTGAATGGACAGATATATCCCAGAAAGGAGAAATATGGCGCAATACAATTATCAGTACATACTCTACTAAATTATAATATGATATTGAGCAACTCCATTGAGTTGAGAAACCATGCCAGGCTTGCTATGTTCAAGATACAGACCGCATGTCAAGCAACTAATTTAAACGTGGAGTGAACATTCGACATTTCACTGGATTGGTGTCTTCAAATAGTCCGAATTAATAGACACACTGTAGTATCAGTCATTACATTTGTTAATTACACGATGCTATTGCTTTGCAGAAATTGAGAAACATGTTTTGATGATCTTCGATTGCGGCTGAAGAAGGTCCTGACCTTGCCAAGGCCTCCGACCTCACCGTCGGGATTCCCGAGATTCAGGGACGTGGTCGGTTCCTGAACTCAACCCAACATACGGAGTACTAATTATGCATCTTTGGGTCCGAGGTCAGGTCTCATTCCAGTTGCATCTCTGTACGGGCTACGGAGAACTCCGTATAAATCTAATGTCGAACAGTCGCTGAGGGTCTGTGTTCTTAGGCATGCCCTTCGATGTTCCGAACTGAGCACTTGCGGCCTCTTCAGCAACAACCCCGCCCTCCCCGGACGGACATCGATCAGTCTTGATACTCACCATAGCATCTCCAAATTGGATTGAAACGCCTCGCAATGGGAGCATCTCACGCATTTACAGAGATCCCTCTGATCAATCTCTCCCTTGCCGATAACCATTCCACACGGCCAATCCTTCTAAAGCAGCTACACCATGCGTTGGTCTCTGTCGGGTTTCTCTACATTTCAAACCACGGAGTCCCAGAGAAAACGATACGAAACCTGGTCGACATACTACCAGTACTTTTCAATCTACCGGATTCTGCGAAGGAGGAGGTCTCTCTTCAAAACTCTCCGCATTTCCTGGGGTATTCCGCCGTGGGATCAGAGACAACTGGTGGAAAGGCAGACAATCGTGAGCAAATGGAGTTTGCCACGGAATTGCCGGTCATAGATTGCACGAATGCACCAATATATGAGAGATTGAGAGGTCCTAATCAGGTATTGTCGCTCTCGTCCCGGAAACGAAGTTCGACTAACAAATCGATATAAAAAGTGGCCGTCCCAGCTCCCATCCCTCCGTCCGATCGTCTCATCATATATTGACGAGCTCACAGCCCTCGGAGAGCGTTTTCTTCGTCTCGTCGCAGACGCCCTCTCCCTCCCATCAGATCCTTTCTTCTCCTTTCTCTCCGACCAGCACCGTCTAAAACTTGTCCATTACCCAGGCTCTTCATACCCACCATTCTCCGCTTCTGCGCAAGGGGTTGGTCCACACAAGGATTCATCCGGCTGGTGGACATTTCTGCTTCAGGCATCTCCGCCTGACGTCAAAGGCTTACAGGCGCTTAACAAAAACGGCGAGTGGATAGACGTCCCCGTTATCCCAGGCACGTTTGTCGTTAATATAGGCCAAGCGTTTGAAGTCGTCACCAATGGCTTGTGCAAGGCTACGACGCATCGGGTGTTAATTTCTGGGGAGAAGGAGAGATATAGTGTTCCTTTTTTCCAAGGTGCCAGAAGGAACTTGACGAAAAGTGAAGCAGTGGAAACGCTGAAGAAGCATTTTAGTAAGTTGGATGGTGGTGGGGAGTCGATCGAGGGAAGTCAGATTGATTCTGCCTTCTTAAGAGGTAGGTATGATACATGGGGAGAGTCGCAGTTGAGGACGAAAATCCGGAGCCACAGAGATGTGGGGAGAAAGTTCTACGGAGATGTGTTTGATAAGTATGTCAGTGATGATTGAAACCGGGTATTCATGGTATGTTATTGTTTTATGGGTGTGAGCTATCAAGTCCTCAAATCCAAATGACCTGGCATCGAAAGATTGATTAAACAATACTAATGTTTGCAGGCATGAAATTACCGATACGAAAAAACACTCACTTCCATTCGCTCTGTTGCGCAGCATACTCTTTCCATGTTGTGGGCTTCTGTTCGACGAGTTTCAAACTCTTCTCCAAGTCAGCCCCCGCATAGTACCCCGGGCTTTCCATCAACTGGTTCGTTTCGAGCAACTCCTGCGCAACCTTGGGTGGAAGGGGTTTCATATAGTCTTCAGCATCGATGGTAGTGAATTTCGCTTTGTGCCCAGTCACTTCTGTGAATTCCTCGACGATGCGGACCGGTGAATAATAGTCAACTGCTTCGAGGATCTGTTTGCCCAGGAGAGAGTCTCGCTTCTTTATGGCAGTTACAACATATTTGCCTTTGAAAAAGGAGTTAGCAGACGCCTGAAGCTCAACGCTGGAGATTCTGTGCAGGACTTACCTGTGTCAGCAACATCGAAGAGAGGAAATGCTGCCTTCTCAGTGACTGGCAATCGGAGATGATATGTTCCACTTTCATCCTTTTGCAACTCCTTGAGGAGGTTCGACATAAAATACCCTGGCAAAACAAACGTGGCTGGGATTCCCTTCTCTCGAATATACGTCTCAATGTTGGCCTTTGTGTCAAAGTGCGGGACGTTGAGGAGGGATCCGGCACTGGCGTCCATGATGTGGTAAAGAGATGAGAAGATGAAATGAGATACGTTGGCTTCTTTAGCTGCGTCTGCTACATTCTGGCCCTCCTGATACTCTCTCTCTGCGTCTAGGTGCTCCCAGTAATTCGTTACTAGGAAGACGGTATGGGCACCGGCGAGTGCTTCGCCAACGGATGCAGGAGAGTCCATGTCTGCCTATATTTGTTTAACGTCAGTTTAATTTCCCGTACCTTAAAGGTTACATGGGGCCAACCGTACAGCTTTCACTTCCACACCCTTCTTCTCCAACTCCTTTGCCGCTGGCTTGCTCACATCCCGCGTGATACCGCGAATCCTGAACTCCTTACTCAACACCGGATCCTGCAGGACAGCGTTCACCACGGAGCCGCCCTGGTTTCCCGTCGCTCCAAAGACAACAAGTAACTTAGCCATGGTTGAGGACACGAAGCACGACGTTCCGAACAGATTCTAGGAATGGTCCGTTTACGTGGGGAGGATAGTCGAGGATAAGATAACAGACGAGGACAATTGAGACAGTCAGTGGAAGCAATCTAACAAATAACCGGACAGTTCCGTTATCCACAAGGGCCATGTTTGAGGCTGACGAGATGGGAGACTACTTATATAGATGGGTAACGAAGATATGAGGGAATTGATGAGAAGCTTCTACGGGGACTGGATATTGTCTACATAGTTCGAACTGTGCTTGGGAGATGTTCGACGTCATTCGCAGGACCCATTGCGGATGAATCAGCCGGCCAATCCGCCGAGCACTGGCCGACGCTGAGTAATCCGGATTATTATTTTTAGAACAGATGCCGGATATAGTTTTTCCGATAGAACAACGCTAATCCATTAGTAGCGTTAGTGCAATTTATGACTTGCCCGGCTCCGACCTTCTCAGAAGCCTAGCAGCCTAGCGAGCTCTAGCATGGATGCGGAAGCTCTAGGAACCACGAAACGAAGCAGAAGCTCAGATGAGATCGATGCTACCCTCTAACTAACTAGCTCTCCAGATCAGATGAGAAAGGGGGAAACCATGAGGCGAAAACTCTGCACCGGCGGATCAGTGATGATCCGCTCCGGATGGCTGGAGACTAACTACAACGAGACTAGCGCCGCTAATGTCTCAAGAGACCTCCTTCTGAGGTCAACCTTCGATCCCAACATTATTATTGTTACGGCCGTCAGGAGAGAAGATACGGTCTTAACTACGGAGTATAAGAGGACATTCAGTCAGAAATAGTTTCGAAGACCTTCGTGTCACTGAATTTGCAGCTTTGGGACACCATTTTCACTCTTATGGCTCCGACGTTCCCTGTCTGTTCGGACCCTTTCTCGTCTCGAAGCCGAGACTGGACTGTTGGCCCCGAGAAGAAGTATGAGTGTGACAATGCGTGTACAACCAGGGCAAAGAACTTCCCGACCCTGGCATATAGAAAGAAATTTGACTGTTGAATGCGCGCGATCATTCCGGATTGATGATTTCACGTTCGCTCTTTCTGAAACTGCCTGATACCCCTGAATTTTGGCGAGATATCTCATCATAACTCTAATAAGACATCGGTACGGAATACATCACAAAAGATTTTTTATACTAGAAATGGAAAAGAATGGAACTGCGTCGGAGAGAAATGGCGATGATACCGTGCCTACCAATCAGCCGGATGAGTCCACATACCCAGGCCTAGCAACAGCCATCCCTATCCTCATAGCGCTGTATTTGGGGATATTTCTCGTGGCTCTGGTTATTTTAATTGCATCCTTCATCGTGCTTATTGTAGACAGCTTATGCTAATCATCGTTGTAGGATCGAACAATCATCGCGACCGCGATCCCACGGATAACAGACGATTTCAGCTCTCTCAAGGACGTTGGTTGGTACGGTAGCAGCTATCTGATCACCGCGTGCTCAGTCCAGCTGCTCTACGGCAAAATATACACCTTGTACCAGCCCAAATGGGTGTATATTAGCAGCATCGTCCTATTCGAAGTTGGGGACTCCGTCCGCGGCGCGGCACCGACTTCGACCACATTCATTCTTGGAAGAGCAATTGCCGGTATAGGCTCCGCTGGAATGTTTTCAGGGGCGGTTGTTATCATCGTCAACACTATTCCTCTGCGGAAAAGGCCTGCATACATTGGCCTCATTGGTGGTGTGTTTGGCATTTCATCGGTTGTTGCACCCTTGCTGGGTGGAGCATTTACGGATAAGGTTTCGTGGAGATGGTGCTTCTATGTCAACCTGCCTGTTGGCGGTGCGGCGATTGTGGTTATCTTGCTTCTTTTGAAGCTCCCACACGTGCATAAAGTTAACCACGACCTCTCTGTTGTGCAACACATCATGAGGCTTGACCCTCTCGGCACGGTCTTCTTTCTACCAAGTATGGTGTGTCTGCTTCTGGCTCTTGAATGGGGAGGCACATTGTACGCCTGGAACAGTGGTCGAGTCATTGCTCTACTTGTTCTATTTCCAACCCTCCTCTGCGTTTTTATCGCAATTCAGATCCGGTCAGGAGAGAACGCTACCGTTCCTACTCGAATATTTGCGCAACGAAGCACCATGGCGGGCGTTTGGTACACAATATGTGTCTCCGGATCCATGCTGGTCCTGATCTATTATCTCCCGCTCTGGTTCCAAGTGATCAAAGGCGTCAGTGCCGTTAAGTCGGGTCTCATGAACCTTCCTCTGATTCTCTCTCTTGTGTTTGGCACCCTCATGGCCGGAGGACTTGTCACGGCAACCGGGTACTACAACCCGTTCATGATCCTCTGCTGTCTGTTCATGTCAATCGGCGCTGGGCTCATGACCACCTTCACTCCTGACACTGGCCACGCCAAATGGATCGGATATCAAGTCGTGTACGGCTTTGGCCTTGGTGTAGGTATGCAGCAAGCAGCCGTCGCTGTGCAGACCGTCTTGTCAAAACCAGACGTGCCAGTCGGCGTTGCACTGATTTCTTTGCACAATCTCTCGGCGGCGCAGTATTTGTGTCTGTTGCACAGAATATCTTTACGAGTCGACTCCGTGACGGCCTGGCAACAGTTCCAGATATAGATTCATCTACGATCTTGAGTATTGGTGCCACGGCACTCCGTAATCTTGTCAAGGATTCTGCATCTCTCAATCGTGTTTTGGACATCTACAACGATGCTTTGGTGGATGCGTTTCGCGTGGCATTGGCCCTGGCGTGTGCTTCTGTTGTGGGAGTAATGGCTATGGAATGGGTGAGTGTAAAAAGAGAGGAGCATGAATAAACTTGATCGGCGGAGATATCATCCTGACTGTGTACTTGTTACGGATGGTTTGAGAAAATATCTACTAATGGTCCGTGTTGGTGCTGCAAAGATTGCTGAGGACAGAATCTACTACATAGGGGTTGTTCCCAGAATACCGGGCCAAGCACCAGTAGCAATCCGTTCAAATATGTTATCGTCCACAAAAGGAATGTATTAATCAATATTGTTCAGTTAAAGTGATGGCTTATCACATATCTTCATTACAACGACAACGTCTACAGCTTGAGACCCATATTGACATGCACAGCCTTTGTCTGCGAGTACGCATCCAATCCAGACTCGCCTAATTCCCGTCCAATACCGCTCTGCTTGACACCACCGAACGGAATACGGAAGTCACTGTCATTGCTGCTGTTGATCCAGACCATACCCGCCTCAATCTCAGCCGCAACACGGTGAGCACGCTCGATATCGCGCGTAAACACGGCCGCGCCCAGACCATATGTGGTGTCGTTGGCCTTGAAAAGCGCTTCTTCTTCCGTCTTGAAACCGGCGATGACGACGAAGGGGCCGAAGACTTCCTCGCGGTAGATTTTCATGTCGTCACTGACGTTGGTGAAGATGGTGGGTTCGATGAAGAATCCCTTGCCGTCGCCGACGTTCTTGTGTGGCACACCACCGGCCTCGAGCTTGGCGCCTTCGGATTTGCCGCTCTCGATGTAGGAGAGGACTCGCTCGTACTGGGCCTTGGTCACTTGGGGGCCCTGGAAGGTGTCGTCCGCGAATGGATCGCCGACCTTGCTCGTTGAGGCAACGACCTTCTTGAATTCAGCGACAAATTTGTCGTGGATGGTGTCCTGCACCAGGATACGGGATGTGGCCGTGCAAACTTGACCCATGTTGGACATGATACCGACATGTGCCCATTTTGCGGCTTGTTCGAGGTCTGCGTCCTCGAACACCAAAAGGGGTGACTTTCCACCAGTCTCCAAAGTGATGTTCTTCATATTCACAGCCGCCATTTTCATAACCTGTCTGCCAGTGGCAGTGGAGCCAGTGAACGCAATCTTATCAATGTCCAAGTGGGATGCAATAGCAGCACCAGCATCGCTACCATAACCATTGAGAATGTTTACGACACCTGGAGGGAAGCCAGCTTCCTTGATCAGGTTTGCAAAGTACAAAATGCTCAAAGGAGTCTGCTCAGCAGCCTTGAGCACGATGGTGTTTCCGCAGGCCAAGGCAGGGCCGAGTTTCCAGGCAGCCATCGCCAATGGATAATTCCATGGGATGATCTGGCCAACGACACCAATTGGCTGGCGTAGAGTATAGGCAAATTTGGCGGGTGATGTGCTGATCGTGCTGCCATAGACCTTGTCTGCGAAACCTCCGTAGAATCTCAACGTTTCGGCAACCTCGACGCAATCCTCACCGACGGCAACGGAGTATGGTTTACCTAATCCCCGAGCATCTGATAAGCCAGCTGCATCGATACTAAATGCGTGGAATTCGGGGCAACCAACCATTGTCCCAAGATTCAATCGTGGCTAACGTCTCAATGTGTTTCTCGACGAGCTCTGCGAGCTTAAGCATGAGCTTTCCTCGATCTGTAGGAGGCAAATCCTTCCACGATGGGTCTTTCAAAGCTTTACGAGCAGCCTTGACGGCGATATCAACATCTTCGGCACCAGCGGCGTGTACGGATACGATTTCAGATTCATCTCTGCGAAACCGTCAACAATGTTAAAGACAATTATGGACGCATTTCCTCAACTGACGTAGGATTGATTGATGTAATCTTCTGGCCTGATTTGGCTGCCACGAACTCGTTGTTAATGAACAGGCCCAATGGCTGGGTGTATTTGCGGCCATTGGGGGCCGTCAACTCGGTAGAAAGATCAGACATTCTGGAGAACGAGCTTGCAAAGGACTGGAATTGAAAATTTGCTTGTGCGACAGATCTCGATGGCAGCGCCAGTATAGATGGAATAGCTCGTTTTATATGTCGTGGGAGGAGGAACGGAGACAATCTCCAGGGGCAGAAATTAGAGCTGACCATGAATTTCTATATACCAAGAGCCAGCCCACCAGACAGTCAGCCAGAATCTGAAGATAGCAAGCGTACAGCCGATACTGCTACCCCTCATCCATGATAAGTCTCTTTGCCCCCGGGTTTGCATGGTTGACTTTGCGGGAGTGGATGCTGGAGGGTTCGGGGATCGGAAGAGACTGCCCTCCGCGGCTTAGTGTGCGGTTCTGCCCCGCGCTGGAGGTGCGTTCAAGCCATCAAACAGGGCAAAGCATTACCAGAACGAGAGATTGTTTCCATGGGACCGGCCATCAGGGCCACTCAGAGGGCTCGGCGAAAGAAGAAATGGAACATTCGATAGAAGTTCGGATGGATGCAGTGACTTGGTCCCGTGGGGATCATTCGTTAGCGCAAACTGCTGGCTTGGCGCTTTGTTGCTGTTTTACCGCGAGCAGCTTATCAGCTTATCGTGTCTAAAGCGGCCAAAATTGAGACCCACCACACGCATTACTGATTTCGCATCTCACGATTCATCCCACCTCCATACTTGGTAGAGTACTCGTCGCTCGAACCAGCATCCCAAACACCGCCATTGTTACCTCTATCAACTATGTCTGAAGACGCCAATCCTTCGCCAGATATCCAGATCAGTCATGACCTCGCCATGCAATACTGGTCCGCTGTCAAACCTGACGTCAATGGCATGCTTGGCGGTTTTCCTCAAATTTCCCACATCGACCTGCGCGGCTCATCTGCCTTTCTCGCTAAGATGCGTCGTTTGATTCCCTCCCTTGGAACTAAAAAGTTTCGACTTGGCGTCGATTGCGGTGCAGGCATCGGTCGCGTCACTCAGGGTTTCTTAAGCAAGGTCTGCGAGGTCGTGGACATTGTTGAGCCCGTGGAAAAGTTCGCCAGCGTGGTTCGCAAGAGCAAATTGAATAGTGAGGGCAAGATTGGGGATATATACGTGACTGGGTTGCAGGATTGGGCGCCGTCGAAGGAATACGATTTGATCTGGAACCAGTGGTGTCTGGTACATTTGACGGATGCTCAGCTCGTCGAGTATATGATCCGATGCCGCGAGGCTCTGTCGGAGAATGGACTGATCGTGGCGAAAGAGAATATCAATTCGATACCTGATCAGGATCATTATGATGATGAGGATAGCAGCGTCACGCGGTCGGAGGCGAAATACAGGGCATTGTTCAACCAGGCAGGGCTTGAGGTTCTCAGAGTTGAAGAGCAATACGGATTTCCCGAGAGACTGCGCCTGTTCCCGGTTAAGTTTTTCGCACTCCGGCCTCAAAGGTGAAACCATCACTATGTCAGTATCGCGATCTCTTATTTCTCCATCAAAGGACAGCAAATCCGTTATTTGCAACCAGGCACCGGTAAATTCTCGGCATCGTCAGTGAGCAATCCATGACACTGTAAACCTATTTGAAGAAGTGAGCTGTCTGGCATGCAATGCCAATAAAACGTCGTCAGATTACAAGTTTTTATTTGTTGTCCTAAACCTTTGGCCTATCCGAAAAAGGCCGTTAAAGTATTACATGGAAACACTCCTGACACCCTCGCCAAATCCGTGAAGTTAGAGTACAGAAAAGAACCAGAATACTTCACCAAAGGGCCATGCACAAAGAGCACCACGTTCATCGCAGTAGTCCCCTCCTGTAACAGAGTCAATTTTGCTGTTACTCCTCACTTTCATTGGTGTTGTCCTTGTTTTCCTTGGTGCCAATTTCCGCTTCATCGATGTCTTCCTCTTCGGCAAGACTCATGATGTACTTCCACTGTTTAGGAGTTACCGGAGAAATGCTGAGACGGACCTGCTTGACGACTTGGATGCCCTCCAATGGACCATCAGGCTTCGCAAGTTCCTTCAGCTCCGAAAGGGGAATGATCTCCTTGAACTTGCTTCTAAACTCGACATGGACAACTTCCCATTTTGGATTTTTCCGGTCGGACTTTGGGTCGTAGTAAGGATGACTTTTGTCAAAGGCAGATTCTGTGCGCCAGGTCAGCTTTGCTTAAGATATCCTGGAGGACAGAACTCCTACCATCCACCGAATGTTCCTTGACGATTTCCATGGTCCCGACGATTCCAGGGACTTTGCAGTTCGAATGATAGAAAAAGGCCAAGTCCCCCTTTTTCATGGAGCGCATATGGTTTCGGGCTGGAGCCTTGTTAGCAAATGCCGTCCCAATTGGTGGATATCACAATATTTACCTGCTGCGTTACGAACACCTGATGAGTTCGATATTAGCCCCTGGCCGGCGTCACTTTTCAATCTAGAAGGAAGAAACATACCATCCCAAGCCTCAGGTTCTTTTGCGTCGCGCAAATCATCAATTGAAAACTTAACGTCGACCCCTTTCTCGAATCTGGTCTCCGGCTCGGCCTTCATGAGCCAGTAGGACTTGTCGCCGCTGGCATCTTCCCCTTCGGATTCAACTTCAGCTGTGGCCGCATCACGGTTTTCGTCTTTGGCGTCTTTAGCATCTTCAGCATACTTAACATCTTCGACGCTCTCACCTTTCTCATCTTCATCATCACCTTGCTTCTTTCCCTTGGTGGTCTTTACACGCTTCCGCGCCGGTGCAGTCTCCTTCTCAGCAGCCTTGGTGGCTTTTCTCTTCGCCGGCTGCTTACCGACTTTGCCCTTCTTGGTAGTCCCTTCGGTTGCAGCTGCAGCCTTTGGACGAGTGGTGCAAGCTAGAAATTCAAGTTAGTTCCATATCTGAACATTCACGATTCTTGACCGTATCGATGCACGTACCCCTTTTCCGTGCATGACGTTTTTTAGCAGCAGCAATTCTTTCATTAAGGCGGTCAGTATCAGCCACCGCCCTGCGCACCGGTACGTCATTCATCACAATCTTCGGCGTCGGTTTTCGCACAATATCGTGCGATGGTGCACGGGGTGGGGGTGCTGGCAGCACAAGTTCTGGGAGTTTTGCCCTAATTGCGGCGTAATCCACAAACTCATCCTTTGGCAGGTTGGGCATATTAGCGACGAGTTCTGCCCTAATTTCGGCAAGATTCACAGGTTCAAGCTTTGGCAGCTTGGCCATATTGGCGACGAGGGTGAAGGAATATAAAACTCAAGAACAACACGTTTGCAAATTGTAACGATGTAATAAAGCTTTGACTGTAGTCTGTAGTCAACCAGTTCAAGAGAACAAAATTTATGAAGTTCTGAAATATTGTTGACAACTTGTTGACAGTGCGAAAGAAAAAAGCTGGATGTAAACATTGTGGCCAGGGGTTCGTCGCGAGGTGTTCCCAAACCTGACATATCACGTGCAGGCAAGGCTTTCCACGCCTTTCTCACTTCTCTCACTCATCAGAGCAATTCAGTATGATTTTTCTACTTTATTCTAATACGATTGAGACGAGCTCTACTATGAAGGATACATGTCTCTGCTTTAATAACTGTGCACAGAATGTCCCCTTGCCACTCTTTGCAACTGTTCGCTAACCACCCGACGCGGAAACAGACATCAGATGGTCAGATTTCCAATATCATTAGGGCAAGACCCAAGCAAGCCTGCACGAAAGCAATTGGGAATCGACAAAGTGCGGAAGATAGCTGCTAAATTCAGACTGATACCCGTACTTTGTGCATATCAGACCGGTTGTTCCCCTGCTTAAGAGTTCGTCGACGCCATACGGCGTGTCCAATGAACGGTCTAACCAGCTGTTTCAACGCTGACACCTTTTGACTTGAGACAGCAGCAGATTGGAGAAAGGCTACAAGTGTCTATACTGGCGCGGCGTCGCTTAGCCACGTGCACTCGGATGGGGTACTGATCCGCGGAAGTCACTGATATTTGATTCCTGACCACCCTCTTCCCGATACCCTCGTGTTCTTCCATAAGTGTCCTTACGAGTTCCGATTACTAACTAAACCTGGGATGTAAATGCATCGTGGGTTAAGAACATGCGGATTTTGTTGCAAGTGCTTGAAGGACCTAATTGCCCGTGACAAAGTCAACAAAAGAATAACTATCATTGTCCTCCATCATATCCCAGACTTCGATTGGAACAGTCAGGAAGACATTCAGCGAGCCAGAAGCGGCTTCAATCTTGATTCTGGTAAAATCATCGGGAATTTCGCGAGCAAGCCGTTGCGTCCACGGTTCGATATCGTGGGATGTAATATCTTGCTCTTGTTGCAAGTTAGCCTTGATCAGGACTTTTTTCTCGCTGATGTTATCGGGTCTTTGGCGACTTTCTAGGTTCCGGTCGGCCTTGAATGGTTCCAGTGCAACGGACGGCTTAGTGGTCGTGCAATGTGAACAGGGGTGTGGTTTGGGAGTTTGTCGGAACCAGCACCCGCAGCAAGTCGTGCGTGAAGCTGTGCCACTGTCACCCGAGAGCCTGCAAATGACCGAATGACGTTGGCCAATCTGGAAGCAAAACTGATAGAGATGTTGTCCTAGAAACTAGGCTCAGAGGCAACGAGATATTCAACTTCGGAATTTTTCGTTTCTGCAGTAGTCGGAGCACAGCAGTTTAAAATGGCTAGTGAATCGCCGGTTAACAGAGACAGAACTTCTTCCACGATGTCCCAGCCTTGCGTCGGGGCGTTTGGGGCTGACGACCCGCTAAAAGGGACCGTTGGTCTTGGAAGATATCCTCAAGGCGAGGGACAATTCACATACAACAATTTCAGCATGTCTTGATCATCAGCCCTAGTAGCATAGCCGTGGTAAATGACAACCATGAGGCCCCAATCTTCCTTCTTGGGCATAAGACCATTCGCAACATGCACAGGCTCGCGAAGGAGCGTAGGCGAGTCCGGATCCTGAATGACAAACTTTTGCGTCGGTAAGTTGAAGCTGTCGCTCAAAGCGCTGGGGAGTTCTTCCTCAGCCGCCTCTATTCCCAAGTCGTCATTTGACCATTTAATTGATACCACTTGGGCCCTTGTATATCTCCGTTGGGAGCCACGGGCGCGGGTTGACAGCTTTGCTGATCTGGGCAACGACTTTGTTGAAGCTGGTCTTCTGCAAGGGTTCATTGGCGTGACCTGCGCGCAATGGATGAAGCGCGGTGCCTTGATAGACGCTCATGATTGATAGAAAGATAATTCTAGATGATATCAACTGCGAGTACTGTACGATGTGAGATAACTTGCGCTGATAGATCGATTCGGATTTGGATTCTAGTCTGAGGTCAGAAGCTGCTCCATATAGCTAACTTAGATACAACTAAAGAAGAGGGAGGGACTAAACAGTGAAAGAGTCTCAGGCATGAGACGGGGAGTGAGATGGAAGAGCAACTTGAGAGTAGGATCTGATACCGAATCTGCTTCCAAGGCAGATAAATCCGCCGAAGGAGATAACCACAAAAATGCACAAGTACCCCTTTGTCACTCTGTAACTATTATACAGAATCTCGCCCGGGAGGAAAGAATCTATAATAATCCGACAAAGCTGTATTCTCGTCTTTTCAGCCGTATAAAGGATGAAAGGACCAACAAGGCATGCTCCGAGATATCCGGACACTTCGGGTGGAGGACGAAGTCGAGATTGAAACGCACTCGGGATTACCGGTTTTAACTGCAGGTGCCCCGCGCTCCACTGTTGGGGAAAGTTGGGGAATGAGGTTGGAGTAAATTCCACCTTGGGCTCTCTGTTTCTTACTAATGCTCTGAAGATCGCTCTAAAATAATGGTCATAAAATAGCAGAATTCGTCAAAAGTCCTTGGTATTATTTTGGAATTTGCGTTTTGGTTTTTCTACAAAAAAACGACCGTGGGAATGCATTCTGGGTCAAGATGGAAGATGACATCTTGCTGAGCACAACGCCTCGGCAAAATGCACCCGCCGCCGGAGCAGGGTTAAGCTTGCTGCAAACCCAAGACCGGCAGCAATATCAGCTGCCAAAGAAGAAAAGCTCCAGCACCACGCTTGTTGACGTCTCAGAAAGCAGAAATTCATGCGACTCGAAAGCACCTACCCCGGTTAATCCTCCAAACGACGGATTCGAACATTTATATCTTACCTTCGACACGACCCTCCCATATCCCTCAGCCCGCGATGCCTGCTCCGCTGATAGCTTGCGCAATTCACCACCGGCCCCCGACCTCAAACCCTACACGTCACCGTTCGACTGGCCCAGGACACGCAAATCCTTGATTACGTGCATAGCATGCACGGTTACCGTCTTGAGTGCCGCCTCCGCAGGGTGCAACAGTCCCGCAGAGGCAGAACTCACACGGGCTTGGGGGATCAGCAGTGTGTTGTTCAATCTCGGTATAACCGTCTATACCACCGGGTTTGCAATCGCCCCGATGTTGCTGGCACCGTTTTCGGAGATCAATGGCCGAAGACCAATGTTTATAGCCAGTGGGGTACTGTTCGTTGGTTAGTCGCACGAATTCGAGATTGATCAAAATTTGAGAAAGATTCGGCCCTTGGATAGTCTGGCTGCTGACCTGTGTCGCGGAAGTTTGCCATATCGGATGTGGCGTAACTCGTTCCTATGTTGGAATGATATTTGCACGATTTTTCTTGGGAGTCGGAGGCTGTACGTTGCTGGATATGTTCAAATGTTTGCGTGATTTCACCAACTGACCTCGATACAGCAACCTTCTCAACCATTGTTGGTGGAATCATAAGTGATATATATCACCCCAAAGACCGCAACACGCCCATGGCACTTTTTTCCACGGCAGCCCTATTTGGGACTGGACTGGGGTTTTTGTTCTCCAGTATGATCGTCAAGCACACGTCATGGCGCTGGATTTATTACTCGCAGGCAATAGTCGCTTCCGTGTTTCTAGCTATAATCGTCCTCTTTTTCAGAGAAACCCGTGGAAGTGTCCTGTTAAGCCGGAAAGCGAAGGCGCTGAACAAGTGGTATGAGGAGTTAGAAAATGCTGGCCATCATGGCATGGATATGCCAATATCTGAAGGAAGTGAGAAGAAAAGATGCCAGCGAATACGCTGGAAAGTTAAGAGCGATGAGGAGCGGGAAAGTCTACTGAAAATAATTAGCATATCGTTATACCGGCCATTCCGTAAGTTGGTGTCATCTCGAACTTTGATATTCTGTCTTTATTACCATCGTGGCATGTGCTAACCGGCCACCCAGACCTTCTGCTAACGGAACCGGTTGTTTTCTTCTTTTCTCTGTGGGTATCCTTCAGCTGGGCTGTCCTCTACTTACAGTTTGGATCCATACCCCTCGTTTTTCAAAACAATCACGGTTTCGATATTCAGCAATGCGGTGCAGTGTTCACAGGTACCTTCGCTCCTGTCAAGTCAGACATAATAAATTGAAAGCGGATCTAATTGCGTTCACAGCAATGTGCGTTGGTGCCATTCTAGGGTTCATCATCAGCACCACGCAGGAGAAAATCGCGAATAAGTTTGGATTGTTGCCAAAGTCCCCGGAAGCCCGATTGTATTTCGTCTGCGTCGAATCCATTCTCATGCCAGCCGGGTTATTCTGGTTTGGATGGACTTCAGGCCCTTCGACACACTGGATTTGGCCGACCCTCGCCGTTGGTTGTGCCACAATAGGCATATTCTCGATTTACCTCGCTGTTTTCAACTATTTGGCTGATACGTACCATCGCTATGCCAGCTCCGCATTGGCGGTTCAATCGTGCTGTATGTATTCTTTGTAGGTTTGTTCTGCTTGACCTAACATTTTGCCCTGATCAGGCCGGAATCTCCTTGGTGGTATCTTTCCACTCGTCACGCGACCTATGTTTAATGATCTTGGTTATCCTCAAGCATCGAGCTTACTTGGTGGTGTTGTATGTTCCTTCCTTTGTCTCCTGTCTGCGAGACGCTTACCTTAAAATCACGAACTAACTTGAATAGGGCTGCTTGCTGACCATTGTCCCGTGGGTCCTGGTCTTCTTCGGGCCGAAAATCAGGGCTCGGAGTAAATTTGCAAGTGTATGTAATATTATTCACTTCGAGTTTGACGTCGCGTTTTAAAAGAACCGTGAAGTTGCTGACTGATTGGATAGGAGATAATGACCGGCCACGATTAATGCTATATAGAACGCAGAATCCCGCTCGTTGCATAGAATGCTGTCGAGATTTGTTTGATTCGGCGTTCAACTGTGCTTTGGTGTACGGCGTGGCTTCACAGGGAGCCTTGAAGTACTCCACCTTTCTTTCTCCACAGAGATTGAGATCAGCCTGCGGAAAGGTAGGCTCTGAGTGGGATATCGCGGAGTCCTCCAATATCAGGTTTAACAGAAGTGCAGGAATTTCGGATAGATTCCCGTTGAATTTTCTTTGGTTCCGCTATTAGCAAAAAAGGGCAATTATAAGCCATTTCGAGAACCCGTAACACGGAGGCAGGCGCGGTACTCCGGGGTTGGAAGACCCTGAATTCGAGATCTTAGGACTTGGACGCTTGACGACGCCGAGCTGCGCGATGTCACCCAGGGACATTTTTGTAGCTGCCGTACGGCGGTGCTAGCAGTAATTCATTCTATATATGGTTGATTGCGTGCATATCATGGCGTGAAACTGGTCTTGTCCTCGGTTTCTCGCCGTCTTGCATTCAACATGTGGCGACGTTCGTCGTACCACTTCTCAGAAATGTCATGAGTAAATACTAAGGGCACAGAAATGCAGATAGAATGGAAACTCTTCCGTTCTTTCTTGTGCAGTTTTCGGCCAGCGGAGCTGCTGATCAGTGATCAGACGACATCTACTCCGTATACGAGACCCCGAGACAACGACGGAAGCTGGGCACAGATTCCTCAAAAGGGTGACCCAGCACTAGTGATGTCAGTGATGAGCCCGAATGTGGGTCTCAATCGGCGTTCATCAACCTCGAAGATGTCTGGTTCATGGTTGATAGCAAGACGTTGAAAAAGTAGTAAAATTCAAGCGTTTCGGGCCTATACCTGAGAACTCCGTGTGAGCTAAGATTATATCCAGCGTCCGATGATATCTATATCCCCCTAAAAACAGGACTGTTCTCCATATTATATGCGGAGAACAGGAGAATAGGCACGTCGTTTGTGATATTGTCCGACCACACGCTATGGTTCGGGACTACCCCGTATTCCGGAGAGAGAAATGGAGGGACGCGCTTCAGCAAGGAATCGGTCAGGGTGTTTGCAGTCTCGTCGGGATAATCCTAGTTGAGAATGCCTGGCATCGGGTCCAGGCCAGGGACCTCCCCTCCCGTCAACAGGACGTAACGTCCATCGAGGTAGTCAGTAAGTTAGTAGTAGTGAAAAGGGAGACGTGTGCAGGACAATACTTCAGTCAATTGGTACCTTCGTGCAGTAGACTGAAGTAACTCACACAGGTAGATCATTCATGGAGTCAACATTATTTGCCTATCTCAGACACAGGCGACGCGATGTCTTTGTGGTCGTCGCCGTTGACAGACACGGTGGTGGTGGTGGTCGCGATCCCCGCCCAGCGCGGTATCATCCGCAAGTAGCCTAGCGTCTGGGGTGCGTGGCTAAGCCTAGAGATCCCTGTTGTCCTATTGGCCCGAGATGAGCTCATAGCACGTGCCGTTTTAAGCACAAAGCATCCCACTTTAATGCAGCCAATCATGGCAGCTGAAACAAAGGGCGGTGAATAAATTGCGTGATTCTGTGTGAGGATTCTGCACGATGAGGGGCATCTCGAAGCTGGCAGAAAAGAGCTGGCAAACAACAGCCCGCGAGGTGTCGAGGGAGTTTATGTAACTGTAAGCGGTGGGAGAGGAGAACCCTGGGTCGCCCTCAGCGGGTATTATTAAACAAATATAATGGGGACGTGGCTCTGTTATCATCTCTCACCTTTTTCTTTTCCTCTTGTCTCCCTTGATCTACTTCATCCCATCTCCAGCCTCTGAACAATATAAATTCCCTTCCATAAAAGTAGCTTGCCAGCTCCTCACATCAATCAGTACATTCTATCACCATGGCTGAACAAAACCAGCGTGCCACTCCGTGAGTTCCTCCCATACTTTGATCGTATATTTGTGCGTCCTCCTAATCCATCAATCAGACTCCGTCTGGGCTCTGATGCCCCCAATTTCAAGGCCGTAACCACCAAGGGCGAAATCGATTTTCACGAGTTCATTGGGGACAACTGGGTCATCCTCTTCTCACACCCCGTACGTGCAACACTAAACTCCCTCTCTCCATTTGAAGGCAACGTCAGTCGCTAATGATCTGGGGGTTCAGGATGACTTCACTCCAACCTGCACCACTGAGCTCGGCGCTTTTGCCAAGCTCGAGCCTGAATTCACCAAGCGTGGCGTGAAGCTGATTGGATTGGTAAGACATCGAAGCTGAATGTGCAATTTCCGGAAGAATGCGCGGGCTGACCGAACGTAGAGTGCCAACGGCTTAAAATCCCACCACGATTGGATCAAGGACATCGACGAGGTCACCGGTTCCCACCTGCAGTTCCCTATTATCGCCGATGCCGACCGCCATATCTCATATCTCTATGATATGCTTGACTACCAAGACACCACCAACGTCGATGAGAAGGGTATGCATAACAGGATGCCTGGACACAATGCAGCAAACTTGGCGAGTGTAGTGATAATCGAGAGCTAACGCGTCCTGTAGGCATGGCCATGACCATTCGCTCCGTTTTCATCATCGATCCCAAGAAGAAGATCCGCCTAATCATGAGCTATCCAGCTTCCACCGGGCGCAACACTGCTGAGGTCCTCAGATGCATTGATGCTCTCCAGACCACCGACAAGAACGGCGTTAACACTGCAATCAACTGGACCCCTGGCGATGACGTGATCGTTCCTCCTTTCGTTTCGACTGAAGATGCCATCAAGAAGTTTGGAGACGTCAGAGTTGTTAAGCCGTAAGTTCTCCATCATTCCCGCGGACTGTTCGTGTGCTGACCTGATAGGGTAGATACCTTCGATATGCTACCATTAAGAACTAAATTGTGATTAATCTTCCAGGAGTTGGGTTTGGAATCCTTGTTGCAATAATAATGCCGTGTTTAGTATGACCAATGAGATCAGGTTACCTCTTAGCCAGAATATGAAGAAATGACTCAAGACTGCCTGACAAACCTCAAAAAGGCCAAAGCATCACCTAATCTCGTAATTCAAGGTTGTTCAGGATTCTTCATCCAAGCGCAGAGTTGCAAGAGAGTATGTGTTTCTGCCGTCACAAACAAAGTGGCTGTTTCAGTGTTCCCGATGGCGTCCAGGCATGAAACTGCATCCTCCCGATGTCAGTGGTGAACTCACCGGAGCCTCTTTTCGCCCATGGCAGTTCGAGACTTTGAGCGAGGAGAAGAGAGTGCCAAGAGGCATAACCAAACCCAAAGAGGCCTAGACCGCACAGCCCTGACTTATCTAATCAGCGGCATAACTCGGCATAACGTTCTTCTCCCTTGCGCTAGTTTCAATGCAGCTAGCGCGGGCCACCTCCCCAGGCGACGTCCGTCTTCACGAGATGTCGTTCGTCTCGTCGGCAGATTCGCTTCTGTTCCTCTCCTCCCATCACCACCGCGATTCCACGAGCCTAACGTCGAACAGCAGGCAATGTGGACTGAAGATCATGGCGCTTTGATCCTTTAAGTAGGAACACAAAGCCTTGGTCCTCATCTGAATCTGCACGATCCCCTGCACCGTCCGATCCTCAAATCTCCTCGCCGGTTGAAATTGGATGGACAGTCGCTGTTCTCTGGGCCCTGGACTCCTGGCTAGCCCCGCCAAGCTCGTTCCCCTTTCTACGATTAACTTACAGAGCAAGCTGGGGGGCTGAAAGAAGGGAGAGATACCGATTTGACCCAACCTCCAAATAACCGTCGAATGCTCTGCAGTGCAACCCTGACATTTCGCCCTCTGCACCACACACCTCCTTATTATTTCGAGAAAAATAAATCAACCCATATTATTTCCTGCATCTATTTATTTTCTCCTCCAATTAGTGACCTGCCTGGGTTACTCTCTTCTTCTTTATCTTTGTTAATATCCCGTTTCAGATAATCCTGGGGTTTGCCCTGGTGGGGGGCGCCATCTGGAAATTGCTTGTAGACGACGGACAGGGAATCACATCTCAATGTGGCATGCGCTCTGCTGTGCGCTGACAATTGCTTGACGGGAGTACGTACCAAATCTCATGTCGAACCGTTGCAGCTTGGGTGTCTTAACCACTCAGCTTCCCTCCCTTCTCGCGCTTCACATTTTTCAACCCTCAGAGTACACCTGAATCGTGCCCACAGTTCCGTTCCTTCTTGCATACTTTGTTTCAAGCAGTCCGGATGTGTCAGTTAACACATGATGTCGCGTTTAGGAGGTGAACGTCGCGCTTCAAAAGCTAGCTTCCCTGTAGCCGATCCTTTTTCGACTCCTTCGCACACGAACCCTGAAAGATCGAGTCCCTTTGCATCCGTAAGAAGATATTTTCGGCAAGCTGAAGTTAAGCTGAAAGAGGCTGGGTCACGACCACCTTCACGACCTTCCACCGCGTTCTCAGAAGGACGCGGAACACTGAGCCCTATCTTGTTGTCTCAGCACCATATCTCGCAGACCTCTGTCGATCAGTCTCAGGAATCCGCACACAAAGCAGACCATAATCGCCGTTCGAGTTTACCTGCCGCATCATCTGTCCCTGAACTCGGACTTAAGGCTAGATTACGGAGGTCGACTTTGACCGGGAATAAGCAGCCTAAACCGTCTTTCAATACTAATGCAGCGGCCGTTGTCAGACCTTCGGTAGAATCAGCACACTTAAGGGCAAGTTTAGATAAAGGAAACACGCATGGACGCTCCAACGACACACTCACTCCTCACCCTCAGAAGCCAAGTCCCTCGTTTGCAACGGCTCCCTCTAATTTAAGTGACCCTACGACGATGATCCTGAGTACAAGCTTTGACGCGACTCGAGACGAACACGGCACCCAACCACAATCTTTAAATACGCATCCAATGGCTACCGTAGCCGGTCCAACTACGAATGCGGGCTCGACAAACCTGTCAGGACTGGTATGCAACGTGCATAGGACCACAGGCAGAGAACCTCACGCCTTGGTAGGCGCCACCACCACAATCCTTGGCGATAAACTATACGTCTTTGGAGGGCGCATGCTATCCAGAACTCGACCAGAACTTACCTCCGATCTCTACGAACTTGATTTAATAAGGCGCCATTGGACTAAACTCCAGACAAGCGGAGATGTTCCTTCCCCACGATACTTCCATAGCGTGTGCGCCCTTGGCGACACAAAGCTCGTTTGCTATGGCGGTATGTCACCTCGAGCCACGCTGCCGGGCCATTCCGCACCACCCTCGCAGCCCGCCAATCCGGAAACGCAACCAGAAATTGTTGTTATGTCTGATATACATATCCTTGATGTACCGACCCGAACCTGGACCCGTATCAATACCAGCAACACTCCTCAAGGGAGATACGCACATTGCGCATCCATAGTGCCGTCGTCCGCGATTTTCACGTCTGCCCAAGCCCCACTCTCCGCTATCCAAAACAACCCATCCTTTTCCAACCCACACCAGGGATCAATAGGAGTAGACATCGACGATTTTGGAGGCGCGGAGATGATCGTGGTAGGAGGACAGGATAGTTCTAACCATTATATCGAGCAGATAAGCGTATTCAACTTGCGCAGTCTAAAATGGACGGTCACCACGCCTTTAGATCGAAGTTGCGGTGCTTATCGAAGTGTCGTCACGCCTCTCACCAATATTCCAATATCAGAAATTGGGATGGATAGCAATCAAAAAAGTCACATGGACGGAGAACCGGAAACGCAAGGAACACCCCTCTTGATTTACTCAAATTATAATTTTCTTGATGTTAAGCTGGAGCTTCAGATTCGTCTCCCTGACGGTCATCTCATAGAGAAAACGATGGACACCTCGATTTCTCCACCAGGCCTAAGGTTTCCGAACGGCGGTATCATTAACGGCCATTTTGTCGTCAGTGGTACATATTTAACCTCATCTAAGCAAGAATACGCACTGTGGGCGTTGGACCTGAAAACATTGACTTGGGGCCGCATAGATGTTGGTGGAACAGTGTTCAGCAATGGAAGCTGGAATCGTGGAATTTTATGGAACCGCAGGAGCATGTTTGTGATCCTGGGCCATAGGAAAAGGAACCTAGTGGAGGATTACAACCATCGACGTTTGAATTTCACTCACGTGTGCCTGGTAGAACTGGAGGCATTTGGGCTTTACGAAAATCCTCGGAGGACTGCACCTACCTCGGCGTATCAATCAGTCAGCGCGCCATCTATACCAGCTTCAATTCAGCCGAAGTTCTCCCAACAATCTGGCGGTGGTCGGCCGTATTCTTCAGCCGCACAGCAACTGGGTCTTATGGCACAGGCATTTGTAGAATTATCCGATATGGAGCTGCAAACAATCGGTGGAGAACGGATACCGGTTAATTCTCACATCCTTGCACGGCGATGGGGACCATATTTTGTCCAATTGCTTCGCGAGTCAACCGCCATTGCATCTGGCCATGGATCTGATACAGCTACTGTGCGACAGCCTGGTTCATACTTCAGCACCAATAACAACAAACGAAATTCAAGCGTCACAATAACCCCTTCTATTAGCAACACAAGTCACTCTTCTACCGCAACAACATTAGTGAACCATCCTGGCACTTCCGTTAACATGAACATTGGCAAAAAGGATCCTGCTGCAGCGCTTCCTAACCTTGAGATACCCTCTGCCCACTCCCTAACACCGACCTCACGACCTCGCGTTCTCTACCTGCCACATACCTATCTAACCGTTCAGCTCCTTGTCCATTTCCTATACACCTCATCGCTCCCACCTATTGGTTCTCCATTGTGCACACCTCAAATACTATGTTCCCTTTTGCAACTTGCCCGGCCATATCAAGTGGATGGATTACTTGAAGCCACCGTTGAACGTCTGCATCAAGTCCTAGATGGAAGAAACGCCGCCGCGGTATTCAACGCTGCTGCGATGGCTGCGGGAGGCGGGCGCGGAACCGGCTTCACAAGTGGCACTGGTGGAACACTGGAAGTCCTGAATGGCGTCAGCTTACGGTCGCAACAATCAGGGTCCGCTTCAGCACCGCAAATGTCGGCGTTGCATTCTAGCTCTTCTGATACAGAGGGCAGCCAGCTCGACAGAAAGTCCGCGTCCGGACGTCGCGAGTCCAACAACTCTGCGTCTCAACAAAGACCCGCCAACTTGCGAATTAACACAAACCTGACCATCCGCAGCCGTACCGAGTCACTCAGCAGCGCTAGCACCGTCACGTCCGCATCAACCAATACCAGTTTCAGTTTCACCGATTCTGACCTAGGTCGACAATCGAGCAGCGGTGACAACTCCAGCAGGAACCAACCCGGTCGACCAGAACGAGAAGTCTGGACCGGAGGAATAAGCAGCGTGGTCGGGTTACAGAAGCGCGGGCTGCGAGGCTTGATGGAAGGTCGCCGGCTAAGAGAAAGAGGCGTGAATGGTGGGGGTGATGATCGACAAACCCCGACTGCCGGAGTGACTTCTGCTACCAGCGCGTCAGGCTTTTGAACGGGCGTTTGAAAAGACAATTTATTAACGATATTACATACGAAATGATCTGAACCCAGGGCCCCATATTTCTTGTTGCACATATCTGGGTCGCACATACGTCTGAAAGTCACACATGAAGCGCTGCTTTGCTGCTTTTGGCCTGTAATCCGATTGGTTTCTGGCATGATGCATCTACTTTTTTGCTCAAATTCCCTGCCATGTCCTTGTGCATCATATCTGCGATGATGTTTTTGTCACCTGTGAGATGTTTCCCTCATGTGCTATGCTCTTTTTGTGACCTTACTAGATTGCTGTGTCCTCACGTCCTATGTCACAAATACCCCCATTTATTTGCACTTGCTTTTGAAATTCCAGTTATTTCTTTTCCAAACCCGCTTTTTTTTATCTTTCTTTCTTTCCCCGTTTTCTCGTGGGCTGGTCAACCGATGCCTATGGCATCGGATCCTTACGTCTTTCCCCCCTTTTCAACTTTTGTATGTAGAGTGAATGAGCCCATACGGAGTACATGTTAATGAATGAATGAGGATAATGGAATTGGGATATGGACATGAGGGTTTGAAGATGCTCATCTTCGTGCCAGAATTACCAAGTGGCCAAACAGAATACCGTTCAGAATAGAAGTTGTAATCTGGGGATACTACATACTAATAACAGGATGGTGGTTATGTTACTTTCTACGACCTGATAATACTCTGGAAGATCATTTGCAACCTGAGTTACAAAGCCCATAAAATGTAAGCATGAAAATAAAGTACATACAGTACACACAAAGGGCGAAGAAGCAGATGCAAGCACAAAGGCCATCCGGACTAAAAGAAGAAAAGAACAAGCCGGAATGGGAATCGAAGCTATAAAACATAATTAAAACGAATCATAAGTTGATAGGTACCTTCTCCCCCGTTTCCCTTCCCCTGTCAGAATCGGAATCATAAAACAAAGAGCTAAACGGGCATAATAAAGATGAAACTGTCGGACTGGATGTATTTTCTGTCTCCTCACTTAATATCTTCCTGGTACTGCCCTTGCCAGGACTCGTACATTATCTACAAACCCTTTGACGAGTTCTTCGTACTGGTTACTCGGGTCACCTGCCAGAGCGAGGTCGCCTTGTCGTCGGATCTCTGCGGATGATATCTCAATTTCGAGTTCGTGCTCAAAGTCTGACTGTGGATTCACGGGAGCGTTGCCCTGTAAGGCGATAACGGTTAGAAATATAAACAAAACAAGCGCAGGACTCTGGACAATGGATTTTATGATTCAGAATCGGCAATGAACGACTCACCTCCGCAGTCGCAACTTGCGTTAGATCAATCTGATACGCTAGATGCCGATAACTCATGCGATCCTTATTTCTCGCGCCTGTCCGTTTCCCGGCTGGTCCAGCGTCGCCAGCCAACGTGAGATTGCTGCTATCACCTTCATAGTTCATTTCAAGATTAACGCTGATTCGCCAGTCGAGGTTCGTTCTGGGGCTGTAGACGTCTAGATCTGCAAGACGACATTTGACAATCCGAGCTAGGACAGCGCCGGTTCGTTGGTCTGTGGTAACGCGAACTTTAGGTTTGTGGCGGGGATTAATATGGTGTTGGACGAGCGGCGGAAGTGCTGAGGGGGCGATCTCATAGAATGTGTCACGCTCCTTTTTGTGGGCGTATGAAAGTGGGATACGGGATGACCCTGGAGTCATTGAAGCTTTGACGGTCTCGTTGAGGAAGTTGTTCAAAGAACGATGTTGAGCCTAGGATCGTAAATTAGCAAATAGCCCTTCGTCGAGGAGTGGTGAGGAAAAGCTGAGAACTTTCATACCAGTGTCATGGAGCTTTCAAAGGCAAGTCGCATGCTGGGGTCATCTTTGCTGATAACGCATTCAGTTAAAACCGGCAGTCGGACTCGCTCGCCCCTGTTCTTGTCAACGAGCTGTCCAAGCTTAGCCTCGACCTCCAAGATGGCTCCCGACCCTACAGCTGCTCCTCCTGCAGGACCAGCCCCAATATCCTTTCTGAGCACAACCTGCTGAAATAAAAAGTCGCAAATCAATTTCGTAACCTCTTCATGTGGGATGACACCTGTGATAGAAGGTTCCCATGGCCCAAGTGAAGACATCGGCTTCGCAATAGTGCCCGCTCGGTTAGTATTTCCATTTGTATCGGTTCCTGCTGCGGTCGTATCCTGTGCTCGTATGGGTGAAGGCTTGGGGGGCAGGGACCGGTTTCGTGAGGTAGGTCTGTCATCGGATATTTCACGCTTAGGGAACGGTGGTGGTTTAGGAGGAAGCGATGAGCGGGCGGATTTGAACCCTATTGGGATTGGAGGAGGATTTCCTGTGGTTCTGGGAGCTCTATGGGCATAGATTGGGGGTTCGTGATATCGCTTCCGCTTTTTTCTTGGCACGAAGGCGGAGGGAGCGGAGGGTGCAACTGTTTGCTCGGTTGCCTTCATTGGTGTAACTTGGCGTTGCGACAATGAATCGGGTTCTCTTTTGGATGGCTGCTTCGACGGAGGAGAAATCGTTGAAGGACGACTTGTACTTAAAGGGTGTGAGGTCTTTGGCGTGGTGGGTGGGTACAAAGACTGGGGCTGGCCTGCATGTTCACTGTCAGGTATTGGCGGATTGCTTGACCCAACACTATTTGTTTGCGATAAAGACCTTTCAACTTCATGCCTGGAATAAACTTGTGACGAAGAATCTGGCACAGGTCCCAAATCTGCAGACGGATGGGCTGATGATTTGCTGAGCACTGTTCTCGGACTCACATTTGCCGTCTGGCGGTCCATGTCTTGTTCAAGCAAATACTGTCTGTGCGGATGCTCTGCTAGGGAAGAACCTTGCCGTGAGAGCTGAGATTGTATGACCGGCGAAACAGTTTCTTTTTGCTCCCTTTGTAGGTCGCTTCTTTCCCAAGGACTGACCAAATGTGTGTGTTCAGCATCACGGCCAGATGACGGTGGTCGCGCTGTATGAGGCGAAGGTCTTCTAAATGATGCTGGCGGGGGTCCCAGAGGTGTCGCAGGCTGTGAGCCGGCTTGGTTGGGCGAGTATGGCAAGGATTGTTGCGGATCAGCATGTTGGTGGATTCCGGGCTCTTCACGCGGTGCTGCGAAGGAGAAGCTGCGAACTGAGGACGGCGTCGTCGCAGAGTGAATTGAATGAGTGCGCGCCTGCGAGAAGTACGACTGCTGTGCCCCCGAACTCAACGGCTGGGGAGTAAACGGCGAACACAACGAACCCGTGGGGTGAGGAATGGGAGCGGACGTGGCCGCAAATGAATCGCGCGCAACGGGAAGAAACGACTGGGAGCCATGGGGATGTGGCTGGCCGTTCAGCGGAGGAGGCGGAATGCTACTGAGAATTGAGCTGGCGGAGGAGTGCTGATATGGCGATTGAGCGGAACCGTAGGAAGAGGATCGCGCGGGTGAATGAAGCGGAGGCTGCAGGGGTGGAGGAGGTGGCGGCCGGGGACGCGATTCGGTGGGAAGCGACGGATGGGAGGGCGGAGCGGGTTCATTGGAATAACTCGTCCGCCGCGGACTCGGGTCCCTTCCGGTGTGCTGAAGAGGAGACGGCGGCGGTGGTTGCGACGGAGGCGGTTTGCTCGAGACCCCCACGGAGTCGGAGTTCATGATAGTTCGCAAGTCCATGGTGACTGGGGATGTTGCATCGAAGCCAATCTCATGCAACAGCTAAAGTCGAGTTCATAATAGGATAAACGGGCGATTACTGAACTTCCAGTCAGCAAGGTGACCGTGAACAGATGGTCCTCGACGTCAGATCAAACTGCAACAACGTGGAAATGTCAGCAAATCGTCCACTGAGATCGACTCTGGCGACGTTTGATGTTTTGCGAGTTGCGTCCCAATTTGATGCTGAGCTGACAGTGGCCGTACGGAAACGTAAATACGATAAATATACAGATTTTACTCGCATTAATCTTGTAACGTATTAAAGTTACCATTTTGAGACAATACTGGCAAAACAGCCACCGCTAACTCTAGTTTTGCAGTTGCGCTCTCTATGAATTCAGAGCTAAACAGACAACACACTCCTAACCTCAGACCTTTTTACCGTACATACTCAATGGCATCAGGTCACTGGAATAGTTGCTGTCATCTACGTTGCTCCTTATAAAGATCGTTAAACTCAACGAGGGGACGCCTGAATGCCAGCAAACCCACTACCAGGCTTCCGCTGACAAAAGGTAGCCTCATACTAAACTGAAAATTAAACGCGTCGCTGTAAAACTCCCTAGCGGCTACTATTTTCTCAGGCGTGAAGCTCTCGATCGCTGATGTTGAATGCAGCGGAGCTTCGATCTTTGTGCGATCTAGGAAACCCGATAGGTAACGCAAAACACGCGATTTTAGATATGCTTGCGCAATCGTTACCCCAAATCGACGGCAGAAAACACGCACCTGGGCGATGGCACCAACCGCGGTAGATAAATCAGCGCTCAGTGAATATTTCACAATACGTTGCAAAGAAGACAAACCAATTTCCTCGGCAGCCACTTCTGTTCTTACGATGATAACCAGACCGTGAGAGAGCTCCCAAATCCCAATCCTAGAATCGCTGGATAGCCATATTGGGCGTACAACATTCTGGTTGCAGGCAGCGTTGATATGAGGGCCGGGTCCAACGAGCTCCATTGCCAGACACACGAGTAAATATACGACGAGAGATTCTTCTTGCCGCAGAAAGCACCGAATACTGGATCAAAAGGCAGAGAGAAGAAGCAATGCAACATCCGGAATCCCGCGCCGATAGCAGACATCCCAACCGCAAAACCCGTCAGAAAGGTCGCCCCGAGGAACTCATTTAATGCACCGTTTGAGAGGGACGAAATATCAAAATAGAACACCGGTTTGAAGGGAGCTTACGCTATGGCAGAGCCTAGTACTCGTCGACTGACCACAATCGGCATGAAAGATGGGGAGTGAAGAACCGTGCATGACGATTCTCTCGAAATCGCCCACTCCCACGCCGCAAGTCCTAAGAATGATAATGCGGAAAGCACAATGCTGGAGATAATGATTGAGCTTTTCCACGGGTACATTTGCCCGCCTTCTTTTAGCGCGAAAACGATTATGATTGAGCCGGCGAGAGATATGACGATACCAAGATAATTGATATCGGCCAGCATCTGTAGTTCAACCGGAATAGGAACGGCTTCTGACGGAAATGTCAACAGGACAAGCACTATTACTAACACTTCTGCGGGCACGCGTCTCGCCGTCAGTTACTTGTGAAGGTGCAATGACGATATGTCTTTTCCATTCCTCTTTCGAGTGTGATTATTGTCGCGAAACTAAATTGCAAGCAGAGTAGGAGGACGCACTTGAGGTAAAAGACCCATCTCCGTGTCGTATGTGGGATGATTATGCGGTCTAGGAGAGGCCCTAAAATATCCGACAGCGCGAAGATGGACCCCATAAGACCGGTCGCTAGGCCAATGTATCGAATCGGCGTGATCTCTGTCATGATTGACCTGGCCGGATTGTATAAACCGATGCCTCCGATGCCCTAGAAAGCCCAGAATAGTATCATACTACTCTGAAGTCAACGAGTCATGACAACAAACAACAGGGCAAAAGCAAAAGAAGGCATAACTTAGACTAACAGCTGGACAATAGACCGGGAAAGCCCACATGCACGTGAAAATGCGTTGAAAAACAGAATAACAGTGTGGGCTTTATTTCAAACAAATCACTGAGGCGTGCGAAGATGACCAAGAATCCTTGATATGAATAGTAAGCAATTCGTCTTCTTCTTGCTCTTCGAAATCAGCACATCAGACAGACCAGTATAGGTAAGGTGGTATGCTGTCACTACCCAGTTGAGCTTTTCATAACCCTCAAGGCTCGACGAGATTGATATCAACGAAGTCGCGATTATGGTCATTTTCGTGGGTAGACATGAAAAGTCCAACGGAGATCCCTGTTCCCTTCAGCATCCGTTCATCCTAATGAGTTTGGCGTGAATTCACGAAGCAGACGTGAGGCCTAGACGCCATCCTCTGAGAGGGACCAAATTTGCAACTTGTCTCTGCGGTCTTTGTGGCTGATGGGACTCTCTGGGAAGGCACGCTGCATCGATTTCTTCTCGATGGTGGGCTGACTTGGTGTCAGATGGGCCGGTAAAATGAGAGTTTACGTCGTCTTCTGAACTAAAAACCGTGTCAGCTTGATCTCCAATAATATGGATACAGACGAGCGGCCAGGAGCGCCAAGCCATCGAGATCTAAGCCAGCATCTTGCAGCACAAAGATGAAAATGATCTGGTTATGGGTGAGACTGCCCTAGACCCGCTCCGTTATTTAACAGTTCCCTCCGTTTAAGGCTCAAGTGCCTCGTCGCCTGAAGCGCAGAAGGTACCTTTTGCTGTGAGCGAGACAACCAATATCCACAAATGGCCCAGACTGGATACATTTTCTTTCATCATCTATTGCACGGTCGAAATTCTCAGATTTGTGGTCGCATGAGGGATCTCAAAGCATCTCTTCTTCGGTTGTGTGGGGAGCCAGGACATGTGAAGGGCAAATGGTGACCTGGGTTATCCCAATTTTGATCAAGTTGTCTCAATTAACCGGCATAGAGAGCGTACCGATCAGAATCCAAAAGGGTGCAAGCAGAGATCCTCGTTGTGTGCGATGGAGGCGTACTTTGCATTATTACTTCAGAACTCTAGCCATGATGAAAGGCCCATCGAATAGAACCAAACTTCGTGTTCAAGCTTAATCCAAAGACTCGAAGACCGGTGACTGCACGACCCGAAGGCACGGAGTACTTTGGTCAGGGAGCACTGACCTGGTCTTCCTAACGTCGCACACCCGTGGCGGCGTGGGAGTGCTAAAATTCATCCTCGCGACTCGTGCAACATGAAGCCACCTTCTTTTCAGAAGTGACTAGATAGCGGGCTCATTAGGATGAACCGTGCGCGTATCTTGAGAGAGATGAAGTTGAGTTTGACAGATTGGACCCTGGTTCAAACCGTCCGGCGTCTGCCGAAATGTCTATGACTCGACGATGCCTCGTCCATCTTTCCTGTCTTCTGCTATATCACTCCTTCTTTCATATTTCTGGGAATCCTTGATGAGCCTGCGAGCCAAAGCAAGTGAAACCTCCTTTTCTTTCCAAAATGGCGATTGAAGATCAGGGAAAAGCCACCTTCCTATCCCTTCCATATGAGTTACACCTTCAAATCATGCTCAACTTTGATAACTTGGAAACGTTGCACAACCTGATAAGAGCTATCCCCTCCTTGTCTAATATTGCAGTTGAGTCGTTCAATGCACTCGTACTACTTCTCCTGAGAAGGTCTCTTAACCAGTGGGTTCACCACCGCTCTTCTCATCGTCAAACGCTAAGACCGCCACTTCCTGTTGAATTCCAGGAATGCATCTACGGCATTCTCTCAGCTCGTAATACGGACACTGCAGTCAATAGCATGGTCGCATTCAACGACTTTTACGACTTCTGCGCCGGACATTCTGAGATTTCCGCTGGCGATCTACTGTCCTCCAACGTACCGCGTACCCAGAACTCCCTGCTGCATATTCTCGAGGTTGTTGACGCTGCCCAGTTTTTCACACGGTATCTCTTGTTCAGGTGGTGTGAAGGACGCACACTGCCCAAATATACGCGGTCCGAATATAATGCCCTCGAATTCAAAGTGTTTCGCGCACTTTTGAATTTCCAACTGTTCTGCGAGCTATTCCACAGACAAACCCACACGCCTGACGGCGTCTTGGACTGGGAGAAGAGTTATTCCGAGCAACGGTCGTATTGGGCTCGACTTTCAAGGTGGGAGGTCGAGGAGTGTAAATGTATTTATTACTCGCTTGTTTCCGAGGTGAAGAAAAAGGTCTCGTCCTTTGCTCAGACAGGGCCAGCGAGAGATGCAGTCGACGAGACAACACATTATAGCGGGCTCCCATGTCTTCGCGATTGCTTGATGGGAAAGCCAATGGCAGAATTTGGCCGGAGCTACATTCGTCGATTTTTACAAAAGGCACTATCCGGCTTTTCTGTCATTGACCCAGACGATCTCAATCGCTTTTCTCGCTCATTCTTAGACGATTTTGCGCACGACCTTTTCAGACACAAGAAGCTTGATGGTGCTCCAAAGTCTTTGAGGATCGATAGTCTGGAGTTCCTACTCAGTAGACTGGAAACGCCTCGGGATATATGCGAAGCCAAGTTCTCCCTACGACTGCTTGGGTGGTGATTCTGGGATTGGGATACTTTGGAATATGAATGGCGCATTCTACCACCGTGAAGGGTCCCAAAAACAAATCGGCGGTTCGATTACGAATCTTTACTGTTGCTTTGCCACCGTGCTTTCACTAATTTCCGTTTATCAGTGGTTGGCCGTCTTCCTTAACCGATGTACATACAATATGAACAGAACGTATCTGGTACAAATGGACGTCATTCTTGTCAAGGCACCGTGCACACTTCGAATATCTGCGCTTTTCCAATGAGACACGGCTTGGTGGCAACAGTTGATACCATGTAACAGAGAATGGACTCCCGTAATTATCTATACCACCGTAGGCTCAAAAAACAAATGTGTAAAGAACATCCAGCCCTCGGATTCCTGTAACTGTTCATTCAAACTTGTATGTAGTTCAACTTTGAAATGTTACTTGGAGACAGTAATCACCTAATAAGGGATTTTCAAAGACTGGGTATAACCACGAATATAATGTCAGGTCTAGGATTTGATAATAATAGGAATGCTTCCTCAAGCCTTTTCCATGACCTGCTGTCAATCGGCACGGAGGGGTGTGGTATGGACAACGTTAGACTCTACTAACGACGACCAGAGCTCCCGAGATCTGGATGTGGAGATAAAGGGTGAGCGAGTGACTAAGCACTTCAAGGTTGATTAGTCATTATAACGAGTCTTGGCGTCACCGTGTCGTGGGCATCATCGTGATCTCTCCATGATCAAAGCTTCAACGGCATCAACAATTGTCACGTCGAGAAAAGCTTATGCTTCTCGCAGTTGATAGACAAGGGACATAACAAGAGAAATAACCAGGACATGCAAGAGACACACTGATCCACCGACAACAGCATACAGATCCCAATTCCGCGCTTTCCACCACGGCATCCTCACATCCGCTGTTTGCTAATGCACCCTCGCACCGTTTTTCCTATTTTTTGTTCCCGTCGCCGCCCTTCATGGTCGGCTAATGTTTCTTCGATCAGATCAAATGCCAGATATTTCCTTCTCGCCGCGATTTTTGCGATTCCTGCAACCGTTCTACGTTGACTCGAATGCTCTGATCTTCTGTTGCTCGAGCGATAGCCTCCGCAACCTCAGTGTTCGTAAATTTCTCCTTCTTGGGGGGGATTGAGCAACCAGCCTCTCGCAGTCGCATTGCATTCTGCAGCTGATCAAAGTAAGCCGCAATGGTCACGGTCGTAATCCCCGCGAAAACAGCCTCGTTTGTGGATGCAGGCCCGGCATGCGTGAGGTACACATGTATGTGCGGATGAGACAAAAGCGCCAGCTGTGGGCCAGATTCGACGAATATTATATTGGTATGCTTGTTGTCAAGAAGATCAGAGATTGATAGGGCATGGGAATCGCTTTCCTTGTCGTTTCCTGCAAGGGACAGGTTTTCTGTGGGGCTGGATTGTTTGCGTGCCATACCGCGGACTGCCCAGATAACCCCGTCGACAAAATTAGCTGCAGGCGCGTCTGTCACTCCCATCAGAATTTGTGCAGAATCTCCGACCTGAAGAGGACATGCGTCCCAAACGCAATATATATCACTTTCTTATGCGACGACAGAAATGATGTATAAAGCTCGTCTATGGGCGGAATTGAATCTGACAGAACAGGGCCAATGGCTGAGACGTCAGGAGAAGGTCCCTGGAAACCTCGACACCAAAAAACGAGTTGACGAGGCACAGATAATCTGGTTTTCGGAGAGTAGGCAGCATGCGTTGCACCCCAGCAGACTTTCGTACCTCCCTGACCCATTTGCGGTAGCGAAGATAATGGAAAAGCGACGTGTAAATGGCAAAGTGATTAAGCAAGCGCTGCCAAATACTCGCGTACTCAGAGGTAGGGACATCTATTTGAAGCCCAGCTGGTCCAGGAATATATGATGCTGGTAACATTCCAGTGGGCATCTGCGGCCAATGCAATGCAATCGGCACTCCAAACTCAACATTCATATCGCGAACGGCGTCAGCCCAGTAATCTGCGAGAATGAAGTCCGGTCTCGTCAATGGGCTTCGCATAATTCCCGACAACCCTCGTAAACTGTTGGCCATGTTGATTTCAAGAAACTGCCTGGTACGAAAGATTATTTCCCCAGCTCAATATTGGGTTAGTCCTCCACTCCGACATACGAAGATATTCGGCTTCTTCGACATCTGCGGTTATGCCAGGCCCGAGAGTGTGCACACGCGAGATGAAGGGCCGGTCAATAAACCATGAATCGCGCCCTTCGAACGTAGCGAATTCGACTATGTGCCCTCGCGACGATAGTATTTTAGCTATTTCTAACAATGGCGCTTCAAACAACAGGCTCGGCAAATGCATTCGGAATTTGCCTCGCAATATTGACAGTACTAACCAGCATTTGTAAAGCCACCTGCAGTAACCACGATGAGATATTTCTTCGACTGCATTGTTGGGGAAGCTTGCGTCCATGGATTACGCTCGTTGATGTTGAATCGATACAAACGAACAACCTGGCATCACGGACAAGAAGGTTGCACTATTTAGTTAACTATGTGCATGGGTTGCCAGCAACGTCGTTTTTCCTCTGGGTTTTTTGCCTCGAATAGACGGTGCATTGAATGTTAACATTTCTTTAATAGACTTCCATCCTACAGAGTGACATCACATACTTCACAACAACGTGGAGTTGGCGGCTCAGATCTTCAATTGTGTCATGGAGATGCTTCGTCTGGGAGTTTGTGAAACCTTTTAGCCCATTGCTTCAATGCCATTCTCGCGCGTCGAGGAGGCATTCCGCCTCATGCAAGCTGGCAAACATATGGGCAAGATAGTCCTAGAAGCGCACCACGATGACATTCTCGATGTCATTCCGCCACAAGTAGCACCCATCCGCTTTCGCTCGAACGCTTCCTATGTTATTGCTGGTGGCAGTGGTGGACTAGGGCGATGTTTAACGGGATGAATGGTGACCTCAGGAGGGAGGAACGTGGTGCTTCTTACTCGATCTGGTGCCACAAAAAGGCTGGTCCAAGTTCTCGTCCAAACAATGGCCCAGCTCTGGGCAAAGGTGGTCGCATATACCTGTGATGTTGGCAATGAACAGGATCTCTTGCTTATCCTTGAGATTTGCAAGAAGACTCTGCCACTCATCCGAGGTGACATTCAAGGAGCCATAGTTCTGAAAGACGCAGTAAGTAATACGCTCCTATACGTGCGAATATCCTTCCAACTGGAAATACCTAATTCGAGTTTCTAGAGATATTCTATTTTGGGAAATTATCCTTAGTCAAACCACATATCTAAAATTCCGCTTCTCTTGTTCTGCTGTTCAATCGAGGTGAGATATGATAAATATGCAAAAAGGTTGCGCGTTTGGGAGGGAAAGATGTTGCAGTTGTCAAAAAAAAAAAAAAAGCTCAGTGAACTATTCTTCAGGTTATCTTCAAAGTAGAAAAAAAACTTTCTCTTAGCATGCCTACTCGGTATATATCATAAACGCTCATAGCCATCAGAAGTTGAAACGAAACTCATTTTGGATGTTCGCACAAGGAGGAATATAACTGCGAAGGAAATGCAAAAGAGGGAGAGGGAAAAGACAAAATACCCAATGCTTTCAAACCAATCCATCAGAGCCTCCTTGCAGTAGAGATGGAATGGTAGAGAACTCAGGATCGAGTATCACAGCTCAGCTTAGTATGTAGCACAACAAAGATAAACAAAAAGGTCGGATGATAGTAACCCAATGGGTATACAATGGCACAGGATGCAATAAAGCGACCCCTGCCTCAAGTGGATACAAGCCCAAAGAGACGCAAATAGGGTTAAAAATCATATAGAGACACCCCATAATCCTTTTCCACCTGATACCCCCAACCATCCGGAGGTATTGTTGCCAGGAGTTTGCGGGGCCCAACTGATGTTCGATACTTCGTAATCGCATTGCCAAGAAGCGGCTGGCCCGCGATCCACAGTTGACGAGCCACTTGAGGCGCCATGATGTGGCTGACCCGTCGACTGCTGAGGGGCTATAGCGGCTGCATTGTTCTGATTTATCAAATCCCATATGAGAACAAGGGAATCATCAGCACCAGAAGCGAGAGTCCCACGGCGGGCTGGGCACCATTCGACGCAATTGATGGGGCCTGAGTGGCCTTTTAGTTCCAGGAGAGCTTGCCCCGGTTGTCGAACGTCGAGAACGCGAATAGCATTGGAATCCTGGGAGAATGTTGCTAGAAGGTGTGCATCGTGAGGGGAAGCTAAAGTGATTGGGATTAGCGCAGGAAGTTGGCAAATCACCAGAATGAGGCATACCAGCAATCCGTAACAATGGCGGGGGCCAGGAAGATGGATAGGACGAGGATGGAGAGTTGTTGCCCGGGTTTGCGGCTGTTCTTTCATTAGTAGAAGTCCCTACAAGAATAAAGTCGAGCATGTACCTTTATCGGTTTTGTCAGATGGCTCGTAGATGATAGTACTGTGCTCCAAGCTTCTCAAGTCAAACATCCGAACGCTTCCATCCGCGCCACAGCTGACGAACACATCTACACTGTTGGCACAAAATCGAACATCATACACCTCTCTGTCGTGAGCAATTAGTTGTGTTTTTGCGGTTAAGGTGGGAATATCCCATATAGTGCATGTTGTGTCGATGCTAGATGTAATGATCAAACTTGGAGAAACGACGTTCCAGTCGAGCGACGTTATGGGTGCGGTATGTTCGGGGGACTTTGAGTTCGAAAGTAGAGCAAGAGGCGATAGTTTTTGCACAGAAGGTCTGTTGCTGCCTGTTCGAGTAATGGAATTGCTGCCATGGTGCCGGTATTGAGAAGACTCAGATGGCAGCGACCACAAACGGAGGTGGTCACCTGAAGTGGCCAGTAGGTCGGTGGATTGTTTTTGTGACGATGGAGGTTCCCATAGTATCCGTGTAACTGGATAAGAATGGGTCGCTTCTGCAACCTTTACGAATTCCAGACCAGCTAGTCCGTCAGGTTCAGGGTAGCTTGGATCCGGCTGAGTATACTGGGCGTTTAGGATTTGTATCTGCACGGGCATGTTAGTAACGATCGAGAGCGCTGCAACGTATGGGAACATACATAATTATGGTTATCCTCCAGATAACTTCCCAACGCTACTTTTCCCGCTGTTTGGTTACCAGGCGGAACCGTCCACTTGCACCAATCCAGCGCATACACACTCCAAGGTGCCATATAGTTACAATTCATAGAGACCGGCGGATCCGCATTGTTGTATTGTCCTGCTCCACCCATTTCGTCTAATGTGCCTGTTTCCATGTGTGATCGAATATCTGCGAGCCCCAACGGTGAATACGGGTTGTTCTGCGGTGTTTGATTCGGGTATGTGGCGGACGAGGGAGGGATGTATTTCGGACTATCTGACGAGCCAGAAAACGGCTTGTATTTGTGCTGGTCAAAAGCAGCTGGACTAGACGCGGAATAGGAGTGTGGTTGACTCATTAAGGCTGGCTTGGAGGGTGAAGGCGCCGGGGGCTGTTGCGAGGACATTTGTGAAAGGGTAGGTAAGGTAGGCACAGTATTGCTCGATAAGGGTCCAGGTCGGCTTGCATTCCCAGGCTGGAGTGCTCCAGGAAGCACATTGCCATGGTTCAGCTGCGTGGTGCTGCCAGAGTACTGATGATGCGATTGTTGTGGTGTTTGAGAAGCGGAGGCCTGAAGACTTATCGATGGGGCATGGTTTGCGGTATAATCTGGCGGCGCAGGGTTCTGGTGTTGGGCGGATCGTGGACCATTCGAAGGAATTGAATTATTCGCAGATGGAATATGCAGCTCCTCTGGCTGTCGTGGAAAGGTTGGGCCTCGTCCTGCCCCTCCGAAGCCATGAGACTCGGCCATGGTCGAAAGCGGGCTGGGAGGCCTCTCAACCCTCAGTAATCGTGGAGGGGCTAGAAACGGCTAAGATCTCGGGATATATTCAACACTTGACGTTGCATGTCACGGACTGCTTCAACCAATATAGATAAGTGCTGGGTTAGAAGTGAGATGGACGTCGGGAGGAGTCGAAGGAGGTTGCGGAGGAGTGATGGTGATCCTCACACAACAGTGGGTAACTTTGTCCTGACCCAAGGAGCGTGACTATGTGTGTACAGTATCCCAATATCGTCGAACAAACTCGATAAAACAGAACCATATCTCCCATTGATCCAGATTGCCTGGGCCATTCAAAGCTGGTCTGCTCTCATCAGCGCAATTCACTGCGAATCTACGGATATTTGTGAAAGGAGCAAGATAATGATAAGAGTGCCTGCCAAGGCTAATGGACTATGTACTGTACTGTACCCTACGATCTGGAGGCCATCCAGAGTACCGTGCACCCACCGTTTCGTGAGTAACAATAACTTCACCTTGCTCGTTTGCCCAAGCAGTCACGGATTACTACGCGTCTGGACTGAGGACCCCAATCTCCTTCGACCAAGCAGGAATTCATGGGTAGCAACTTGACGCCGTCATGGTTTTCCATAAGCCTCTCCCAGATTCAAGCTGATATTTCCTTTCAGCCTTAACAGATTGCTGGGCTCACGTTTCGCATGTTTGCAGCCCTACAAGCCTTTTCGGTTTCAATATCTAGACCTTTTGGTCCTCCATACACCTCCGAGTGTACCTTCTCCTCTGGCGACAGGCACATCCAACACATGAACGAAAGAGCGATAATTGGCGGTAATGAGTTGTCTCGGCGGGCTGCTTTTTCGGTAATGGACCAGAGTGACTACAGAGATGATGAATGTCAGTATGTGCTGTACAGTAGTTACATGCTCCTCGATGGCTCGTCGGCGCAACACGAGAACACATGAGGAACGGGACAGGAATCTTGCTTGTGGGATCTCTGCACTTAAAGTGAATAGCAACGACGACTTACTCAGATTCTCGTACAGAACTGGGAGCGCGATGAGTCCTTGCACGTCTCCGTCTGGATGTTGAGTTGTCGTTGGGCTTGGGAGTTGTCCTCTGTCTTGTGTTAACCGCGCTATTCCACACCAGCATCAATGACTCAGCCGCACCTTAGTCGTGAATTCTGATAAGACCGATAAGGAGGCACGTCCATGTCCCTCGGCTTCGCGTTCTTGAGGGACGAGCTTCCCAACGTCCTCAGCCCCCAGCAACAATCAAAGCAACATCCTACCATTCGTTCATGTTGTGATACAGGTGGTTTAGCAACAAAAAACAGTGACTGGCGGATTTGTGCGTGCAAAGCACCGCCCTGTGCCTTTCTCAAGCCGTTCGTTTTGAGCTTGCCCCGCCCTGACCAATATGGCTGGCGAAGCGGACGTTCTTTGCCATGAAGCTATTCTTCTATTACCCGGAGCTGGGTTCTCTTCATTTACTCTGTTGAGATCTGCCTACGAGTCTCCTGTCTCTATCGTGCTGTCTACCCTGGCCAATTCTGTAAGGGGAACAAAAAATACAGCGGTGCTAGATGTCGCTGTTGCGGTCTCCGGCCTCTCCCCGCCAAACGCCCAGCTCCGGAGTCAATGTTTCGATCACCTCCAACGGCTACTCGCTCATCTTTACAGACTCGTGGGTGTTGTCAGCGTAAAATGCTCTGTTGAATTGGACGGTCCAGGTGGCGTGGATGCCAGGGTCCTTTTCGTCAGCGATATCCCCTTGAAACCAATTGAATCGCAGTTTCTTGGGCCGCCTCAGATTGGGCCGGTTGTTAGCCTTAACCGCCTGGCAGCCTCTGGACGTCATTGGAAATCCGTTTACTCCGTCGATTCGCCTCAAGGGGATTCATTCCTAAGCGCCTTTGTCGAGGCAGCGAAGCCCAACTTGGGCATTCACCTTATGCCGTGTAGATTGACGGGCACGAATAATAGACATCTAGCCAGCACGTCTGTTGGTATAACCCCCGCGCATTCCACAACACATTACTCTGTGGCAGTTGGTGGGACATTCGACCATTTGCACGCGGGGCACAAATTGCTCCTTGCAGCCACGGTCCTTCCGCTAAATCCATATGTTGACCTATCGCCACAAAAGCGAATTGTGACAATTGGAATCACGGGAGACGAGATGCTTGTGAATAAGAAATATGCCGAATTTTTGGAATCTTGGGAGCAGCGCTGGCGCGGTGTCTGGGTCTTTCTCCAGTCCATAGTAGACTTCTCTCCTTTTGATGGCAAGCAAACCAAGATTGAGCGCATTTCCGATCCTGGACCGAATGGTAAACGTGTTATCGTCTCTGTTGGTTCCAGCTTAGAGTTCAGGTTTGTGCAGATCTCCGACCCGTTCGGCCCGACAATAACAGATGAGGATATCACCGCTCTGGTTGTCTCCAAGGAGACCCGATCTGGTGGGAAAGCCGTCAACGATGAGCGGGAGAAAAAGGGCTGGTCCATACTAGAGGTGTTTGAAGTTGACGTTCTGGACCTGAGCGAAGCAGACGCCGAACAGAGCAATGCTTCCACAGACTCTTTTGACTCGAAGATCAGCAGCACAGAGATTCGAAGGCGCCGCATGAATTTGGAAAAGGGCAGTCCCAGTCTCTGAACCGAGTGCCAACGCATCGATGATTGACGCTCATGGGTTGATATCGCGCTCTTTGCAGTTGGGAGCGAAATCGCAAACAGTCTTTTATTTCGAAGCCAACTGCTCGCAAGACATACATACGGGGTACAAACTCCGGTTTTTGCAACATCTCAATCGCAAGGGTTATTACTTACATGGGTTGGGATCCACACTGTCGCATTTTTCAATTCTTGCAGGTAGACGAAGCTCACAATTGCAGCTCGATGGCTAAGAACGAACGAGTGCCTGGCGGGTACCTCTTTTGGGCGTGATGATGAACCGTTTCCCAGCTGCATCTGTTTATAAGCCCCGCAGTTACGGGGATGCCGTCATGTCTTCCGATAACAGTTGCTTCGTCGTGCATTATTGTCCTTGCAGCGTGGGCAGGCAAAGATGCCATGGTCTAGAAAAAATTTTTGTTAGTCGGTCCTTGGCAGCAAATGTGGGATGTGAAGCGATTGCATGGCTGGATATGTTCAATTGTCTGCAAGATGAGGGCAGGGGGTTGAAGCAGTTAGCATCTTGACAGTGAAGCTGTGCAAGCCCATGTTGGATTTTTTCCTGGCGGATATTAAATTAGAAGAGCCGTTTTGATATTTCCTTCCGCGCCTCTATGGCGCTGCGAATGATACTATAATGCCTAGAGACACAGAAAGTAAGTTACATGTTTCATATCATTTTGAGGCTAGTTGGCTCTCGAAGGCTGTGGTGTCAGACTTTTCTGACTCCTCATCATCAGCATGTTCAAGTTCTCATCTCACGAGGAGGGGTTTCAACCCGCACTTTCAACAATGTTTTGCAGTTAAGCGGAGTAACTAGCTCAGAGTTGCCGCGTATTTCTTAAACCCTGGGGTGTTCGGGATGATTTGACGTCCAATGACAAGCCCCAGCCGTTGCTTGAACCTCTCCAACGTTCCCGGCAAGCATTGACACAGCTTCTTTTCTCCCCTTCACATTTCCAACGCCGATTGGGTTCTTCACGCTCTTGTATGAGAAGCACTGATGAGAACCGCAGCGGCAGTACCACCAGTTGTTTTCCTACCCAAAGGTTGTACAAATACGTACAATTGACCCAAGGCCGCCCGTGAGGAGACGACAACATCATCCCACTTCATGTACTCTGCAGCCCACAAACACGTTCCAGACCCGGATGGCATAGAGCCCGTGTTCTCCTCGATCACCCTTGCTCCAACAGAAAACTTATTATTTCTCGTCGGTTGGACCCAAACGCTGATTCGTCTCGGTCTTGACATGCCCTTCTGTTGAATAGCCGGGGTGTCTCTGCACTCTTCTTGGGCGCTTTTCCGCACTGTCCAGGGATTGACCGATGCAGACTGTCAAAAGGCCAGCGACAGCTCCCGTTTCTCATCACCGATTCGCCCGCCACAGCCGCGCCAGAGCACTGACTGTGCCTGTTTCGTGCTCTTCTGCCTCTCCATTCGCTCAGCACGCATTACTCCCGCAGCAGACTGAACGATCTGCTGGTGTCTTTTCGGTCAGCTGATTTTCTGGTGTAGGAGGAATTATCGTCATTGGACCAACAGGGTCTTTGCCTCTGCGTTTCCTGCTGAGTCGTTGATAAGGTGTCAGAGAAGAGAGGAAAGGGAATAAGAAAATACATAATAGAGGTTAGAGAAGCCCTGTCTGGCAGTGCACACGTTTGCGGATACTACTCGACAATAATGGCGACGGGGATGAAAACGCCTGAATTGATGGACTTCTATCATGTGCGTACGTAGCCCAGTTGTCTTTACGATCGTTTGTTCGTATGGTCATTGTCAACTCCCTTCGCGCCCCCTCCTCTGCTCTTGATACGCTCTTGCTGGCACGCCTCAGGGCTTGCCAATCGTCTCTTGTTTGCTGTTCTTTTGCTTTTTTCGCGTTTTCCCAGAGCCTCAGGAGATTCCCCCTTCTTAATCCTGCTTTTGGCGCCTACAAATCCTCTGGATTCTAGAACGACTATGTCTCTGAGTGTACCTCTGGTGATCCGCTTGTTTCCCAGGGCTGTTGTGACCTGTTCTCTCCCACCAAATCTTATCCCCTTTGATCGACATTTCCTGGCAGAATAGCCGCCAGCCAAGAACCGCCGTCAAACTGGCGTACTTGCTACAGCCCATTTTCTCTTTCTTTTCGTCCTTCTTCCGTCGTTTTCATGTTGCCCATGACGATCAATCTGATAAAGACCAAGCGGCGCGTGGACCGCTGACAGAATCTAGGGGAACGGAGATGGAAGAACCACGAGGCATCTTGAAACTCTCAAATGAGCTGCTCAAGGAGATTCTCGACCACCTCTCCCGGGATTTCGAGAGATGCATCAGCGTTGACAATCGTGCGTCTCTGTCCATTGAGAGTATCAGAAAAGCCAGCCCGCCAGAGCCTCCATCACTCGACCGTCGCAGTGACGTGGACCGGTTTAGGGAGGTTTGCAGGAGATTCGCGGACGTGGGTGCCGCTCACAAGTTCAGTCGGGTAGTGGTACGATTTTCTGCGTCTGCATTTCAAAGGCTGGACAAGCTCTCTAGCGTTCCTCATCTTGCCAGACATGCGAAGAGCTTTACGTACATTATCCGGTCATTTTATGTGGAAGGTGGTACTGCCTTGCCCACTGTGCTCCCAGTTTTGATAGTTCTGGAAATACTGACATTTGTTGATAGGACGCGACAACATACCGCAATTACTGCTAACGGCTAATTCCAGCAAGATCAGGATCGATGAACATTTACGCCGTATTGAGGAGCAGCGGAAGTTGGTTAGCTCGGGCGAGGATTTTGCGTCATTAAGACGAGCAATGAAAGCCTTCACGACGCTGCAGCATGTCAAGATCTTGAGGGTTCAGGATGAAGTGGAGCGAGATTTGCGACAATTCATCGAGAGACATGACAACCCCCTCGACCCTTTGGTGGTATTGGATTGGAAGCCGGCTTGTATCAGGGCTGTGCAGACGATCGGAACGGCCATTCTCGAGTCAGGCTCGCCTATCAGCCGGTTTTCTGGACCACAAATTAATCCGCAAGCCGCACTCACACTTAAACTTGCCCCTATAGAGCAAATGTCAGCCCTAGCCGAAAAGCTGACATGCCTCGAACTCCACTTTGACGCCATGAGATACGTAAATGCGGAAATGAGGGAGTTGTCAGAGGTCTTTCATACGCTCTTCCTGGCGGCCAAAAACATGGAGGCGGTTCACCTGGGGTTTCCGTCTCGTTTACCTCTTGACCTGTCTCTGGACGACATCTTCCACAATGTGCACTGGGAACGGCTGCGTGCATTTGGGATTCAAGCCTGGCGTTTGGATTCTCATGAAATTATTGACTTCGCTCGACGTCATCGCAAAACACTCCGTGGCCTCCGCCTCCGTGATGTTTTACTGAAGGAAGGGAGCATGTGGAAGGACGTCCTCTCAATGCTCCATGACGAAATGGAACAACTCGAATGGGTCAGTTTACGGCGAATCGATTACTCCAATGCTTTTGATGAAAAATGGGCCATGAGCGCGGATATTTCCGATATTCAGTCGTTTCCGAACTCAGACAGCGAAGACGAGGATATGTATGATGGCTACGATAGCCACAATGGACAGGACGATGACAATATGAGTATTGGTGAAGAATCCGATGGAATGAGCGATCACAACGGTGACGATGGACCGCGAGCGAACCAAATTGAACTGTTACCGGACACATCGGCGAACGCGCCGGTATTCAACCTTCCGCCCTATACAAATCAATGGGAGTTGTTATCCTCGGTTTCTGCAGATGAGCTTGATGACAATGGTTTAAATGTGGAGTACAGACAACGAAAAATCTGGGAGGCATGGGTCATTTCGAAATCACGAAATAAATAGGTTGGATAGGTTGGCTTTTCTCTTGATTGGAAACTGGTACTATGGGCTTCTATTCCGGATCATGGACGGCTACTTCTCTGTTACCGCCTCACTGGGTAGTATTACATATTTTCCCGGGCTGCTTTTGTTGTTGCATTTGCCTTGGATATAGGGAAACGAGGGTGGATATATTTGACTTCTCGTGTTATGACTTCACGATAAAGACCCGATTTATGATTAGATTCGATGCGATGATGAAAAGCCTTTACGGATGAGCGTTTCATTTGACTATCAAAGCAAGCGGAAAATTCAACCAACCAGCCATTTTATCACAGGGTTTTCCAGCGGGAGGGTTCTAACTTTCAATGCATATCAAATTGGGTGATATCTCAAAGTAGTTAGAGGAGAGCATCCTCAAGAACTCTATGTAATATGTATAGTGTATACTATATATTGGCTCGCTCGTTATTTCCATAACTCAGCTGAGAAACGCCCAATAGTCCGCCATATTCTGTACAATACCATCAATAGCGTGAATGAAGTATGACTGCAAGAAAACTGGCTAAATAACGTCAGCAAAAATCACATGGACAAGTACCCGATTAGGAAAATCTCAGTCTAGGCCCGGGAGGGGTACAACTCTATTTCGACCACAACACAACAAACTCTATTGAGACGTCAGCCATCTCCGGCCTGTCAATCCAGTTCCAATCTCTCCTCCTCCGCACCCCTCGTAAGTACTTCATCTCACGCTCATTCATCACATGAATTCCGAGAATTCAAAGTCGGTTGGTTGGAGCTCCACGACTCGCTTCTGTCGAACGATATAGCCACATCTCGACGCGGGATACTCGAGCAATTCTAAAATATCAGGATTCTCGCTGTTTTCCAGATACATGCAGAGAGCAGTGCACTCCGCATGCATGCGCGCATACATCCACCAATCCGGCTTCTCGCACATCTTTCCCATCCAAAACGCCAGGATAAGACAAGCCTTTTCATCCTTTCTGTGCAAAAGGTCAATATAACCAGGTAGCATCCTACCCATGAAAGCGCAGAACTTGCTGAAGTGTACAGGAGTCATCGGGGTTCGAAGAAGCGGTGTGAGCAACCTCAGTGGCCAGTGATAGGGGTTATCAAATTCTGTCGTGGTCTCTTGAATGTCGCACAGTTCCGCAAGTCCCGGATGGAGGCCAACGCGGCCTGGCCTATGGTCGTCGAACGTTTTGTTTTCATCGTCTGACTCGGTAAAGAACTCCCACCAGATGCTTTGCGGGAGCCAGGGGCCAGACGACTCAATGAGGTACCGGAGTCCACTTTGGACTAGCAGCCAATTAAGATCGGTTGGTCGATCTGTGAAAACCCACGAATTGCGGGGGCTGTACTCTTTCTCCGAGAAGGAGAGTACTCCCATCATCATGCATGTTGACATGAGGCCGTCCATGTTATGGGGCCCAGGCGGCCTATCAATCTCCTCCTTGTATAAAGCAATCGCGTTCTCCCAGTGATAACCCTCAGCAACTTTGTGCGACCTATCATAACCCGAGCATTGATATAAGGAAGCGCAGGCCACGCCTAGAATAGCATGCATGAGATGCGGTGTCTATGTCGGTATTATCGTTAATATAGCGATCAAAAATTTAAGAAAGGATATTGTTTCACGAACCCGAAAAGCTAGGCGGATCATATCCCCAGTTGCCACCTTTTTTGAAGCCTTGGACATAGACCCAACAGTTCCCGCAGTCTGCATAAAGTGGTGAAATGCAGAGGGTGCTCTTGCCATGGCAAATGATGATAGCGGTTCGGATTCGGTACCGATTGCAGCGGCCGAGCGCAGGCTCTGTTGTACCATGCTTCCCACGTCGGCCAGGGACATGGTGAACACCGATGCATCGATTGACCCGGGATTGGACGCACCTCGATTGACAGGGGTCAACAGGCACGGTTGGTTTGCTTGCGATGGAGGGGGTACATAACCGTGCCCAGGCTCATTCCATGACTTTTCCCGATTGGTCCTAG
>JACRYM010000047.1:0-186526 GCA_014839905.1 Aphanoascus verrucosus | reverse complement strand
TAGTACGAAGTACGGGTTTTAAAAGGCGAAACCGAACAGACCCTTACTGTGGTCAGAGCTGGAAGTTTTGTTAGTACGAAGCTTATTAAATAGGGAGGGATCGGCGAAAATTCAACTGCCACGGCCGGTAATCTTAGAGCCACCTTGCTAGAACCTTCGACCCGTAGGTAGCAGGAAGCGTAACGCAACGCAGCAGCACAACCATCAACCCAACAGGCAAATACAGCGAATCATTAGAATTTAGAATCCGTGAGTGAATCATTTACCCTTTGCTGCAAGAACTCGCTTCCATCCACTAATTACCATGAGGATATCCTACCTTTTGAACCCGGAGTCCCCGACTACTTCCTCCACCCAGACGACTTCATCCGCCGAGCCGCCGAGAACACCGCATCGCCAGCCCCTACGAGAGATACCTTTGAATACCGTGGTTGATGAGAGATTTCATCTGACCCGTGATGAAAGGCATGCTATCCTGGTGCTTCGTGAAGCAAATCTCACCTACGGTGAGATTGTTGAGCATTTCAAGCGCCGAGGAGTTCCTATAACCTACCGTCAAGTGGAATACACATGCCAGCAGAACCGCTCCACCCCTAAGAAGCGAAGCGGCCGGCCGTCTGCATTAACTCCAGAGCAAATTGATCAGATTGAGGAGTTTATTAGGGCATCAAGAGAGGGTCGCCGCATGACTTATGGGAAGGTTCTTGAATACTTTGGATTTGAATCAAGCGAGAGCGCATTACGGCGGGCCTTGAAGGCAAGGGGGTACAGCAGATGTGTAGCTTTACGCAAACCTCCTATAACTGAAAATACAAGACATCTTCGGCTTGCCTTTGCGCGTGCTCATCTTCATTGGACTATTGATGACTGGGGAGCAATCCTTTGGACCGATGAGACATGGGTGACTTCAGGTAGACACCGAAAAATATGGGTGACTCGAAAACCAGGTATGTACTTTCAGTGCGCGCTGAAGTCTTATTCCTTGTCTGATGGTAGGAACTAGGAGAACAGTACGACCCAACTTGTCTTGTCGACCGCATACAACGAAAGAATGGATGGATGGTATGGGCGTCAATACACGGTGGTCATAAGGGGCCTTTTCTTTTCTGGGAGAAAGAATGGGGAACAATCTCAGGGCAATCATATAGCGATCGAGTGGTTCCGCTCATTCATGGCTATATACGGTTGAATCCTCATCTGCAGCTGATGCAAGACGGTGCACCAGGACACAGTTCGCGCCAGGCGGTTGAAGAGCTGGAGGCTCGAGGCATTAAACCAATATTCTGGCCACCATATTCTCCCGATTTGAATCCCATTGAGACTCTCTGGAATCGAATGAAGGATTATATTCAAGCGCATTCAGATCCAGACTCAAATTTATCATATGAAAGACTCCGTACGCTTGTGAGAGAGGCATGGGATGCAATATCGCATGAAGAAATCAGAGCTATCTTGTCTGAGATGCCGGATCGCTGCAAAGCAGTGGTGGAAGCGAATGGTTACTATACAAAATTTTAGGTATAGAATTCCATAGAAATGAATGTACAGGTACTTTTGGCTTCGAACGGCACTTCCCGCTTGGCTTTGAGCTTGTGGAAATATAATATGAGATGTGCGTGACATTTGGCCTTGGCCCTCCACTTGTGGCAACGTACTAACAAAACTTCCAGCTCTGACCACAGTACACTTGCTGTGGCGTCCAGTCACAGGATTCAATACGGTTACATCGCTCATACGGATCCTTGTCATGGATTCCGCACGAATGTCCCACAAATCGCGTTTATCATTGGCCCAAGCTCTGTTCCCGCTAGTATTGAAGAGCCGCGGTCTCGGGGCCGAAGGTGGCTTAGCACATGGGTGGGCCCAAAGTCATGTCTAAGCCTTCCGGGAAACCAAATCGACAGCTTGGCGAGTGAACAGGCGCTTTCGAAAAACAACACGAAAACAGTACGGAGTACGAAGTAGTTAAGACCACCGCACAACTCTACCTACATAGCAGCAGAAAAAGGTGAGAGTGAGAGTGCATTGGCCGTTCTAAAACCAAGGACCATGTGTCGTGGTCGATACTCCGTACCACATGCTCAGAGTAGTGGTTGATGCGAAAGCTTGGTAGATGACGGAACGTACCTCTTAAAGGTCCGAGCGCGCTCCAGACGCTTGACCCAAAGGATGATTGTTCCTCCGGATTTATCCGTGTTTTCAATATCAAACTTAATTCGAGCTTCACATCAACAAATTCGAAAGGTCGACGGCGCAGAATTCGCTTCATCCGTGATCAAGTTACAATAGCCAGAGACTTTGGAGCTGCTCGACGATTAATATCAACCCCTACGAAGCAAGCTTCCTACACTGCGTACCTGCTCACACGTCTTCGATCTTGAAACTGGGTGGGCACCGTTTCTTCATGGCCCATCAATTGTTCTCCCGTTCCTAACATATGACGCTGTAGTAGAAAGTAACTTATTGATCAGTTGTTTTCGAATCAAGCAACCTTTCAAGCACATCTGTTTGCTAACACGAGTACACACAGCTTCCTCCCGTTACCCCGACCCATGGCGTGTTTCCAGTCTCCGACTCAGATATCTGGTGAATGAACCCATGTTCCCCAGATAGCATCTGAACGGCGGAGAGGGCTGCAGCATGAGCACCTGCTAGGTGACGATAATCTTTTCAGTACTGTGTTCAAACGTTAAAATACAACAAAAGCCAGCAAACCTTCCGAGCATGGGATTTTGGGTATGAGTTTGTCGTTGATGTATGTATGCAACGCGCGACCGTCCCGCCAGACTATGGGAAAGCCATCGCCTGCAGTCTTAAAAACACTGACCATCGTGACGACACTATGCCAAGTTCGAAATTAATTTATGCTTGGTTGGAAGGGATACATAACCACCGCAGATATTCACTGTGACATGGGCCTGTCTCCGCTACTAGAGCCTCACTTGATGTTAGTTGTTTTGAGAACTAAAAACGGTGGGTCTAAGAAATTTACCCAGTTAAACATCATCATGATGCGAGAATGAAATCGTTGTTGGCTGAGGTGAACAACGACTCAAAAGTCTAGAAAAACCACTCAGTACGAGATTCTGATCAATGGGTTCAAGATCCAAGTACTAGCTCCTCGACCGGAGGCACCGGTTCGTTAGATATCCTCGTACACAACAAAGAAGCCTGAGAGCAAATGCAACCCCCCGACACCTCATCATCGGACGAGAACTCATAGCTATCGTCCCATCTTCTCTATTCTCAACTTACAGATCCATTGCCGTCAGCCAGTCGACCTCTGACGAAACAAAAGTCATGGCCCACTGGTTTAAAGATTGGCTGCGCGACCGAAAGCGCGAACTTGTAGACAGACTGCCAGATCCGCCGATGCCAACTCTTCCTGCGGTGCGGGCCCTCCCCTTGACGGCAACGCCTTGCTCGTCCTCAGCGACCGCGAACAGCAGTTTTTTTTCCAGCGCTTCCCGTTTGAGATTCGGCGTCTCATATATGTTGAAGCCTTTGGAGATCGCGTGGTACATTTCGATTACCGCTTGCTACCCTCATTATTGAGAAAACACACGTCAAAACCCTGCGCGCCGGATGCTTACAAGCGCCATGCCAATCTCCCCGCGATGTCGGAGCGTGACGATACTAAACCGTGGAAATGGCAGTGGAGCGGCAGTGTGTGTCACTCACACAGGCCTTATTCCTGGTATGACTGGCCGGGTCGTGTGAGCCACACCTTAGACTCATGCTGGCAGGGCGGAGGTGCGACTTATTGCCATGAGTGGTCCGGAGAAATTCCACTTTCGTGCATGATCGGTGTTATGGGGGCTCTTAACATGCCGGCAAGCGTACGCCGAGGCGATCGATGTGCTGTACGAAACAAATTTGCCTGAGTGTCGAGGGAGTCCACCTGACATCTCATTTGCCAAGACTCCTGCTGCCGCAGCGATGTGCCCAGATACGGTCTGTTGAGCTGAATTGGATAATTCAACCGTGGCATGATAAACCGGCATACGAATACAAAGGTCGTCGGAAATTCTGCGCTGACATGAAAGACTTTACCTCTGCGCTCTAAGCTCTTCCTACCATATTGCCTGGACTTGCACGTCTGTACCTGTCTCTACACGGGGATTTTACTCCATCGACGTATTCAACCCGGCACGAACTTGATGTGTGGACTCTTAATGCCAGCGAAACACTACTACAGCTTATCGATCAAACAGTTCCAGAGTTCCGTCGTTTGCTGGTTTGCAGGGTTGCGCTGCCGTGGAGCTACTACCGCGCACACCGTTTCAAGGAGAAAGGAGTAGGCCTTCCAGTAGCGCTTGACGATCTAATCGACATCGGAAGAGAAAGATTGTGGCGTGCTTTTCCGGATTCCACGGCTCTAAGAGAGAATGACAGAGCACAGATTGAGCTCTGTGGTTATTGGATATACCCCGGGCAGCAAGATCGCGAATATAATCATGATAGGATTCCATTGCCGATTTGCGGCATGCGATGGCCTCTTATACGCTGATAGGTAGTCGCAACGCCGTTTGAATGTTCCTGGGCAATCCATAGTTGAGTTGGGCGTTACAGTAGGCCTGCGGTCATCCTGTCCGGGGATATCCGAGCGATTCTGCTGCTCGTCAGCAATACCAAAACGATCAGACTGCAAATTGAAGCCGCGCTCAAGTCATTCGAGCTAAAGCAGCCTTAAATTTGAAAGTACATTCTCGATTTCAATTAACGTCATAATTATGTCCGCCTCTATTGTAAGTACTTTTGATGGCAGTATTGATCAATTCCATGAATCTTTCCTTTTCCAAAAACACATCTTCGTGCTGCCAGCCATAATCTTTAGGTTGAATTGGTCTTTTGGAAGCATGCGTGCTAAAGTATCCATGGCCCAGCATTTCAGCCAAGTTACGAAAGCCTTTATGATTTAAATCGAGCGGCAGAATCTCGACAATGACCGATTTCTTCGGAAGAAACATGCCGTGCGTGAGTCCGGCCCCATGAACTCCGATGAGCACGTCCGTGTTCCTAGCAATTACGAGTTGTTGCTTGAAAGGAATGCTCGCAAAGTCGACAGCTTGAACCTTCACGTGCGATATATTTGCCCTTACCTCGTCGAGATAATCGGTCTGGTGCAATAATCGCCTCGATGCCTTTCGATCGATGAATGTAACCACGATATCCCCATTCCTTGGTTTCGTCCGGTCGATTTCGTAGAAGTCGAGAGCGCGGTGCACAAATGTGTTTAGCAGATCCGACTTCTCACAAGGTAATGGGCTCCGGTCGCCTTGCCAAAAGGGGTTACTACCTCCCGCCAGTGGTATTATCACATTTTCAAACTGCATGGTTTGCGGTATATCTTTCCACCTGATAATCGGTTGTTTGGCGAATAACGTCCAGAGATCAAAATATGGCCCATTTGGTTCATCGTCCAGAATCACACCCTGGGTGTTTCCAGCGTCCTCGTTTGTAAGTAATGGCGTGTTCCTTCCTCGTTGAGAACTGATTTTGAGAATATAAATGGCCATAGTCATCGAAAATATCTCTAGCAGGGAATGCCAGGGATTACTGGATCCTTCACGTTTAACCAGGATTGTGTAGTTCCTCGTTGCGTTCAAGCCCGTCAAATTGCTATCCAAACGCATATATTTTCGAAAACAACGTGCGGCCCAGTCTCGTACCAGTACGTCGCTAATTTGCTTAGGTCTGGGGCACCACTCAGACTCTCGCTCTCGGACAACTCTCTTAGCTGGCACCCAATGTGAAACCGTTTATCAGCTGGACTGAGTATCGCCGGTCCCCCAATGCAGAAGGAGTCGACCCGGCCGTCCGCGGCTGTTTGACTATGAAAGCATGTCAAGCTAGAAAAGGACTCGGGTGTGCAATACGCGATTGCGCTGTCACGGAAACTCTCGAGGTATTTCAAACCGAAACGCTCAGCGCAGAAAATAGACTCTTCTAGCTCAGTCCTGTATTTAGGAAAAAGGTCCAAAACTCGTCGGCGGCCATCAGGTTTGGCACTGGAAACTGAGCATTCTCCTTCGGGGAGAGAGCTTGGGGAGGCGAACGCAAGCGCGACAGCGTGAGGATTATGACGAGGACGATGGCAAACGTACCAACGACTGTTGTGAGATGCCGTAGCGCAGAGCTCAAAAGTAGCATGCTCACAGTTGAAATTATGCGTGCAGAACCAAGCGCGTGAATTCGAGTTTGAAATCAGCACGGCAACCACGACGACACGACATCTTTAAGGAATCTCACTTGAATCGCCAACTGAATGCTTTCAACTGAGAACATTCAAGGAGCTCAGTCCCGCGACGTTTAGGGGGACTTTGTTTTGGCGGACTAGCAACTCCGTGGTACAGCGGCGGTTGACCAACCAAACAGGCATCTTGACCAAGGCTTTAGGCAGTTCGGAGTTGGATTGAACTACTCCATAAGCCAGCTGATATTGTCGAACAAAATAAATTAAACAAGCAGGGTTTGCTTATGATTGTGTTGGGTAAATGCACATTCGAGGGAGGTGCAAGGCCGTTCCGTCATGCAAAGCTGCTCCGAGCCAGAACAATATGTCATTGACATTGAGTGCATGGGAATATCTTCAAGCCATGGGAATAAACGGAGCACTGTCCGATTTTGTTGATGCGGCCAAGGGGTTGTACTGTACAGCACATACATAAACAAGGACGAGGCCACCGCCTTTTGAAGGTTGGGTTGAGGAGCCGCCCTCCGGAGCCTGCCCCCCCAGTCAGGGGTTAAAACCACAGGGGTAAAAGACCTAAACTTAAGGATTCGACCCAGGATGTCTCCGGAGCATAATCCCCCAGTTTAATCTCTATTCCATAGCCTCGTACACACAGTACCCCACCCTATCGAGTACTTCGCCGGCTCGGGTATGTACAAAAATCTCGAAGTCCTATAAGTATTGAACCGCATCACAATTTGCGACAGGGTAACTGGGCAGTCTCAAGCGTAGTGATTTTTGATGCGGGCCTAGTCACCAAGCCCAAGAGTACCACCAAGGCAGGGAATGAGAACTGTAGATCAGAGTCAGCGATGTTGCTGGCTGAAGCAGCACCAGAGCACAGTATGGCAAAGCAAAAGCGAAATGATAGGGTTATGGGATCAAAATGGTGGACAATGGGAACATCTCGAGGAGGCAGACTCTGTTCTGGGTGGGATGACGCATCCCAGCTGCCATTCATGGTCTTTCTTGTCTTGACGGCCGGTGAGCTTGAAGATAAGTTGGATCAAACAGCTGTGCAGGGTATATCAAATGCGAGATCAAATATCGAACTGAGCATGGCAACTTGGCAGATGCGTTCGCATGTTGGGTGAGGAGTACTCTGCTGTGATGAGGGCTGAAGGCCAGGCGGGCAGGAAATATCCAAAGACGAAGGCGTCTAATTAGAGTTCAGACGCGTCAAACACGTGCGATCTTATCGTGATGATTATGCTGTGAAACCAAAATCTGAAGTCCACCGTAAATGAAAAGTGTTTAGGGACTCGAACATGCAGTGTGTTCGACTTCATAGACAAAATGTAGACGTACTTTACTTTGTATGTATGTATGTGCTGTAAAGCGAAGTACATACCTGCCAATATAAGCAAAGATGCCTCAAAACTACAGACACTCAAACAGGTCCAACAACCATCACTAGTCTCTTCAAGAGAATCCCGTGCAGTTTGAACTGACTGTTGTATGATCTGAAACATTGCGCTGATTAAAGTATATCTAGTCCGTCTCCATAGCATCCTCCGGTTTTGACGTCTCCTCGACCTGACGTTTGACGCCTTCTAAGAACGCTTGCACAGCGCTGCCGCCTCCCAAAGGCATGCCTCCACGACGCATAAATCCGCCATTTTCAACTTTGATGTTCAGAGCCTCACTAATGCTAGGAAGCCCACCGTCTCGCAACGCTATGGTAAGACTTCCAAGACTCTGTGCAAACTGGGGCGATCGAAGAACCCTCCTTAATATATCCTTCTTCTGATCTAAACTCAAAGATTGCATCGCTTCCTGAGCTTCTGCCGGGCTGATTTCGGCTTTGGGGATATCGAGATTCTGGGCTAGTATAAACAAAGAGGGTGGAAGAAAGCTAAGAAGGTTATCAATGGTATTCGTGTCTGCTGACTCAATCACGGGTATTGTTGTTTGGGGGGGAAGGAGTTCGCTGAGTGTCGTGAATGGCGTTTCTGTAGATTCAGGCTGGGCGGCGGCGTTACCCTGAAGCGAGCGAAGGAAATCCTGAACGACCGTAGACGGATCTGATCCACTTGCGGCACTGGAATGATCGACTTAGTAACAAGCATATGATATTTAGAGTGAGATATGAAAGCAAAAAGAAACGAAGTTTCTCCCTGTGTTTTGAGAACAGGTGCTAGAACGGTCAAACTTAAATGCAGAGAGCAATACCTACGCTCGTCCACCATCAGCACCACCCTCTCGCGCCTCTTCGCCCTCCTCACGTATGTCACCGCCCGTCGCGCCTGGCCCGGCACCACCGCTGCCTGTCCGATGACGGTCAGGACTGTGGTCTGTGCCCTCAACATCTTCCATGGTTTCGTCATCGTCACGGTCATCATGTCCTGGTAGGTTCGCAATCGCAGCGCGGACATCAACTTCTTCGCCCTGTAGGAGCTCGTTCACAATCTGGCCTAGCTTCAGGTCTCGGGCACTGAACCATGCCGGGTTTCCCCGTTCGTGTTGGCTTTTTGATTGCAGCCAAAAGAGAAATCTCTGCGAGCTCGAGGAGAATTTGAGAACGTATATTCTACCATTTGTTGGGCGATCACGGTTGGAGGGGTTTTCAGCATTTGTGGGCTTGTACGGTGTAAACGTGGCATCCATTGGAACCATAACTAGATCCATCTCTGGGTCGCTGAGAGGAGCAGATCGAGACCGCCAGCAGAAGTGGACGAGGTCATCTTCGGAGTAGAGGTAGATGTAACCGGGAGTTGGCTTGGGGTTCGCCCTGGGAGGAGTAACGGACGTCTTGACAACTAAGCATTAGCATAGTTCCTAGAAGCTCAAAGGAGCTCCCAAGTGCGTCGGAGACGATGCTTTTACTCTCCGTCTTTCAAATCATCGAGCAAGGCCGGGGGCCCAGGCAAATGGCAACAAGGGCAGTGTACTTACATCCAGGTCGCAGAGGCCTGCTTTGAAAGTGATGATTGGGGATATGGACATGATGGCCGTTCGCTGCAGTCAATGAGCCCAAGCGTAATCTGTTGATCTGAAAGACAAAAAGAGCTTCAGACAGAGCAAGCTGAACAATCCAAAGCGCTGAATGACGATGATGATGTTGCGGCGGCCGACGTTCTTGGGGACGAAGGATGGAGCTTGCGAGGCTGGGCGCTGATTGGCGAGCGCAGCCACTGGCGCCGGATTCGCACTAGCGCGGTTCGGCTAATGGATAGGGCACTCTAACCCACAAAATCATTCTCACATCGAGTGTGCATTCTGGGCGACGACCAAGTCAATTACTGTTCACCTCCAGCAACACCCTTCGTCGACAACCCGGAACAGTCAAATCCCATATCTTTTCCGAGGCCTTCGTCCCAGCGGTCAATATGTCGGACTCTACTGTTGGCCAGACGAAGAAGTTTGGAAAGGGCGAGAGAGTGATCCCACACTCTAGCCAAAAGGCACAGAAGTGGTATCCTGTGGATGATGAGCCACAGCTGAAGAAAGTCAGTATACGCCCTTTTCTACCGTTGTGCCTTGACGGTTTCTAGTCGATTTGTGTGCGTGCGACAATAAGCTGGAGCGGCGGACCGTCTCGAAACCTCGGATCGAACAAAAACGACGCGCATACGAGTTGTCTCCGCGCAGAGACTCCGAACGCACGCACACAAATTTGTCACATTGCTCCCTACAGAAATTTTGAACAAACAACTAACAGGTGTTCCTGCTCTCTAGACTCGCAAGACTGCTCATCCCACCAAGCTCCGACCTAGCCTCCAGCCGGGAACCATCCTCATCCTCCTCGCTGGCCGTTTCCGTGGAAAGCGTGTGGTCCTCCTCAAGCACCTCGACCAGGGTGTTCTCCTTGTTACCGGTCCTTTCAAGCTCAACGGTGTTCCTCTCCGACGGGTAAACGCCAGATATGTCATTGCCACCAGCTCGACAGTCGACTTGAAGGGTGTGGACCAGAAGACCTTGGAGAAGGTATCCGAACCTAGCTACTTCACTCGCGAGAAGGCCGAGCAGAAGAAGGGTGAAGAAGCTTTCTTCAAGCAGGGAGAGAAGCCAGAGGTACGTCAGGATGCGGAGTCCGATAAATGATCTCTGTGGCAGTCGTTGTTAAAATAAGGGTTGTGCGGAAATCGGGAGGCTAACATTGAGATCCCCAAACAGAAGAAGAAGGTTGCCAGCGCTCGCGCCGCCGACCAGAAGGCCGTAGACCAGACTCTCTTGGCCACCATCAAGAAAGAGCCATTCCTCGCCAGCTACCTTGCCTCCACTTTCAGCTTGCGAACGGGCGACAAGCCTCACGAAATGAAATGGTAGATACGGGTTGGGGAGCTACGGTCTAATGTCCTTTTTTATTGTATGCGAGAGAGGGAAATTTGCAAAACTTCATTAAACACGAATGTACACTTATGCAATTGACATAGGTGATCTCCATTTCGAGAACCTTTTGTTGCAGAAGGCAAATAGTGACCTCGAAATTTGCAATACAAAAACCTACCTTCAATACTTCCTCTGTCAGGCTTGGGCTCCCCGCCTTTGTGGAGCGTTGATTGCTGGGTTACCTGTGTCATTCCCCTGATGTCTCTCTGTCACGGTGGATGTTGAGGATCGGTTGTTGGAAGTTTTCGCAATGGATATCTAACTCGCAGAACTAATAGACATGAGAATGGCTAAACTTGTACAGTTCCCTCATCGCAGCAATCGCTACCGCAAAAGCTCTCTAGAGAATAGTACAGACAATGATTGCTCTAAGGCTATGAATCAATCCTTCTCCTAGTTTTCCGCTTCAGGTTTCGCCCTTTCTTCCTCGAGCGCTCTATCAATCGTTCCGCCAACTCATCCACATCCACATCGTCTAGTTCTTCCAGCGCATCATCCGCAATGGTATCGCCAATCGAGCTTCCAAAAATCCAATCCATAATCCCCCATGGCGAGTAATTCCCACTTCCATTGCTCGAGAGATGAGTCTCTATCCGTTTCGCGATTCCTCCGATAAAGAAACTCGTAGGCATAGTCTTGTATCCAGAGTATGCAAATGTCTCCTCCAAGGAAACGATTGAAAGGTAGAGAATATACGTAAGGAGGTGAAAGCGACAGATCGCTGCCGGAACAAACGTGGGGACGAAACGCGACAGGAGGTACGCGATCGGATGGTCGTAATGGGCGGTTAAGGGGTAAGTAGTAGGCAGCGAATGGTACCATGTGTTATGGTAGTCAGCGACACGAAGCGCTGGTGAGTGTAGAACATAACGATGGACTATGTATTCAAGAACCTACGTGTTCGCAGCAAGTTAGCCATCACTCGACAGAATAACTCGGACATTGCTGGAGGCACGATGCGCAATGTTCTGTAGAACTGCGCGACAGAAAAAAGGAACATGCATACCTCACGTCCTAGCAATCCACGTAAAAGATCTTTCAAAATGCCCCAAGGCAACGGTAAACGCGTTGATACTTTCAACGCGCTCTTCATCCCAAGTCCTTTCGTCAAGGCGACCTCCACAGCCGCCTGCACGAGTATCCCTAACAGCAGGTTAGATATCGCCCATGCCGCTACTTTCGCCTCTTTCTGCCCGCTCTTCCTTTTCTTCCCTGCTGGCAGTCCATCTGCGCCATTTGTTTTCAGTATCACCGCAGCAGAAGGAACCAAGACATCAAACAAGAAGAAGAGCAACGACGGAACCAGGTAGAACAATAATCGTACAGCAGCAGTTCCAACAATCTCAACTTTCAAAGGTGAATGCGAAAGTACTAATGTGGTCCATGTTATGTAGAAAAACAGCAAATTCAGACTCGTGCCATATGAGGACATGGCAGGGACCAACATGAAGGAAAGCATTGGAAGCGAGAGTAGGGCGCCCATTGCGGTTGCAATCTAGAGAAGTAGTATGCGGTATCAATATCATAGGAGCTCAATTCATCTGCTTATAAGTACTGTACAAGAAACTGGTGCAGTTACCACCATCCCTCAGCTCTCACATATGCGCCTCAGTCATGGGTTGAATTGTTTGTTGATGAAGTCATAATTCCCAGCAACAGTGAACGGTCTACCGGTCTTCCTGGCCGGTTCTGAGCGTACATTAGCGTACAGAGGTGTGTCGCCGTGATGGTCCCCAAAATTAGCGCTTGTAAATTACACAGTCAATACGGTAGCGAAACAAACTCATCTCCTGGAGATTAGGAGCGGTGCAAGGCATAAGCCCCCCTAGATGCTGGGTCTAAAGGCGCAAATTCGCCCCTAAACATCCCTAAAGGCTGTACGGAGCGGTAATCCAGAAACGAGAACAAGAACTTGGCGCGGATCATGGGAGACAGAATGCATCATAGCAAATACTCTGTTATTGTAACAGGCGGTTCCTCACGACGTTTCTCGTTTATGAACATGCGCTCCATAAGTCTCGAATTACAGAATGGTCCCACAATCCCACCAAATACCCGTGCTCGTCGGACAGCCTGTTTGTGATCCAATTTCGCTCCAAGCCCACGTGAACTCGATGATTCGATATGTAGGAGTCTCCCCGGAGGGTTCTATATCACAATCTATCAAGTATTCGTCACTCTTACTACACCAGAGGGGTAAATTCGTTCGATAGGCTTACCTATAGTATTTATAGTAACCATATAGCCAAGAGAAGGCAATAGCTTGACAGAGCAGGTTATGCGTTTGTCCAAATGTTTGGTTCTCTTCTTTTAATGCTATATTCCGCTATTTCGACTCTGTGTTGCGAATCTCAGGGCCAACTCGACTGTGAGGTGTTATCCAAATTCTAAAAGGACCGGTATGCTCACTTCACACTGCTTCGTCCGGGTACCGGAATCGGAATGTAAGGCCTGGAACCACGCCTTTCCCTTCGATATGAATGTTGCATCGAACAACCCCATATTTGCTTGTCTCGTACTCTCGCAGGGCATCTTCGTGCTCCTCGGACACCACTTCGTACGCAACGCCTCGAACACAGGCAGTGGAAGGACCGTCGACCAGGGCCTTATACGTTCCCGCCCAAGATTTAATTTGCGCACCGGCCACAGTCGCCTGTTCCAGCCTTGGGGTCGTTCTCAGTCCAAGCAGCCGTACGAGTCGATCTGGCTCGCCCAGAGTTCCGTAGAAGAAGTAGACGACGGGGTACTGATCCTGCGCAGGGTATTCAATTTCCGTTCCCTGTGGCCGATATTGCGGTAACGTCGTATCGACTCAGAGAAGCGGGTAAGGAGTCGTCGGGGAGAGTTCTTTCTTGGCCGGAGACGGGATGCAAGTGACCTTCGGCTGAAATGCCCGCCCTTCGAACGCTGAGAGCAGCCGGATGGTTGCTTGTGCATCCATAATCACGAAATCCAGAGCGTTCCCGTCATCATCAAACCCCTTGTGAACTTTGGGGAGCGTCGAGAGTCCCGCTGCAACACGGACCTTCTTATTCGAGTCCAACGGGCCTTCGAGCAAACACAAGTTCCTTGAATCCGTGGGGCGAGTTGCTTTCTGTTGTGTGCCCTTCACCGGGCTAATTGACATGGCGTATTCATAACTCTCTCTGTCATGGCCTTCGGCCTCTTTGGCTTCGCGAGCCAACGCCCAGTGTTGGTCCGAGACCCTGGGGCGTGTCAGATCCGCCCTGTGCTGGTCAATACGAGCAACTGCTTCACTGGCGGTATAACCAAAAAGACCTTGCCATCGGCTGACCGTATTTTCCGGAACAGCAATTTCTGCGGAATCCGGAATGCTCACAGCATTGTAGGCCATTGCCTCAAGCTCGCCTAGAAGATCCATAGTCCCTAGGTATGCTGTTACGATGTGACTTTTCTGAGGTTAAAAGAATTATGGGTATATTCCTCTTAGGAGATTGGATATAAGAGTAGATCTCGATGCTTTATTAATGGTTGAAAGTCTTCGCGCTGTAAACGGAACACTGGAAAAATGAAGACTCGCGGCCACAGTGAAGAGATGAAAGATTGAAGTTGGACAACACTATATACCCACAGCTGTTGAAGCTGTGACTCATATGCCGTCGTGAGTACGGCTCTTAGATTGGAAATCTATGGGACTCTCCCGGTAGAGCCGGAGTAGTGGGCGTCCTCGATTTGCGATGACAACAGTTTGAAGAGAGTCACACTTTAGGAGATAGCAGGTCAATAAGTTACAGAAGCACCCCGTAAGTATACGTTCCGGCACACCCCCGAGTTTGTTCCCACACACCCTCGTGTGGCTTCCCTTTGTAGACCCAAAGCACGGAGAAGAATGCTAGGTATTGGAAACAAATGCACGTGAGAATATTATTCCGCTCCGTAACTTTATTTTAGGTAAATTGGCTTTAAACTGCTGGCTTGAAGTCAAGTTTGCGGGTAATATCAACAACTCGTTGGACGCCTAACTGGGCGCAATACGGATACCCAGATTCGTTCTTACGGTTCAAATGCCCATTGGCTTCGCAGAGTATGGGCTGCGATCCTTGACCTCGTAACTTGGATCCTTGCTCAACTGAAACGCTTCCCAGAATTCCGTGATCATTTGGAGGATAACTTCCGAGTCTTGAACCGGGTCTTCGCCACTCCAGGATAGGCCCAATGCGCACAGCCTCCAGGCAATGTCTGCGAGGAATCCCGTGGAGGTCGCGTCCGTGACATCCGTGAACCAGTCTATGAACGCCTGCGATGCCGCCGGAAACCCCGGCGAGGTGAAATTGAAAGCCCTAAGAGAGACTATCAGACTTGCCTATCCTCCCATACCCATTCGTGTTTACAACACAGTTTAGGGGGCGGGAAACGTACATATTGATGAACCACAGGAGAGTGCGACGATACTGCATCACGGTTCGATAAACCTTCGTGAGTTGCTGCCAACGTCGCTCTCTCGGGGAAGGGGTCTCAAGGTCTGGCTTGGATTCGGCAAGACGGATTCCATACTCAATCGCAGTGTGTTCCGCCTGCGCCCAGATTGGATCGTGTGTCTAGTCCATACCGGTATCAGTTAGCAAGGATGACATTTCTTCCCAGAGAAGTACGGGGATTGATTAAAAGCCGAAACCGAACAGACCCTGAAGGTGCTTACATCTCGATGCACAAGCTTGCCCTCCTTTCGTTGGTCAAAGTAATTCGCCCATTTCAAGGTTGCTGGATTTCCCCCCGTGCTCTGAGATTCGCCCAACGAGATTGCAGCACCCCTCTGGATTGCCTCGATCGCAGCAGCGTTCACATAGGACATCCAAGTTCCCCGGCCCGCTATGCCTTTCCTGACAAAAAAATCCATCGTCCCCTCGATCGCGCGGAACTGATTGACTGAAGCCAACGGACCGAATTTTCTTTCGGTCATGGATTGTACAAACTGTATCCGATCTTTCATTTTCATTGACTCAATTTAGACAAGAGAGCAGTTAAGTGTATTCCAGCACGTAATTCCTGGCTCGAAACCGATCTGGCCGTCAAGTATAGTCATGCCGGGACCATACTCCTCCATCGCTGCATCTGCGTTAAGAGCACTAGCTAGTGCGACGAAAAGGAAGATCCTCACAATCACGATGCTTGTGCCTGTCTTCATTCTGTTAAAGGGATGGAAATCAACCTTGCAATTAGCCTGCTGTTGTTTTAGTGGTGGTAGAAGGAGTCAAGAATCGTAGAGGCTCATTCACCGTTGGCCTGTTGTTGTACATAATTACACTTTCCTTTTGGAGAAAGCATGCTCCTAAGATTTGGCCTTTTGCCAGCTTGTCGACTGACCCTTCTCATGTAGTACTATCTAGGCACACAAAACAGAAATCTTGAGTCTGTCAATGTTTGTTTTTCTTTTTGGTTCTGTAGGAAGTAATTAAGCAGGTATTGTACAAAAGGTGCGTGGCGCACATAGCTGCAACACAGTTGCAACGGTCTTAAAGCACCCCGTTGTCTGATATACAGCGTAGAATCATTTTCATACAGATATAGATAAGTCATTAGGACAGAAACCATGCCTAGGGTTGAGATTCAGCTGTAGGAACACCATGTTTGCGTCCCCATTGCCAGGCTTTTGAGGTCAGGTCGGGAATCACGTAGAGAAACGCAACGCTACTGACCCAGCTGGCAAGAGTGTCGAAGAGCGAATAGTTGCGTGGACTAGAGCCCATGGCGCTTGCCTTCATAATGGTTGCGGTGAGCATCGTTGTGATCATGTATTCGCCCTTCTCAAGGCCCTTTATTGAGACCCTTGCAACTTCTTCAGGAGTCTGCGGCATATCGGCCTCCTCTAGTACCTTCGTCAGCTCAGGCTTCATCTGCTGCTCATTGGTGAAACCGGGCGAAAGAATTCCCATGGGATAGATGATATGAATCTTGACATCCGCCGAAGGAGCTATATTACGAGGATTTCTCCTTGCCCCATTGTAGACTTCGACTTCCTGAACCAACGTGTCTGAGAGGGCACGCATAGCTGCCTTAGCAGGCGTGTATGGTCCATATCCGGTAATGGGAACAAAAACGGCAGCTGAAGATGTGAAGATGAGGTGCCGACGAGGAGAGAATTCGGGTTCTTGACCACGTGCTATGGGCGCGAGCCATCGCCTCAGCGTAGCATGCGCAGTGAAGGCTGCAGTCCAGTAGACAGTGTCCATTTGATCCTTTAGGGTCTGAGCCGAGGTGTTGACGAAGTAACCGGGTAAAGACTGGCCAGCACAGCACCACACGACGTCAGGAGGCACCCCGTTGTTCCACTCTGTTACTTCCGTGAGCACACGGTCGGCGTCATCCGCATTCCTCAAGTCCGCACTGATGTAGTGGAACTTCTGGATTCTCGAGTCGAACGCGGCAGCCTGCGCCAGAGAATAAGTATCAAGTACCAGAAACGTATCGCCATTAAATTACAATCATACCTTAATGTCTTCAAGGGCGGACTGGAGCTTTCCAACCGTGCGAGACACGATAACGATATGGGCGCCTTTCCGGGCCAGTTCAATTGCGACACTCTTGCCCATTCCTTCGGAACCGCCTGTAATCACAACAGTCTAAAGTATATTTAGCAATCATACTAGCAGGTAAGAAATCAGTTCCACCGAAATTCACATACCTTGCCCTGCACCTCAAAGTTATTATTTGAGGGAAAGCCCAGCATGGTTGCGGATAAATATAGGAATACGACGAAAAGAGCGCCAGCTATACCTAGCTGGAGATGCGAGAATGTCATTTGGATAGTTGGAGAAGAAGAGAGGTCTATCAAATTTATAATTGTGAGGAGGGGAGAAAGAGGAATGGAGTCGAGGTCTCTTTCTAAGGTTTATGGGGTATCAGGGGGAAGGGACCAGGGCAATTTTACAACTGAGAATCTGAGATTCAGCCTTTGAAAACACGCAGAGAAAAGGTGGCTTCAAATAGCATCAACCACTTGATCTAAGCTGAAGCTTTTCACCCTAAAGAAAAGAATAGCGTGCTTGTTCAGAGCTCCCAAGGTGCTCTGCTGCGACGGTTAATAGATGTCGTCAAAATCTCCCCCTGGACCGCCTGAGCTCAGCACTGGCGTTTCCATAAATAGACTAGCGCCCGGTATTATTTGAAATACCATATCGATTGCATCTTCGTGTTTTCAGTGGCTTAAATTTGTATTAATCCGTATTCAGTTTACACAACCATTTTTTCTTTCCGCCGATTAAGTCGTCTCTGAGAGCTCGAAAAGATCGATAACGCAGCAGATTTTGGGGTTGCTATTTACCCAAGAGATCTTTTATTTCGCTTCGCAATTATGGGCAAAAAGAGAAAGACCAGAGCATCTTCTGGTAAATCGGCCGCAAAAGATGTTTCATACGACCAGAACTCGCGGTTCGACATAGACGAACAATTCTCCGACTCCGCAGATGAGTTCCAGGCTGGAAGAGATCATATTCTGCTCGAAGAAGGTCCGGAAGCCAAGCGGAGGCGGAAGCTAGCAGAAGACGGTATAATACGCCCTCTGTAATATCATTGAGGCTATTCACTAATGTGAATTCGACTCTAGAGGAACTACTCCAACCGTCCGACGAAGAGATTCATGCGTACAGATCCGCCACTGACGAGGAATATGACTTCGAAGACGAGGAAATAGACGAGGAAAAACCTGAAGATGAGCGTGGGAAGGCGCTTGCACCGAAGAAAGCCCCGAAGTTACGAAAGCGAGACGCACTCAGTCCTGCGCTGTCGGACGATGCCAAAGCAGCCCAAGACGAAGAGGACGGAATACAAGGCTGGGGTTCATCAAAAAAGGATTACTACAATGCGGACGTTATTGAAACCGAAGGCGACGCTCTGGAAGAAGAGGCTGAAGCTAAACGGATTCAGCAGAAGAGGTTGCAGTCGATGAATGAGGCGGATTTCGGTTTCGATGAAGCAGATTGGGCGGTATCACAGGAGGATGAAGATAATAGGCAGCGAAAGCTGGAGGGTGAGGTGGTTACGGAAGTTCTACCAGAGTTACAAATTCGGGACAACATGAGTGCCGAAGAACGCCGGAGATTGCTGAAGCAGAGATATCCGGAATTCGAACCACTATCGAAAGATTTCGTTGACCTGCAACCGTTGCATCAAGAATTCTCCGCGAATCTGAAACAAATAACCCTAGACGCGGACGACGATATCTCCGTCTCCTTGATCAAATGGCGTGCTCTTTCCGCCTATCTAGGCGCTATTAGCATGTATTTTTTGCTTTTGGCATCGCCTGCTAGAGATCAGAAGGAACGGTGCCTAGGGATGGCACCAGCTCAACTTAGAGAACACCCAGTTATGGAAACTCTCATAAAATGTCGGATCCAGTGGGAAGAAGTACGAAATTTAGAAGAAATGGAATCTCCTGGCATTGCCAGCGGCACGCATCAAGAAGAGAGCATTGCTGATGCTGCATCGAAGGCCGAAATAAGGAGACTGCAGGAAGTTTTGCCAACAAAGAAGGCCAAAAAAAGCAAAGCACAAAAGGCTGCAGACGAGGCTCAGAGTGTGTCAGAATCGCGACGCGCAGAACGAATACGCCAAACCGAAGCAGGGCTGGAGGAACTTTCGAGGCAGCTTGAGTCCTACAAACCAACGAATCCTAAGTCTAAACAAGCCCGAACCTCTGCCGTGGAAGAAAACTCCGATTTCGGAGATGAGACCACGCTTACGGCACACGAGGCGGCAGAAAAATCGAAGAGAAAGAAATCTTTACGCTTCTACACCTCTCAGATCGCGCAGAAATCGAATAAACGCGATGCTGCTGGCCGTGATGCTGGTGGCGACGCAGATTTACCTTATAGGGAGCGCTTGAGGGATCGTCAGGCCCGCTTAAACGAGAAGGCTGAAAAGAGAGGCCGACAGGAAGCTAACGAGCTTGAACGACTCGGTGGTGACAGCGATGATGACGACTATAGAGCCGCGAAGGAAGTTGGAGGCGATGACGGTTCTGATAATGAAGATTATTATGACCTTGTTGCGGCTCGCAGTAAGGGCAAGAAGGAGAACAAAAAGAAACTCGCGGAAGCATACGCTGAAGCTGCACGTGAAGGTGGTCGTGTTGAAATACAGGAAGAGATCGGCGCCGATGGAAAACGAGCTATCACATACGCGATTGAGAAAAATAAAGGTCTGACGCCAAAGAGGAATAAGGATGTTCGCAATCCTCGTGTGAAGAAGAGAAAGAAGTACGAGGAGAAAAAGAAGAAACTGGGAAGCATACGCCAAGTGTTTAAAGGTGGAGAGGGTCGTGGTGGTTACGGAGGAGAGTTGACCGGTATCAAGAAGAACCTGGTCAAGAGCGTCAAATTGTAGTCTAAGCTAGCTGTCTAAAATATTGAAATGCTGCGAATGCTTTCCGTGAGAGACGCATTCTCATGGCTTCCAGTCATGGTCGTATTCCAAGTAGTGGCCCCAACTATCTCACTGAGGATAGAGGCAGTACTTTCAGATTGGCCCCGTTGGCTGGTACTTGGGACACGTCTAGAAAAGTCTGCTTCGAGGAACCTTCTTGCTATCATTTCCTTATCGGTTCTTTAGCATCCAATGTCTGCGAAGAGTGCAGCCGTAAACACAGAGACATTGGCAGTATGGGCCTGGACTCACAGCATCTTCAAGCTCGTTCATTTCAACGGGCGTCATTCTTGCGCAAGCCGCAACTAGATCTTCCCCTTTTCGCGAGAGCTCCCCAATTTCGTTCGCGCGGGAGACAATTACTGAGTCGATACCGTTTATTGCAGCGCAGCTAATGATGTGAGTATCAAAAGCAAGAGGCAGAGGAGGTATTGGTCCTACATAGTCCCAAAACTTTCACTGCTCCGGCCAAGCCGGAAACTAATTGTCCCAGTCAGTATTGCCTTCGTAATCTCTGAGAGACATCAGAAGGGTATGAGTTCTGCACAGAGTGACCAACTTGTACAGATATGTGATCTGATCTTCTAAATCTGAAGCGGCTGGATCCATTTGGACTTCCATGTAGCCTAGCTGTAGTTCTTGTCTTTCAGGCAAAAATCCATTGTCGAATATTTCATGAAAATGAGTCGCAGCGACAACTTTGGGACGATCATCCCGTAGGTTCAAGAAGTATTCAAACAATCCGCAGGCTAAGCCAACTCCGTCTACGACTCAGGTTAGTTAAAGATATAAAATGTTCCATGGTATGTTCAGAGCAAACCGGTTGATTCTGTTCCCTTTCCGAACTCATCAATAATGATCAGGCTTCGGTTTGTAGAATACGCTATCGCAAACGATATCTGTTGCAAATCAATTGCGAATGTGCTCTGAGTCTGTTCTCGTCGTTAAACCCAATAATGATGCAGTCTGAATTCTGGGTACTTTCTCACTTTCGAAACAGTTTCTCGAGTGGTGATACGAGTCAGGATCTTATCAGTAATGCCAATTGTTGCTGTTTCCGCAGGAACAAAACTGGTCGCAATGATTAATTTCACCCCAAGAAAATGGCATTCAAAAGAGACGTGATTTACCTTCCTATATGCGCCATATACACGATGAGTGCCACCTAGTTTTGGTCAGCCTGCGCCGGAACTAGTAATCGTTATTATCGCCTTACCTGCTTCAAATATACACTCTTCCCAGAGTAGTTGGGGCCTGTGAGCAGAAGCATGCTTGGGCCTTCTGGCCCCCCAGAAACCGGAGAGGGTGACGACCGTTCAATATCATCTACAGAGAGCCGATGCCCGTCGCCTCCTTTCCCACCCACTAGGAAGGTATCGTTGGGTACATAAGAAGGAACGGTAGCTTCATGAAGGAGATGCCTGCAGAATATTAGCATCTCGAATCATTATTCCGAGAAAATTATCCTTGCCTTCCCCCTTTCACTATGATAGTATTCTCTTCTGTCACTTGTGGTCGTACAAGTTTATACAAGCTAGCACCCTGGGCAAGTGCTAAGAGGCTGTATATGCGCACCAGTGTCAGGCCGCTCTGCGATGTCCTAGAAGTGGAAGGCACGAGGCACACACTTATCAATCTCGCCACACACGTCTGATGCTTCGATAAGCATCTTCTCGTAACCCAAGATATTTTGTGCGAGGCTATAAACAATTTCAATCTCTTTCTCTATAAATGGTCAGTGCAAGAGACCTTGTTTATGACAATTTTCAGGACATAATCAAGCATACCGCATATGCTCCCGTACATATCGCCTAACCGCTCGTCCATTTCCCGCATGCGAAAATCTTTGAAGTATGCCCGGTTTTCGGTGCTGAACACTTGTGTCCATTCCTCGTCTCCTCCACCATATACAGGTCTCCCCTGTTCGTCAAGCGGTATGGCAATATTGAACCCAAGTTGAGGGAAATATATGACATTGAGCTCGTTACTGAATTCTTCTGGGAGAGTAGCCGCAATTGTAACCGCGACCTGACTGAGGAGTGAGTCCATTCCATTGTATGTTTCTTTAAGCTTGTCTAAATCTGGATCAACCCTGGGTTTGACGACAGTGCGGTGTTCTTGCACTGAACTCTCCAAGTCCACCTATACAATACGTACACCTCATTAGGACTGGTGACACTGAGGAATGATGGTTCTGGGTGTATATACTTACAGTTTCATGAATGGCTCTTCCAACTTGGTGTAGTTGAGCAAGTTCTAGCTTGTGTAATGCCTGTCGAGCGTCAAGTCGAGCATCTTCGGGGCGCCGCTTTTGTCCGTACCTTGACACATAAATCTAAGCTCTCCGCTCCATTGACCTCCTTCAATGCCTCATGGATATCGATAGCATGGAAAGCAAACTAAATGCATCAGACTTGTCGTCTCCCAAGCCTCGTAAACATCCTTACCTCTAGAAGTGTGGTCCAGACTACACTCTTAAATCCCCTAAACTTAGCGTTTCCAGTGCTGATACCTTTCTGAAGATGAATCATGACTGGTCGCAGATTTTTAATACCCCTCAAACTTTTTGTTAGCTTTTCCATAGCATCATAATTTTCGGATCGCAAAAAGGTACTGATGAAGTCATGCCGTTCACGGATAATATGTGGTCTCACGGTAGGGCGTAGGAACATTTTCTTTAGTGCCCCTTTACCCTGTGGCGTACGGGTGAATCGGTGAAAAAGACCATAGATAGAAAGACTCTCTTTGGCGCCGGAAGAGGTTCTACCGGGGCCTTGGTTATATGCATTTGGATGGGATTCTGACTGAATGATTTGAAGCGATGATAGGGTATCTCTGTTAATGAACCTAATTCAACTGGTCAGCTCGATCGCCGGAGGTAACAGGGCAGCCATACTCACATGCTTCCTTCCAAGCTCAACATTTCGATTGCATTTATGCTGCATTGTTGATCGCCAGCCGGGTCTCCTTGAAGATATTGCGTTGACCTTTTCCTTTGGAGGTAAGTGATCAGTGCTCCTGCGCACCCGATTGAAACCTGATTCCCCATGTCGATGATACTAGCGAGATGCAGAAATTTTCCTTGTTGGTCTGTAAAACCCAAGTCCTCCCCGTCCAGGACATATTCATGAGAGAAGGCATTTCCGGGAACGAGAAATTTAGGGACGTTCCCAGTCTCTTCCCCAAGCCTTAAGTTTATGAGCTTAGCTTTTGCGGTTTCGTAACTAAACTCCTGAGACGGGCGAACATCAATCTGATAAGGAAGTTGAAACTGGGCATCTGGAGTAGAACATAAAAAAATGCACATGAAGAGACGCGCGGGCCATTTTGATATCCTACCATATGTAGAAGAAATCTCAGCCTCCTCGTTTCTATCAGCAGGTTGCGTATCTCGATCTGCCCGGGTCGAAAGGATGACAACCGTTGGCTCGATGTCGAGCTTCACTAGGGCCTCGTGTCAGTACAGACCCTTAAAATGATGCTTCCGCAAAGCTTACGAGTTTCGATGACATCCATTCCCCCCTGAGCGATATCTTCAAGGATATAAAGCATCTTCTGTGCAGCGACGTAATAAGAACATCCCACGGTTCCGCGCTCCTTAATGTCAATAGCCATAACAACTTGACACAAATCATCGTCCGCAACCTCCTCTAAAGTATCTCCAGTCGGGGTTTCTTCAGCACTGGGCCTAGGCTCGCGGACCTTTGCTAGACCTTTTGAGCCAACAGTCGAATCCCGGGACTGTGGTGGCCGTGGAGAAGGATAGTGCCCACGCGAACCAGTGGTTGAGGTACTCCGATCCCGCGAAAGTATGGGTGAATTGAGCTTCCGTCCAGCAGTAAACCGTCTATGGCGCCTTGAAAGTGGTGGTGCCATGTTTCGGAATGTGAAAATAAACGTGAAGAAAAAAGAAAAAGGGAGAAGGAAATGCGTTTTTCTGTGTACACGCGGGGTATATGTAGATTGGGAGAGAAGCGAGGGACGTTGAAATTACCGAATGCGGTAAGTACGGAAAGAACGTAAGCAGTATATTATACAGGAGTTGCGTTTTTAACGACTATGGTACAGTGCTATTATACAGTAACATTACCTTTTATCCATCCAATTTCCTTCGTACAATTTCCTGGCTAAATGCAAACAAATCATGAATCATTAACATCGCTGAATATCAGGCTCGGAAAACTCAAGCTGGAGGGCTTGTCGAGATGTCGAGTCCGGTTTTGTCAGAATTGAAAATAACATAAGCAGTTTGTCCACCTGTAACTTCGCCGCGAATGAGTTTGTCGGCCAGGTGATTCCCAATCTCTTTTGAGATGAGACGATTAAGCGGCCTAGCTCCAAATCTTGGGTCATAACCTCTTTCACATAGCCAGTCTTTGATATCGTCGGCCGTCTCCAAAGTTATTCGTCGATCATCCAAGCGAGCTTGTAGTTCTCGGAGCCTAATGTCCACGATGTCCCGCAAGGCCTGGCGTGATAGTCGTTTGAAGATGATAAACTCGTCTATTCTGTTCAAAAATTCCGGTGCGTATGACGATTGAACGATGGCCATGACGGCTGATCTTATCTCTGGGGAGATTTCGTCTCCTTTCGTTGGGTCTGCTCCCACGAGAATATCAGCTCCAAGGTTGGAAGTTAGTACGATTAAGGTGTTGCGGAAATCGATTTTATGTCCTTGTGCATCGGTAAGGAAGCCTTCATCCAAAACCTGAAGGAGCAACGACGAAATGTCGCGATGGGCCTTCTCGAACTCGTCGAACAATAGAACTGCATATGGCTTTCTTCTCACTGCTTCGGTTAGCTGGCCAGCATCTTCGTAACCAACGTACCCGGCAGGTGAACCAATCAATCGGCTAATAGTATGTTTCTCCTGAAATTCACTCATATCAAAGCGTAAGACGGCAGTCTCTGTTGAGAACAGAAATTCGGCCATCTTTTTGCAGAGTTCTGTTTTGCCGACGCCAGTTGGTCCAAGAAACATAAACGATGCCAGCGGACGATTTTCGCCACTCAGACCGGCCCTCTGCATTCGAACAGCATTTGCGACAGCGGCGAGCGCCTCATCCTGCCCACGGACCGACTTCCGTAAGGTGTCTTCCATGTGAATCAACTTCTCGACTTCGCCTGCCATAAGTCTGTTGACGGGGATGCCGGTTGTGCGAGAAACGACGTTAGCAATGTCGTCGGCGGTAACGGAATCATGCAGCAATGTCTGGCCATCTCCTGCGGATATTGTGGCATCCTCCGTCGGGAGCTTTTGTTCGAGGCTAGGAATGACGGAGTACCTTAATTCACCGGCCCTGCCAAAGTTTCCTTCCCGCTGTGCCTGCTCGAGATCGAGCCTGGCACGTTCTAGATCTTCTTTGGTTTTCTTGATCTCATCAATTTGGGCACGTTCTTTTTCCCAGACTTCGTTCAGCTTGCCAACCTCCTCACGTTTTTCTTTCAACAGGTCTTCAAGCTTCGATCGACGCTCCTTGCTGGCTATATCTGTTTCCTTCCGAAGGGACTCGAGTTCAATTTGTATTGTCATTATTTCTCTATCTAGCTTCTGAATGGCATCTGGCTTTGACTCTTGTTGCAACCGTAATGCCGAGGCAGCCTCGTCGACGAGATCAATAGCTTTATCAGGGAGAAAACGGTCGGTTATGTATCTGTTGCTGTAGGTGGCAGCTGCTACGAGTGCGCCATCCGTGATCCGCACACCGTGGTGGACTTCGTATCGATCCTTGATGCCTCGCAGGATAGAAATTGTATCCGCAACCGTGGGCTCGTCTACCAGAATAGGCTGGAATCGGCGGGCAAGGGCCACGTCTTTTTCTATTTGCCGATATTCGGCGAGAGTGGTTGCACCACAGCATTGCAGTTCGCCTCTAGATAAGGCAGGTTTGAGAAGGTTGCTTGCATCAATGCTTCCCTCAGCCTTCCCCAAACCAAGCAGAGTATGCAATTCATCCACGAATAAGATAACGCCTCCTTTGGCGTCACCCACTTCTTTCAGCACTTTCTTCAATCTTTCTTCGAAATCGCCGCGAAATTTTGCGCCTGCGATTAGCTGGCCTAAGTCCAAAGCAATGACTCTTTTGTTTTTTATACTCTCTGGCACGTCTCCTTGAACAATCCGCTGCGCTAAGCCTTCCAATACAGCGGTCTTTCCGGTACCAGCTGCACCAATCAGAACGGGGTTATTCTTAGTTCTTCGAGATAATATCTGAATCGTCCGATGGATTTCTGCGTCTCGACCGATGACTGGATCCAGCTTCCCATCTCTGGCCCTGGCAGTGAGATCGACACCGTATTCTTCTAGGGCTGGCTTCTCGGGTTCACCACCTAAGTTCATGCGGTGAGTACCGCCGGGGGGATGGGGTCGGCCATTTGCGTAGCATCGAACAAATGCCGTGGGGCACAGGAGTTGCGGAGAAGAAAGGGGTGGCACGGTCCGTGGTCTGCCGGGAAGCACAGTATGTTGTCCGGGTGCTCGGCGAGGTACCCGGCATCGAACAATGCCTGCTGAAGCTCGCAACGCTAACCGGTCACCGGTCTTGACGAATCGTAAAGGCGCTGTTGAGGTCATATCCAAGAAATTTTATTTATATCAATAGTGGTTAAAGTGTCTCAAGGCATATTGAGTAACGAACAAGCATCGCAGAAGAGGCGTGATCTTCTAGGACTCGGTTTATATACTTCTTGGACACGATGGTTCTCGAAAGCTCTGGTAGCTCCGACCACGGCAGTCAGGTGACTGCAAATTGGCTGACTCAGCATTCCTCGATGGCTAGCGTGTCTTCTCTGCTCCACTCACAGAAAAGAAAATTTTCGAACAACAACAACCCAAACACCTTCCAACCACCCCTCTCTCATCCAAACCACTCTTCAGCTCCTCAATTATCTTCACCACATCATATCATCATGGGTTTCGCCGACCTCTCCGCGGATTCTGGCCTTGCCAGTAAGCTACCTTTGCTATTCAGTCGTACGTTCGTTGGCTTTGGCTAATCACTCTGCCCAGTCGCCAACCAATTCCTGTCTACACACAGCTACGTTGAGGGGTAAGTCAATCTGCAAGTGTTTTCACTCGAGTCTCTATTATTTGTTTTACTGGTTTTTGTTTATGATGAGAAAAATTGGTCCGTGTTTATGAGGCGGCTTAAGACACCGCTGCTTGATTACACCCATACGCGAATTTCGCACCTCTGATTTCATTCTGCCCCTCAATGCCTCCTATACCTCAAGAGAACTTGGCAGACAGCATACTAATTGATGTCATTCAGATATGCCCCATCCCAGGCTGATGTTGTGACCTACAAGGCCCTCACGGCTGCCCCAGATGCTGCCAAATATCCCCATCTTGCCCGTTGGTATAAGCATATCGGCTCCTACGAGTCAGAATTTTCCTCCCTTCCAGGAGATTCTTCCAAGCCTTACACCGCTTATGGCCCAGAGAGCGTGGACATCCCTGTGAATGTTAAGGCTGCTCCCGCAGAAGATGATGATGATATGGATCTCTTCGGCAGCGAGTCCGAGGAGGAAGATGCTGAAGTTGTAGCAGAGAGAGAGCGAAGACTGGCTGAGTATAAGGCTAAGAAGGCTGCTAAGCCCCCTAAGCCTGCCGCTAAGTCTATCGTCACTATGGAAGTGAAGCCATGGGGTATGTCATGCTCATTTTGCTGTGATTCGTCTAGCAACATGCTAACGCCCATGTAGACGATGAGACCGACCTTGCACAGTTGGAGGCCAACGTCCGAGCCATTGTCAAAGATGGTCTCGTCTGGGGTGCTTCCAAGCTCGTCCCTGTTGGTTTCGGTATCAGAAAGTTGCAGATCAACCTCGTCGTTGAAGATGAGAAGATTTCCCTCAGCGACCTCCAGGAGGAGATTGAGGCTGATGAGGACCACGTCCAGTCCACCGATATTGTAAGCCCAAATTTCCCTGTCCTTCAGTTGCCATCAACGTTGCTGTCTAACCGGGATATAGGCCGCCATGCAAAAACTCTAAACGGAGCAATTTGGCTTAAATTAGAAGTGGAGATCGCGATGGATAATGATTAAACATGATAAATTTATTTTAGCATTGCACGAGCTCAATGGACATGCCGTGAGGAAGCTAGAACCATACTAGCATCTGAAAAAACAATGGAAATGATTTAATGAACGCCTCGATTCCATGACCCTCTTGCTTCATTCCGTAGATATAAAGGAACCTTATATGTAATACGACAAGCTTGGTCAATATCTCCTTGTGAAGTATAGAGTAGAGTCGGGCAAGCTTGGGCCCAAGCAATATTAAAGCTCTTGTCTTGGCATCGTCCTTCGGCTTCCCACGCACCATAGTCACCTCCTGACGTCCAAGTCCAAGCTCCCGGAGAGACTGAGAAGAGACAGGGCGGTATTGACAATCCGTTCAGAGTGCAGGAGGATTGCCCGGGGTTCATGGATATCAGAGTCGGTTTTCTTTTTTTCTTATGTTGGGAATTCAATTCCATTTCGTGAGTTGGCTGCGTGCGAATTTGATGTGGCCTTGCGCGAGAGATTGTTCGTTGTATCGGATGCTAACAAGGGTTGACAGGGAAAAAGGAAAGAATTTGCAGATTGGGCAAGGCAGGTCTCGTCGCCAGTGAAGCGGTGATTTTGGGCGGTATATTTTGAGCTCCTTTGGCTGGGTTTCGATCGACTTGTTATTGTCGCTACTAATGTCATGCTCTTGGTTGAGCCGTTAGTCTATCGGGAGTAAGTTACCCAATCCCCCCCTTTTCTGATCGCTGAGCTGACTATGATACAGTTCGCGCTTCTCGCGTCTCGATTCATCCCATGTTCCGTATAATTCTCTGCCACGGTTCTGTGACCACCACGAATACAATAAAGTCGTACGGGATTACCACGGTATGCAGATGTCATCAGGCGCAACCTAAGCATTGGTGAACCACGTTGGTACAGTACATTAAGGACATTTGTTGTCCTCTTTTTTCGGGTACTAATCCGCGCATAAAAAGTGCAAGGCATTTATAGCAGCAATGTGGACCTAGACGGCCTGCTGAGTCAACCAAAATGGGAACATGGGTCATACAATTCGCTTGTCGCCATCGATTTTGACAAACGTCAAAACCTCAGTTCTGTGAATAAATGGATTTTTCTTTGTCAGCCGAGCGCTGAACGAGATACAACAGAAAACGCAAAAGACCCCGACTCATCTGGATACATCTCAGATGTAGTATCGTACAGCTGTACTGTATATACCATCATTGACTCCGTGGGGTCTCAAAACGATGTTTGTCATCATTCGATGTTCTCAGAGGGGTTCTCACCTGGCAAGTTCAAATTCCTATCTCTCTACCTCAGGCAATGATTTCTAACCTGATGTTTTCCAGTGCGGTGCTTGGCCAAGCGGTGAGACGAGAGAGGGCTGTTGGAGAGCGACCGATGATTTTGTCTGGAATCTACCGCACTGGACATACTTCTACCACTTTGGTATTACGGATGGCCAACTGCTGGTAGCCGCTGAGGTCCTTATTTCTGCCGGCCCTGTGCCAGCTGCTTCTTCTCTCTTTACTGCATGGCCAACCCGTATGCGTTGCGTTTGTGCGAATCTCATACATGCTCCTGCGGAGTGAAGATTCGGCTAGCATCTTGAGGGCTCGAGCAACCCAGACATCAAGTCTACCGCATGCCGCAATGGTTAGGAATTATGAAAGAACAGGGACAACAAGGATGAAGAGGAGGATTGGGACTGGGATTGGGACTGGGGGAAGAAAGGGGGAGAATATATACAGCTGGTGGAAAGCTTGATGAGGGAGCTGCGAGTGTCTCAAGCAGGCAAGTGCATTCCCCAATATCAACATTAAAGATGACTTTATCAGAGGCAGGAGCCACTACGGAATACTAACGCAAATTTTGCGGGCATGTATCGAGTGCTTTCAACGCGCAGCTATTCTTGAGGACTTCGCTGGACGTAGTTCTGCTGCGTTTCCGATGTGTTCAGCTGATGGCGTCGATGATTCTTTCGAAACAAGGATAGGGCCGTCCTCGAACCGGACCTTGCAGACTATGCAGAAGAAGTGGCCGCTTTGTCCTTGCACTTCTCTTCTTGCATGTTATCGATGAACATTGGACGGCCATGGCCGTTAATACCAAAGCTTTCGTTAATCAAGCCGAGTGGGAAATCTGCTCACCCGCCCCATGATCTTTCCCTTTACGAATATGGACACCCCGCAACCGTTGCAGACGGTATTAACCTGGATGCAGATGATGATAATTGCTGTGGTGGGGAGCCCTGACCAGTATGTACAATAACTCCGACTTGGTCAAACGGCCACCATACGATTGTGTCTGGCTCCGTTTCGTGGGGAAAGCTCGAGTCGAGGCATCAGTCGCATAAGGAGCCTTTTTCTTTTTTTTTGGAGATCTGATTATTGTTGCAACATCAGTAAATAACTAATTCATTCCATTTGATTTAAACTGATGAAACGGGAGACAAAACGGAGAATATTCTGCATCGATACTAATATAAAAGTGCTCTTGCCATGAACTGTCCTCCGAGTAGTATATTTCTCATTCGGTTGCGACCAAATGCAGGAGACAGGCGGCGTTGGGCCCATCAAAGCTGCATACAGGTGCTCTATGAGCTTCGGCATGGATCCAGGGCCCTTTCTGTGACGTTATAAAAGGTCATTTTTTCAAAGAATTTCGATTCTTAACTCGTTGCAAACTCTCTACGGAGTACTCCGTACGTGCTTGTCTTAATGCAGAATCCGTCACTCCTTACCCCTTCTATATGTCATAACTTATTCACACCAGTGACCCATCTGCTCCGTACGCTGCAGTATAAAGTCCCTTACTTTCCAAGAATGGTCCGAGAGCGTAACACGACTCGGTATTCAATGGCTCTTCTGATCCAAATGCCTGTGCGACTCTGAGACTCAGAGAGCACGTATTTTAGCCCTGCGTGCCCTCAACCGCCCCCATATGCGATATACGCGATACGGAGTACGGAGCACAAGACGCAGCACAACAGCAACATTAGCACCAGCAAGGAAACGGTCCAGAGCTTGACCATTTGTTGTTTGATGTTTTGCAGCCAATCTTGTGGAATTTGTTCCATCAAATTTCGGATACGGCACCCTGTCAGGAACCCTCCGAGATTAGTTCGCCAACGAAATTTTTCTGCAAGGATACAGATGTTGCCTTGCTCTGGATGGGCAACCTCAACTTAATCGCGTCAAAGTCTCTCTGAATACTGATTACATTAGTAGTTGTTAAAAGAAGCAAGTTGAAGGTTCTCTTCTTCGATTCTCGCCCTCAAATTAACAGTACGGAGTAGTCGTCCCACGCTGCTCGACGGGTAGATCAGTTGTGGGCCAGGCGCTGGCAGCCGTGTACTAAGCAATTCTCACAACGCTGGCGGTTCCACTTGAGGTGTTCCTATTTTTGTCACGGCCACCCACCTTCCACTGCTGGCCAGGTGTTGGATGTATGACTTTCAAACTCCCCCAGGCTGATGACGCACAGTCAAGCATCGAAAAAGGTCGAGCTTACGAATGCCCAGACGGCGTTGTTGGCTGCGTGCCATTTTGCTTTTCCCGCCCAGCAGATCAGCATGAATTCGTGAGCCTCCCGAGAGACCGCCTGGGCGGTACGACGTTGGAAATACGGAATCCATGCGCATTTTCTCTAGGATTGGGGGGTGGATAATCTGCGCAGGCTGTCCTGAGCAAGACCAGTTCCGTAACGGAGTAGTCATGAAACGAGACTTGTTGCTGTTCGCAGGATGACAGTGGATGCACTCTGTTGTTGCTATGTTTGCACCACTTGCTCTGCGCGCGGTCGATTTGCTGCAAAGAGGAATGGACAAAGCAGTAATATATGGTGTGTAATCTAACAGGACCAATACCAACTATATTACAGGTGATTGGGATCTCGCTTGTTTTCTTTTACGTGGCGTTTCACAGGCGCCTAAGGCGAGCATAAAGAACAGCAAAAGTAACCTTCCAGGAACGCATCCAGACCCTTCCGTCGCTAAGCACCGACAGGCCATGACTCAAGCAATAAAACTGAGGCAATGCAGACACGTCCAAGCGAGCCCAGGACAACAGAATCTTCCGTAGCTCCAGTACAAAGTTGACTGGTTCACGCCCCCAAGAACGGACACATCGTAGGCTGCGCAGGGATGGATTGCAGCACTGCTCCCCCTAGGCCTCGTTCTTCCAGGATGGATTGATACAGTAACGATGTAATAATGGAATTGCCAAGGGGGCGATGATCCCATCCGAAACAAATCAAACCTCAGTGGGCCTCCGCCACCCAATGGAAATGCGATCGTCGCTAGGGTGATGCTGCCGACGCGGACATGGGAATTGCCTTCCGCTGACGGGGGATATAAAGGATTACGAATCCCCCTGCTGCTGTGTTTTTTTTCTCTCCCCCTTGCTCTCAAAATACCTCTTCTCGCTTGTGTATAATATCCTGTCCTGCTCTCTTCGCACAATCCATCGCTGTATACCACACGATACTTCCACTCGTTTCAATCTCCATACTCATCCACTATCCTTCCGACTTTCACGTCTCTCACAACAACAACAACAACAATAACAACAATCAAAATGCGTTTCACTCTCGTCTCTGTCATTGCCTTCTCGGCCGTTGCTCTTGCTCAGAGCTCCGAGGTGAGTCCTAGCTGTCATCAGCGCGATATTCTCAAAGCTTAGGCAGATCTAAATACTCACATTGTTCATAGCCTGCTCCTCCTGCCGAAGTCTCCAGCGAAGTCGAGTCTGAGACCGCCAGAATGACCATCCTCCCAGTCCCAACAACCGCCACTGAGACCGAAACCGAGACCGTCACTGACGCGCCAACTCTCACCATCATCCCTCCTACCTCAGTTGGAACCGCTCCTGGAGGCACTGGCACCATCCCCGGCACCAACAGCACTATGACTCGCACCTCTACTGAGAGCCGCACAGTCAGCGCTCCATCTGGCACTGGCACCGATGGCGCCTCCACCACTGCCTCTCCCGGTCTTGCCCCCACCAACGCACCAATGCTTGTTGGTTACGGTCTCGGCCTCGGTGCCATCGTCGCTGCTCTTCTTTAAATGACGATCTGATATCAAATGCACCCCGACGCTTGACGAACTCGCGCCATTAATTGTCCAAAAGCCAACCCGCACGGCCTGCACCAACAATAGTGCGGGGGTGGGTTGAGCAGCCTCCCCCAAAAAAAAAGAGAACAATGGGAAGGATTAATTAGCAGAGAAATGTGACCTTGTTTAAATACCCTTACTCAGTACTATTACTTAATTTGTGTACGTTTCTTCTTGTCCAAAGACTCTGGCGTTTAGATTGACGTGCCCTTGATCTTGTTTGCGAAGCATTTGTTCTCGAAACCTGTTGCGAATTAATAATTGACCTGTCGCAAATTACTGCAAAAATATGTAGCAAGTCGATACATACAAAATATCCAGTCATTCTGGAGAAAAGTCTTCTGTGCATCAGGCTCGAGTCGTGCTCCCAGGGTCATTGAATGACTGGCTGTCTTGGGCTGTTGTGCTGCGTTCTCTATGCAATGTTGGCACAGGAGTCACAATGCAATCTCCCAGGGTCACACAGATCCTGCAAGCTGAAAATCCTCCCCTTGCCAATTCGCTGGCTGCAGCGAGGCGCCGAGTGCTGCGGATCATTCACTCAAGAGCTTCCTTTCTTCCAACAAGTCCCATCTCTCTAGCCAGTGAGCAAGGGCCACAGTAAATATCATTTATTTTGATTGGTATCTTCACTGCTGGTCGGCAGCAGGCCAGACCACTCATCAAATGATCACCGACGTGCACGTCGTGACTTGTCAGGGGAAATTATATGCAGAAGTGAGGTGTGGACCGTGTAGTCCAATAATGGTGGAAACAGCTGTTCATCGCACAAACTCTAATATGGGCGAGCAAGAATATCACGTGATAATTGAGACGCGTTCGCGACAGCACGCGTTGTTTGGAAAATCCAATATTACCTCTTCAGGTTAGATTGGGCTTAAGAAGCACGGTAGCTGCATCAACGGGCGTCATCAACAATCAACCAAAACAATGAAGTCGAGCTGCATCAACTGCATCAATCACCCTCAGTCAAAGTGAATCTCTTTGTATCGCATTTTGCGTCTTCCTTTGGCCATTTCCATCGGCACCATCGCTTCCAGAACCTTGGTTTTGAATTCGTCAATTGCTACTCGTCACTCAGCTCCTAGCATTGGGTTGGCACAGCAGCAGCAACATGGTAAGACTCGGACTACCACTACTTGCTACAGACGCTTCTATCTACTAGATCATTTTCTTTATAGCTAACCTCTCTTTATAGGCTTCTGGCTTCCGACGTCTCGTTGCGGACCACGCCTCCCTCCACAACTCTGACCTCCCACCTAACTACCTCTTCCCTCCTTCGAACACCCACTCCTCCATTCCCGATGACCTAAGACAGCTCATAATTCTTCTTGCCGGCCCTCAAGGAACACCTTATTCCAACGGGGTTTGGCGACTGCATCTCCGCATTCCTGAAGATTACCCGAAAAGCCCGCCGAAAGCCACATTCAAAACTAGGATATGGCACCCAAACGTCGAGGAATCGACTGGTGCTGTATGCGTGGATACCTTGAAAAGGGATTGGGAGCCGAAACTCACGCTGAGAGATGTGCTGATCGTAAGTTGTCCTCTGGCTGGTGCTTTGTCCCGCCGGCTTCGACAATTAGCAATTATAGACCATACTAACAGGCGCATGTAGACTATATCATGCCTCCTTATACATCCCAATCCAGACTCAGCTCTGAACTCTGCAGCTGGTGCACTTTTGCAAGATGATTACGAGGTTTTTGCGCGCCAGGCAAGGCTGATGACCTCAATACACGCACCCATCCCGCAAGAAATGAGGGACGCAGTATCAGAAGCGAAGAGGAGGGGAGACGATCCTAGCATAGTCATTCAGGAGGATCAAGACACACTACCCCGGAAGCAGTTCAAGACAGAATCAAAAACGTCGGCTTCCACAGTTATTATGAAGAAGAGGGCGCCATCACATCGGCCAATAGCTGGCTCCAATCTGGATATCAGATTGAAAAGCGACAGCTTCCAGCAAGAAACTCCACGCATCCAGCAAGAAGACGAGTCTGATTGCGACGATGATCCGAGCGGCGCCTCAAAAGAAAACGACCCTTCACTCTCCCCCACTCCCGTCCCCATCACCACGCCAAGCCCGCGCAAGAGCGTCCTTGGCAAACGACCACTTGCGGCTCTTGCGACACCGGAGCCTGTCGAAATGGTCGTCATTGATGACGACGACGATGAGGAGTACAACGGCATGAGTGCGTCTGATAAAAATATTGCCGCCAATATACACAGGCATGACCAAGATCAGATACGACCTCAACGACGAAAGTCTCCTAAGCTTTCTGAGTCGGGACGAGGTTCGAACAGTGCCTCTTTGCAGATGCAATCAGCGAGCCGTTCACTATCGTTGTTTGACAGCTCGTACGCGAGGGAATTTGGCGAGCAGACACAGCCCTCAGGCGATGGTCTTCGAGGAAGTAACATGCTCTCTAAGCCTCCTAACAATACCCATGGATCAAAGGAGAACATTACCGACTGTTCCTCCAATATCCCACTACTATCATTACCCACCAGCAACACTCTTTTGTTAACAGACTCTACTACAAAAGATTCCCCTCCCTCTTCCACCACTTTCGTTTTACCCAAGCCACGGCGGACTGATTTGCCTAAACAGTCGAAACCAACGGTTCCAGCCAGCAGAAAGGTTTCGAGTTCTAGTGTAAAATCGAAACCACGCACAGGGCTTAGACGGTTATAGTTGCCCCTCTCAACTAGTTTATATTATTATACCATTTCGTTTGATAAATACAGTACATTCTGAGGAAGAATCTTTGCAACCTTCCAAAAATGGCCTCTGTAGCTTTTTGTTGCCCTGTAATTGAATACCGACACTGTTCACGTTCATCGATGAAATGGGGCTGGGGGTCTGGCCCCATTCAGCCGCATACGGATGGAGAACGCTCAGAGGCGGAGCTCTCAGAGAGTGTCCTGTCCTGTGCCTAGAGTAAGTACTGTAGTTAGCGTGGAGGTTAGTTGTTAGTTTCGTCTCCTCATAGCTACCCCATACCATCTAGACCCTATGCCCAACGTGCAGTGCGGCTTTGCAAAGGAAGTTGTTATCAAAATCCAGCTTGTATAATGTTGTATTAAAGCTGAACGCTGGGTTGCGGCCGTTTGAGGAATGATGTGAGCGGATGTTGTTGGACGTCGACGGTGGTCAGCTCTGAGATCGTTCAGCTAAGGTTGTGCTCATGGACACAAGTCAGCCTCGCCTGCCAACCAAAGTTTACAGCAATTTTGTACTCCATACCATTAAAAGCACTGGTAGGCTAGTCTGCTATGTACGATGTAGGTACTATTTCTTACACAAAGGCTGTAGTCTACTCCGTACTGGTGGTGGTTTTATGTTTCCAGGGTAGCGTCGTTTCTTCGAATATGGCCCCTAGCTGATTGTTGTTCTCGAACAAAATTTGGGGAGGCTTAGGGAAACGCTCGGGTTCTTGAAGCCTGTCATTGAGGGGTTCATGCCCTAAGCTCAGCCCTACCCTCCAGGCTTCAGTTTTGTTGGATGGTACGAATTGAACACTTGACATTTCTTTCACGGATCATTTACCTGAAGGGGCTAGAACCGTGGAACTTCTTTTATTTGCTATCTGGGAGACAAAGACATTGACACAAAATAATAAGGGACGCATAAAAGACCTGATTATAGAATGTTATTCAATCAATTTGCCTCGCACCTCCCATCACAACAAGCTCCGGATACATGATGCAGTTCTGGAAAAGAGCATATAGACGGGCTACCTGACAAACATTCTCAAGGTAGCATTACCATCAACATAGATATAATAATCAGTCAGTAAGAGTTCCGGAATATTTCTAATATGTATTGCTTGTCCGGGCTGTGAGATCTTGCGTCCACGGTGGTAGAGATTCATCTCGCCAACTCAACCCAATGCTGTAATCGACGTGATGTTGGGAGATGCGTAAATAACGGACCCAAACGCCGGCAATATGAGAGGGACTCATGTAATCAATGCTGCATTAACAAGAAATCCACGAGAATAATAGCAAGGAAGGGCGGGTACATAAGTTACGAGACGACGAAGATCTGTGGGGATGATTGCGATTCGTGACTGATTGGGAGACGTCAAACAAAAAGGGTGTCTTTCGTAACACCGCGGAATTTCGGAACCATTTGCGCCGTTTTCTGCTTTAGAGAGCATACGGGTTCACGGAGCGGATGGTAAGGCACCTAGTTGGACAGGTTAGTTGATTGTCACATCGAACAAGATTACAGGGACGGGATAAACGTACGGTGGGCTCTTGCTAAGGTCAGTCTTGAGAATGATTGGCACCCTAGTCATTTCCGTAACATCCTGGATATACTCGCCATCCTCTTCGCGGAGCTTGAAGAGTTTGAGATATTTCTCTTTGTTCGTCAGTTTGCCCTCTGGCGATTCTGTGGCGCTGAGTGCAAGCTTAGGGTCGGATTGAGTCCGATGGGGAGTCTGAAGACGACCGTTTCGTGTGGGAGATGGTGGCATGCTTTGCGTGGAACGGTCCGCAGGCGAATTCAGCGATACACCAGAAGTCATTTCTGCGAGTTCAGACATGTCATCGTCATCGTCGTCAAAGAGAGCGTCGACATCGTCAGTCGACATGGTTCCTGTTTCGGTTTGCTTCCTCTGGGCTTCTTCCCTTTCTCTGGCCTTCTGTCTCGCTTCTTCGGCCTGGCGAGCAGCAGCAGCGGCATTCGCGGCGCGCGCACTCAAAGTGGACTTTGGTCGTTCATCCTCGGGAATGTACGCAGAAGATGGCACGCCCTTCTCCCAGTAGAGCTCAAGAACACGTTCATCCTTGCGGAATTCAGCTTTTTTGAGCGGGAGTTGGTCGCAGTGAACTCGCTTTTCGAAGCCGTATTCTGGAATAAGCACATCAAAGGCGGACTCATAAACGCAAAGGACAATACCCTCGCTGATCAGGTCACCCCCAATCTCCTGTCTCTTCTTGTCAATGATACGGCAAGACTCGATGTGCACACTTTGCTCCTGGGCATTCTGTGCAGAATCTTTCCTGTTGTTGCAGGCGTCAGCAGACTTGGTTAGATTCTCAACATCCTCCGAAAGCTCTGTGCCGTTCAACATAGCATCCAATTGGCGGTGCACAATGATGTCTGCATAGCGCCGTGACGGGTTTGTGAAATGAGTGTAAAGGGGCAAGTTAAGTGCATAATGCTGGCGGTCCTCATCTCGGACGGTTCCAGCAACGTAATACTTTGCGCGGCGCATAGCTTTAATAAGGAGCGTTTCCATACCCTAAGATACTCAATTAGAAATACGTAACAAATATGTTTTGTTAAAATGAGTGCTCACCTTTCGCAAATCGACATCCTGGATGTTGAAAAGACTGTTTTGCAGACTTCCACTGCTTGTAGAATCAATTTCATATCCAAGTCTGGTCATTCTATCAACGAACGTTCCAAGCCGTCTGAAGTTAGGAGGTGCTTGACGGCGGAGGAAAGCCTTCGCGGGGAAACCTGCAAACAGCCGTTGCGCAACAATCGAGTTCGTCTTGTGACTCAATTCTTCCATGAGCTCGTGGGCAGAAGAGGAGTCAAAGATGTTTTGCATAACGGGTATATTCTCATCGTCAAGCTGAGCAAATAGTCTCAGAGGTGCTACATTGGTTGACCGATGACCAAATCGGGCTTCTCTGAATTTAGATGCAATGTCCTACATATGAACGGATTAGCACGATATCAGAAGAATTGAGGATTATGTGAAAGGCACTTACACCCAGCAATTTGACATCACCCTTCGTGGTATCGTCGAGATCGACATCATTGCCAGCCAAAACTGCATTGACCTGGTCATAAGTCAATTTCCCTGAGCTCTGGACTATACCTTTGCCGACCCAGGGTTCACCCTCGACGACTCCGGTTTTGGGGTCGACTTGGTAGACTACGCTCATAGTCAAACGTCCTTCTCCAGGATGGAGAGAACAAATTTCACTCGCAAGACGGCGAGGTAGCATGTTCATGATGCGTGTCATCAGATATACACCAGTACCGCGTTTCTTAGCCTCTCTGTCCACCACCGAATTGTATTTGACGAAATGAGTGACATCTGAAACGTGGAAGCCGATCTCCACCTTCCCATCGTCAAGCTCCTTGATGTGAATGGCATTATCGAGCTCATTGGAGCCATTTGGATCAATGGTAAACGTCTTCTCCTCACGGAAGTCACGTCGAGAAGCAAGAGTAGCGGCACTCTCACTCTCCAGAGACCAATTCTCGAAGCTAGCATTCTTCACAACGGCGTCTGAGAACTCATCAGAAGCGAAATTGTTATCCCTCAGAAGAGCATCTGTTTCAACATTCAAGTCGCCCATTGTGCCAAGCTGTTCGATGAGAGTTCCGAATGGATGAAGAGAAGTAATAGGCCATCTCTTAATAGCAGCAACGAAAATGTTGTTTGCATATACTTGATGTTTTTCCACGAAGTCTCTGGGAGCCTGTTCAGTGGGAATGGCAATCAGAGGTACACGTTTATCGGTAGGCTTGAACCAGACAATCTTGGGTTTATCCTGCGAACGATCTTGCTGAGGCCTACCATGACCGCCATCTCTAGCTTGGCGCTCAGCCTCTTGTTTCTCCTTTGTTGCCTGGCTGCTAGGGCGAAGAAGGCCAAGGGATCCGGAGAACATCTGGCCAGGCACACGTTCGATAACAGCAACCACGTGGCCGGCATACAATGGTTTTTGCTCATCACTGATTTCATCTTCTTCCACAAGCAGAAGGCTCTGACCCTCAACCTCGACATCGTCATTCTTCTTTTGAGTTGGTCGCTGTCGGAGACTTCCACGGCGACGAATACTTCCGTCTGGAGCAATCTGAGAATCACCATTCGCGACGGAATCGGATCTCCCTTTATCTAGACCAGCGGTGCTGCCACTTCTGGTATCGGTGATATCCTTTCGTTTCTTCTTCTCCTCCTTTTCGCGTTTCTGGCCCCAAACTTCGTCCACGTCAAGAAGTTCCACCGCGACAAGATCTCCTTCAAGAGCTCTGTTCCTATCCTTGCTACCACAGATGAAAATATCTGCATCAAGCTCAGTAGAAGTGACATATGCATCAGAACGGTTTTTCTTGTTGACACGGAGAATTCCAGTAACAAGTTGGCCATCAGCGAGCAGAGCCGGCAGATTTGCCTGGGGAAGATAAGGGGTGAACAAGGTCTTCCGTTGTTGTTGCTGCTGCTGGGCAGTTAGTTGAGGATTGATCTGTTGGTTGGGTTGCAACGCAATGTTCTGTCCATTCAACTGCCCGCTCTGCTGCAGCGCCTGCAGCTGAGCTAGCTGGAGAGGTGTTAAGGGCTGACCAGTTAGAAATGGAGTTGGCGCCATGAGGACTTGTCCTTGGGGTAGCTGAATAATCTGCGGCTGGCCGTTATATTGGAATTGACCGATTGAGCCAACAGACTGGTTGATTGAGCCTCGAGCACGATGTCCTGGTTGGAAACCACCGGCACCCTGCTGTTGGTTGAATGCTCCAATAGAGCCCCTTTGTTGGTCTTGCGACTGGCCCTGGGGGTTCTGCTGACGCCAATTGCTGTCAAAGTTTCTTGATGCAGTGCGCCCGTGCCCCTGATGGCTTCCGCGTCGCTGATTGTCCCCACCATCTCCAGATTGCGTGAATTGAAAACCACCTACTCCTCTCGCGGGAGGCCCACGGCCATTCCCAACGGCGAGGGACTGGCTACGCATATGAGCTCCTCCGCGGAAATTTCCGGCTCGCTGAACACCTAGTCCTTGTGGTACTTGTGGGGTAGCTGTGGTGGCCTGACCGGATCGTTCATCGGATGCAGAAGAACCTTCGCCCTGGCCTGAACCAGGGGCACCAGGAGGAGGAAATTGGAAACCTGAAGTGGTTCGCTTTTGCTGAGCCAACTCGGCGGCCTTCTTTGCTTCAGGAAGGGCCAAGGAGTGGCGACGTTGATGTCCACCTCCTCCAGGAGCACCGCGGCCACGACCTCCGTTTTCACGGTTGGGGTTACCTTGACCTTGACCCTGGCCTTGCTGGGTGAATTCGCCAAAGGCTGAACCTGATGACGGGGCAGGAGGTGGACCCATCCCCACATTAGGCATTGCGGACTGATTACGGCGATGTGATGATTGACTCGGATTATTCATGGGGATCCCCAACTGCTGCTGCTGTTGCTGCTGCTGCATTTGCGGAAACTGAAAATTATTTCCATGGGAGGCTATTCCTGGGATGCCTGCCTGCCCTTGAAGCGTTGGAGAGTAGCCAGCATTCACATGTTGTATGGGTTGCTGAGGCTGTAAATAGCCCATGTTGACATATTGCTGATGTGTGGCAGCGATCTGTTGCTGCTGCTGCTGTAGAAGCTCAATTTGTTGCTGTAGAGCAAGTTGTTCCACTAAGAGGCCGTTAGAAACCTTTATCGCTGGGTTGCTCCACTGAACTGAGAATACATACTCATAAGAGGGGTAAGCTCTGATGGGCTTCTTCGATGAGCGATGTGGAGTCGTCGACCGTTTGGACCCGGAAGACTTGACTGCCCTTGCTGATCCATGGTTGTAAGATTACTGTGTAAAGCTGGCAAGCTATATGTAGTGACTCAATATAAAACTCGATCCTGTCCAGATGTTCGAAGTCAATGAATGGCGACGGAGTCTCTTGTGTGGAAGGTGCGATCTCGATTGATCGACTGCTAGATGAGCGAAAGTTAGACCACGCACAGACCGACGAAGCAGCAACTTCGGATTAAAAGCAAGCTTAACAACACAGGTGAAGATGTGTGAGAGCGAATTGGCATTCTTACTGTTTATTGTACGGTAGAATAAGCAATTACTGCGTAATAAACAGTTTCACCAAATGACTGGACAAACAGACACCTTATGATTTCTCGTAGGTAGGGTGTTTGTAGAGCCGAGGGAGGTGTGATGTTGTCAGAACTCGGCAGCCTTTCTGATACCGCTGAGGCGGAGTTGTTTGTACGGTTTCGCATCCACTAGTGGCGGAAGGAAGGGACAGAGTCAACCAGGGAGGGGTTGACTTGCGCAAGGCCGAGAAACAACACGGAAATGCGGTTCGGCTTGTTTTGATAGCAGGAACTGTTGCGTAGGCTAGAGAGAGAGGTGTGTGTTAGCAATCGGCTGGGGAAATTGGTTTCAGAGTGTTGCCAGGACGAGACGGGAAGAGCAACGGTACCGCTTCAGATGCCTGGATGGCGTGCTTTACAACGAGGGTAAGCAATGGCTGTGTTGAAAAGCTCACAGCGGGAGATTGAGAGAGCGAGGCAGGCTGCGGGAGTTTATGCGTGGGACAGCAAGAGCTCAGTAAAGAGGGCAAGGCTAGTGTTTAGAAGGACTGGATAAGAAACAACAACAAGCAACTCGGGACGGAGAGGATTAAAACAGACTATAGCTGGAGAAAGGAGAGCTATTACGGGGATGAAGAGAAGAGTCGAGGAAGAGAGAGGCGAGAGAGGGAGAGTGAGAGAGTTGAGCGAGGAAGAGGACAAACAAGGATTCGAGCGTAGAGGCGAGACAGAGACAACGAGCGACGTTGAAGGGGGGCAGTTGCTGTTGGGTTCCTCCAGCTTAAGGGGGGTTGACCGCTTTGGGCTTAGCTGCGAAACAGCTCCACTGGCAGAATGAACGCTTACCTAGATTGGGACTAGCGGCGACAAAGAACGAGGCTAAACCAGTTCGGGCAGCGAGCTTCCCTGCGGGCCTTGCACGACTTCGAAGACAGCTTGTTGGATGATCACCGTTGACTGATGGCGAGACGTATATATGGATATCTGTGCGTGGCACGCTCCAAGAGAGACTGCACAATTCGTGTGGAGTGGGTGGATGGACTGCGTGAGCTGCAAATATAATATAAATCAAAAGAGAGGTGGAGTTGGGAGCAGGATCATTGCGTGAAGGCGGAAAGATTCGACGTGAAGCACAAGAAGAGAAGAGGAGGAAGAAGAGGAAGAAGTACGGTCGAGGACGGCGGTAGAGAAACCGGAGATGGATTCGCCGTTATGCTACGTATCTTCTGGGCGACAACGCAGTGAATGAGCATTTGACTTTGACAGCAACAGTGGTAGACGGCGATGATTGCTTGCAGCTCCAAGTGGTGATGTAAATCCAACCAAAGAACGCTGGATTTCTGCTGTGTTTCTGCTGCTGTCAGTTCCGTGGTCTTCCATAGACTTTTCCAGTCATTAGCATATTCATGAACAGCGGCCTACGGACCCTTTTGCTCTGGAATTCCAAACCCATCTCGAATCTTCGAATTTTCGGTTTGCACTGTAAGCCATCAGCTTTGCATTCTTCCGTGCATTGTTGACAGGTCACCAGGTGAAGCTGATAAGTTTAGAGTTTAGTGCCGCGGAACACCGCTTATCAAGCCGCTCTCTCGGGTCTACCCAGACTCAACCCATATCAATCGCTACGCACTCGCAGAAACACTGTAAGGCATCCTACGCTCTTGAGGTATCGATTGATGACACAAGGCTAACTTGGAGTTTTCTTTCCTGCAGTAAGCCTCTTTTAGCTGGCGATCTGACGCTCCTCGACTCATTTGACGTGTCCTACACCGTGAGGACTCAATCCCAGCAACCGTCGTTCTTTCGCAGCGGACTACCCGTTCTTGAGCTGTTCGGCCTTCGGTCTGATTTCCAGTCGCTTGTAGTGAACGGAAGCACTTGGTGGGGGGTTGCTCTAACCCCTTCTCATTGCCAGTGTTGTACAAAACTCATGCGGGATCCCAGTTCCGCTTCCGTCACAGCGGACCGCTATCCAGTACGGCTCTTGCCGGTCAATACGCGTTCTTCCAAGTTCACAAAGATACTGTGGTATTGACTGTGAGAACGTTTTCCCCTTAATAGTTGAATATTCCAAGCTTTGCAAAATTGGATCAAATTAAGCTTTTTGCCTACAGTCCCGTTCTGTGTGGTTTCTCTCACTACTTGCATCTCCCTTTATCTGAATTCTCTCTCTACATTTTCTAGAAATCATTCCTATATTTTGCATTACTCTACTCACTGTGCGATTGCAAATACCTACTCATCCCGTCCCCTCCGTTTCCTTTTGCATCCGATCACGTTGTCGCCATGACGCGAACAAGAGGGCTGCTTGACAGCCCTTCCAAGCAGCTCATGCGAGACCTGATCAAAGACCTCGAACAGGTCCGCCTGCACAACACAGAACTGAAAAAGGTCAAAGAATTCGAACGCCGATCGTTCTATGAATACCTCGATCGAATTGACCGTGAGAGGGAAGAGATTCACAACACAGCATTAAATGCCGTTGCCGCAAAACGAGATCAGCTCCGACACGAGGCGGAGGAAACGTTACAACAACATCTACGAGAAGTTGATGAGGAGCGCAAACGGAAAGAGGAAGAAGAGAGAAAGCGGAAGGAAAAACTAGAGCGTGAAAAGGCTGAGAGGGAACGTCGTGAACGAGAAGAGGCTGCAAGACAGGAGGCTGAGCGGAAAGCAGAGGAAGAGGCAAAGCGACGACAGGCTGAGGAGGCCGAACGACTTCGAAAGGCTAAAGAAGAAGAAGAAGAGAAAGCTCGCAAAGAGCGAGAGCGTCTGGAGCAAGAGAGGAAGAAACAGGAAGAGGATAAGAAGCGAGAGGCGCAATTGAAGGCACAGGAAGTGCAGAAAGCCGCACAGGAGAAACAACAATTGACTGAACAGACGTTCTTTGGAGAAACCCGACGTACCCCCGAAGAAATCGCTGAGCACAAGCGATACCTTGAACTGCATAAAAATCTCAAACAGTTCAGACGGGGTATGGTGGAAGAAACGAGGAAGAATCCAACTCTCAAGCAGCATATGGGCGACATGCGTCGGGCGATCAAAAAGTGCGTTGGTCAGCTCCTGACAGAGGACAAGGTTGCCAACAAGAAACCAGTATGTCCCACTCCTGTCCATTCTCAAGACATATCCAATGTTAACCGCTTCTGCAGACAAACGAGGTCATCAATATCCTCAGAAAAGCCGCAACTCTCCAAGAACCCTCAGTCGATATCCGTCAATTCATCGCCTTTCCTCCTCCTCAAATTGCAAATGAACCTGCAAAAGTACCGGCACTTCTAATTTACCTCCTCAACATCTTCTCCAAAGCGATATTATCCCAGTTGGTCGCCGAAGCAGGCGTAACTCCCAAGTCCGCAGGGCCCCTTGGCGTCCTCACCGCGCAAATCTTCTCCATGGAATCCTTCGTCTATAAGGGAACCTCCATGATCGACATCATGCTCGCCAAATACCACGTCCTCTGCCCCGTCCTGTGGGGCTTCTACGGGAGCGAATCAAACGACGCCGGCAAAACCGCCCTGGGATGGTGGCGCGAGGAATCCAACGGCCCCTTCGTTTCGCGCCAGGTCCACGAGGAGCGTATGATTGGTTTAGGTGCCGGTTTCGCCGCCATTGGGCTCCGTGATTTTTCCAAAACTTCACGCCAGAATCCGTTGCCCAACACGCAATTTTGGAAGGCGCTCTCGATGATTGTCAATGTTCCTGCCGCGGAGGTACAGGACACCCATTTGACAGTGTTGGGTGCGATGCTACAGTTCGCTGCACCAAGAATGGTTGGCTTCTGGGGAGACTTGGGTCTGTTGGCGCTGCGGCATGCAATTGTGACGTTTCCGGCCACGTTGCCGCGGAAGTCGAGTGCGAGGTCTTCGGTGGAGATATTGAGGGATCTCTATGCGAGAGACCATCATATTCTGATCTGACCAAGCTGTATGCTGCAGTTGTGGTGGGATAGACCCTTTTCTATCCACCCGTGAAAACATGATACCCCAGAAAAGAAACCAGACATGGGTCTTGGGACACTCGGTTTAGGTCCCTTTGGCAGGATAGTTAGACAGTGTTGGTTATGTTCCGGTTGTAGTTGACACCGTGTTTGAGGCCATATATATTGATTTAGATCATGGTCGCATCGGAATAATAGATATTCGTTGCCCATTTGCGGCTTCCCGTTCTGTTTCACAATTTTTGGAGAAGCCTGTTCTTCTCACGGACATTTCAACTAACTTGGCCCGTAGTAGAGTCTCTGGTGAAAGTAAGGTAATGTGAAGTGGAGTCAGATATTCAAAATACCATTCTAATTCCCAAATTTCAGCTCTCAGCTAGGTCGACATTCTGGTATCCAAAAAACGAAAAGCACAGGAAATTCCGAAGAAAGGGGGTATAAAAAGTTGGCCAAAAATCGGCGAAAATCTGCATCTTGGGAACCAAGTCTCCCGGAAATATCTAACAAGACCATAGGCCACAAAAACAAACGAACGATAGCGGAAATCCCAAGTACAAAACGATCGACTAAAAGTTAGACAGACAAAAAGAATGAACCAGAACGGATAATATACAAGAGGAGATAGCAAAGAAATTATTATTAAACAGCTTAGATGAAAGGTAAGTGGCGTAAATCGTCATCACTGTGCATCGATGATATCAACAGATTCGAGAAGATCAGAGGAAAACACCTGTGCATAAGGGAAATAAAACATATTAGAAAAAAGGCCCAATCTGTTTGTTCAAATTCAAGATCCAGAAGGGAAAAAATGGATAAATCGATGTATGGCAGAATATCAAACAGGTGTCCATTCATCATTCGATGGCCGGACCAAACGGCCCGTCATTGGCGGGCACGCCTGAAGCACGGGTGAGGAGACCGCCGATGACACTCTCATTGTCATCGGCGTACGTCTCGTCAAAGTTTGTGGCCTCTGCATCATGGTCATAGCTTGACTTCCGCAAAAGTGGAGGTGTTCGCGGAGGTTCCGTCGATCCCCGAGTCAAGACCGGCTGAAGTGTCGACGGTCTCCGACCACTTTGGCCATAAGATCTCAATGGACGGCTGTCGGAGTAAGGTCGTTGTGGAGGTGCAGAACGATTCGTGGGCGTTTGACGCATATTTGAGCTGGGCGGTGTGAGGAGGCCTGACAGAAAATTTTGCGAAGTTGACATTTTGGACGGTGTGTTTTCGGCGCTTCCAGGTGCGCTGTCAACGTTGTTGGAGGTGAAGGAGTTTTCTTTTCCCTTTCGCCAATTTCCCCATGCGGCTGCAGCCGCGAGAGGCAGGGCACGAGGCGAGGCAGCAAAATTCGAGATGGCGGCAAGAGAAGGAAATGGTTGCGAGCTACCACCAGTCATGGCTCTCTCTTTTTCTTGTTGCTGCATCTGCAAGTTCGCTTTCAGGCGGATCACGGCATCCCGGACAGCACTCTGGTTGAACGATGGTTGCGAGAGTACATTGATGATATCCTGCAAATCGTCCAGACGAACATGAAGCAGCTCACGGAGCCAAGTGATCTCGGTTTCCTTCTCCTTTATCTTGGCGGGCGCATCTTTATCAATAAGCGAGAGCTCATGCTCAAGTTCCTCAATACGCCCTTCTCGCTGCTGCAATTGATCCTGCAGTACCATGATAGACTCACGGAGCGCTTGAGGCGAGATCTTCTCAGGAATATTAGTACCTTTGGCAAGCGGCAACGATGGCGAGGTAACTTGAGTCGGCGACGTCACTTGTGTGGCCTTTGCATTCTGCGCAGCTAGCGCTGCTGTGCGTGCTGCTGTCTTAGCGATTTCGAGCTTCTCCTCCAGATGGACAATCTTGTCTTGAAGGAGGTCGACCTTTTCGTCTCGCAGAGCAAGTAGCTCCATGTAGTGAGACTCTTCTCGCTGCCTATCCTCGGACCCATTATGCAATGCCCGACCATGGCGCTCCCGAAGATCATTCAGGATCCGTTCATGTGTGAGTCGTTGTTCCTGCAGAGCCATCTCTCTAGATTGTGCAGCCTCCTGAAGGGCAGCCCTCTTCGCATCTCTAGCTTCCTCGAGCAACAATTCGTATCTTGCCTTGGCCGTATCCGCATCCATCCTTGTGCTCTCCAGCTGGTTCTCAAGATTATTCATTTGGCTTTCAAGTTCCGCACGGACAAAGTTGACCTGGTGGTTGGCGTTTTCAAGGTCGGCCTCCATCGAAGTTCTGACTCTTTGGATCTCAGCACGGCTGCTGTCACGAGCTTCGTTAAATTCGCGTTCATACCGGGCAGCCTTGCTCTGGTAATCATGACTTTCTTGTCGCACCATCATGAGAAGTTCTTCCAGTTTCGCATTTTCTTCCTGCGACTGTCCGAGAATGAACTTCAACTTAGTGGCTTCCTTCTCCTTTTCTTCCAAGTCGTCGAGATGGAGCTCCAGTTTTTGGCGTCGTCTGACTTCATCTTCGTACTGCGCTTTCAGAATATTATATTTGACATTCTGCTCTTCCTCCTTCTTCCTCCAGGATGATTGGTCCTGAGCAATATCCCGTGTGACAGTGGCCATATCATCCTGGAGCTTGTCGAATTTGCCTCGAAGGGCCTGTCTAGCACGCAGAGTGTCTTCCATCTGAGTTTTCAAGAGGCTAATCGTCTGCCGAAGCTCCTTGTTTTCAGATTTCACCTGATCGAGATCGTTGCGCAGATGATCTCCTGTCTCTCTGTACTCATCGAGCGTGCCCTGGAGGGAGATATTCTTGTGGGATAGTTCAGAAAGAGTCAGCTGAAGGCTTTCCTGATTTTCGTTTAGCAGGCTCGATTGTTTTTCAAGTCGCTCCATCTCCGGCAATTTCTGTGCTTTGAACTCCTGAAGTTCGTTCTCAGCAGCAGAAGCAGCTTCCTTATATCGCGCTGCATCTTCCTCCGCTGCTTTAAGAAGGCGTTGGGATTCGGCGAGAGAATCTTGGATCTTCCTCCGGTTATTATATTCCTCTTCAGCCCTCTCGTCCGCGAGACGCAACATACTCTGCAATCCTTCCAACTGCATCTGAAGCTTCTCCGCATCCTTCTCTTCATTGGAGTCACTCATCATTTCAGCGAGCTTTGGATGGTTGACAACAGATTCCACGATATCAGCCTTGAGGTTTCTAGTTTCATCCTGATCTGGTTTCGATGCGGCTAAGGTCTTCAACACTGAAAGCGACGCATGAATCTCGGAGAAATCGACAGGAGGAATCTCTTTGGATGCGGAATGAGCCGCCAAGGTTTTTAATTCCGCAAGGGCCTCATGAACTTCAGAGAGATCAACTGGCTGTGGAATTTCTGCTGGAGCCTGATGAACAGCCACACTCTCCTGAACTACCTGCCGGATCTTTTCAATGAGGCGATTTTGACGACTGAAGGGAGACCTGGACCGTAGTCTGGCAGTCTCTTCATCGTCTTCATCCTCATCATCGGCATCGCTATGCTCCACCTCAGCGGAAGCACTTCTTCGTGTAGCGCTCTGAGATGCAAGTAAAGCGAGTGAGTTCTCGATGATATCCAGGGACCTTTCTAGGGGAAGAAGGCGATCATCAAGGATATTACCGATGATCTCGTCAACGTGCGTGTCGAAGAAACGAGCTCTTTGCTGGAATTCTTCGTCTTGGCCGGAGAGGATGGCATCGTCCCAGTCGCTGACGTGGTCAATGTCGGGGTTGTTCAATCGACGCACCGGCGATTGGGACCCAAGGTTAGACCCTCGCTGAGGTGTGTATAGGACATGCGAGGGCGTGTTAAATCCAGTGTTAACCCGGGACAAACCCTCTCGCGTCAACGGATCTCTGATGCTCGGACTGGGTGCATTGCTCCTACTGAGAATTGTTGCAGCGAGTTCAGGGGTGCCATATTGATGTTCAGGCATATTCTTATCCATGGCGACATGTTCGAGCAGCGAGGGTTCCATTCTCTCGACTCCAAGATCCGAATCGTCTTCATTGAGTTGACGCATAACTGCATCAATCTCTTGCTCGTCGGGGGAGTCGTGTGCGCGGGTACCATTATCGGTTCCAGGGCTACTTCCTTGATCCGAAATCTCCAAATGCTCTGGAAGAGAAGCTTCTTCGACAATCGATCCTACCATGGAACTCTCTACATCGTCACTTTGTTCCTCAACGCCAACGGAATTTTTCGGCTCAGATACAGGAAGCTCGACTGGGGCCGACAAGGAGAAGGGAGCAGCAGTGGGTTTGAACTCAAAGGGTTTTGCTGTCGGTTTAAGCACGGACAAGCTTGGCTGACTATCTTCAACTTGGCTTCGAGGCACTGGTGGAAGTTCGTCATCCGCACTCGGTGCAGCCTCAACTGGGTCCGAAGGCTCCTTTGTTGGGTTCTCGTCCTTCTTGGCATTGAATGGGACGGATGCGACAGGAAGTGCTGCATGGAACGCGGCGGCGTCTTCTTCATTCTTGAACTCGAACGGTTTCCAGTTTGCTGAATCGCTGATTGGTGTGTTGGTGGACTTTTCGGTCTCCGCTTCAAATTCATCGTGGACTTCTTCATCCTGTGGGCGTGCGCTATCCGCCACTGTTGTGGACACATCCTCAGAAACATCAGCATCCGAGAGTTTCGTTGGGTCCTCTGTTTCTAGATTGATGTCTTTAGATTCTGTTGGAATATCTGCCATGGTAGGCAAGGAAACCTCTTGGTCACCATCATCTTGTGACCGTCGAGCACGCTTCATACGACCTTGAGCGCCCATGCGACCATCCTCGTCTTCAACGATGTCGTCCTCCTTCTTCTCCGCCTTTTGTTCATCGGGTTTGATAATTGGAATCGCTTTCGATTTTTTGACTGGTGGAACGATTACTGATGGGTCAAAGCTGCTGAATATTCTGGGCTCGTTCTCTGTGGGTGCATTTTGAGATGCACCAGCAAAACTGCTACGACCAGGACTGAATACTGGAGCTTCAACATTGAACGAAGCAGCGGAGAATCCAAAATTATTGGAGATAGAGTTTCTGCCTGAATGCATCGTGAAGGACGGCGCATTAGCATTGAAACTACCGGGGGTAGCACTATGCTGCGAAAGGCCAGGGCTAAAGAGAGAGGTCCCCTTGTTGACGCCGGGTTGGAAAGTATTGGCCATGAACGAAAAGTTCGTCGGCGAGAAAGTTGCAGTCGGGTCGAATGCCTTAGCCGCAATGTTGAGGTTTGAGATGGAAGTTTTCGGCTGATGACCTGGGACGAAAGCGCTGACATTGCCATTCTGATGACCGATAGGATTAAAAGGATGATGCTGCATGCTTTCGTTCGTCGGGGTGCCTAGAAGGCTCGGGTTCGTGTCAATTTCGGACCCATCAAGATGACCATCTTGGTGAGGCTGTTCATTGAATGAATGCTGCTGTAGCAAATGATGTTGCTGGTTGGGTAGAGCAAAGCCTTGCTGCGTCGATTCCTCAGGCATCGCCCATCGCGACTTCATCAAATCATTCTGAGGATGTGGTCCTTGGCCTTTGCTCTGCTGTCTCATCGAGTTTTCCAGCTGGAAATCGGCGCGTTCAACACCTCTCTGGAGAGTTTCGCTGAGATTGTGACGGTGCCCTCTTGGAGTTGGGTGCGCTATTTCAGGACCAGAAGACGACTGTATTGTGTCTGAATCTGCCTCGACTTCCAGACCAGGGTCTTCCAACGGAGGCGAGATGAGACTACTCGCGTCTCCGAAACGCGATGATTGTGGTTGGCTGGTAAAGGCATTATTCAAATGGTGGTGAGCATTATATCCCCCGGTATATTGTTTCGATTCATCAGGTGTTAACGGGGACACTGGCTGCAGCATCGAGCCAAGATTCGGCAGGTTTGTGACACCAACAGGCGACACAAGGCCGTTTCGGAGGCCATAGACATTCTGAGGCGTGAGGGTCCCTTGTGTGGTGGTAGCTGGTGTTTGGAATGGCAAGAAAGGATATCCAGGCTCGCTTGAGAAGGACGCAGGTGCATTTGAGAACGGAGAACTGGCGGCGAAACCAAAGGGTGTCGAGGGTGATGTTAGTGAAAGTAGATTGGGGTTTGGCTTCGCTGTCTGACTCAAAATTGCAGCGAGAGCGTTTCCTGCCGTATTCAGATGATTACTGGCTGCAGAAGACGTTGGGATGGGTGGTGAGATGGGGTTTCCAAGGTACTGCGCTGGTGTCTGAATCAAAGGCGATACGAGGTCATCGTCTCCGAGCGAAACACCAAGTGCTCTAAGTTTTTCCTCCTTCAAATAATTGACGTACGCTTCCCAGACGTCTTGATTAGGAAAGCTAACAGTGACTTTCCCTTCGTCCCATTCTTTCTGGCACTCTGACGCATCCGGAAACGTTGGACAGCTCTGCGGGGAAGCTGCGCCAACGCTTTGGACATTATAGCCTTCCTGTTCCCATCTCTTGAGCCGCTGCTCAACATCAGCTGGGGTCAATAACGGACCTGCTCCCTCAGAAGCCCCGCGCGGATCGTCAAGAGGGAGTGCAATCACGCATGGTTTTCCACGCCAGATCACCCGCTTTTTCGGCCTTTGAAATGTAGACCTCCTGACAGGGCCCATCCTGGGGCTTGTCGACATAGGCAGTATTGCAGATGTTTCTTTCACCACTGGCGGAGGGGGGAGCGGTTTCTCGACAGGTGATATTGACGGGCTTGGTTTGCGGACTGCGGGTTCAGGCTCAGCTGCCCCGGTTGGTTCAGTGTTAGGCATCGTGGCAGGAACTGCGTCTTGATCGTATCCAAAGTCCCAGAAATCGGACTGTTTCAGGGTGTCGGTACTGCTTGTCTTCAGATGCCTTGCTTTCAATCTCGGCAGCTCAAGTTTCCCAGTGTGATCTTTGAAACCTCGACCACCCAAGAAAGTCCCTGCCGTGGGAGTTTTTAACGGATCGTCTTCCAGTGGATCGTCGTCAAGACCAAGCCAGCCCTCAGATTCACTGAAATGATTTTTGGCCGTGAGAAACGAAGCTACGTCGTCGCCAGAATCGTCACTCAACCAATTTGTCCGTTCAGAACGCAACTGGCCCGAGATGTACTGGTTGATCCAATCCTGAGTAAAATCCTTGATCGACTTTCCCCGTTGCCGCACGAGACGGTCCTTCTCCAAGCGTGTACCGAGCGATCCGTAAAATTGTTGGGACAGTTCTGCAGGCGTCACGTCAGCGTCTCGCAAATCGGTGATATTTCTCCTTGACGATGACTCTGGATGACCACTCTGCATGGAGTGATTCAAGGACGCCTCCAATCCAAAATCAACGATATTGCCCTGACGACTTCTTATTGACGCAGATAACCGTCTGGGACTCGGGCTTGCATATGGAGAGCCCCAGGCGGTTGTGTAGTAGGCGCTGCTGAGTCTGCTTTCCGTGCGTCTAGTATTTGGCGAGGGTGGCTGCGAGTTCAAGGTAGGGTTATACCTCGCGAGAGCAGGGAGCGAAGGGTGCAGTAGCGGAGAGCCCGACCGGGAGACGTCAGGGGCTGGAGGAGCAGCAGCCGCGAGGCTCGACGCTCCTGGTGTTACGGACCGCTTCACGTCTGGCACAGGCACGGTCAGTTCGAGGTTATAAGTCTGCAATTGGGGCGCCCGATTGGCGGGATCTATCGATAGGTCTCTGTCAGTTTGCAACTCATGCACACGTGTAGACGACGGTTACAACGCGGGGCAGAAACTTTGAGGATGATGTGAGTTCCGGCCGGGTGCTCTCCTGAGTCCCTTCATGCGAGGAGAGGGTTTGGCTTTTGTGTGAATCAAGAGGATGTGATTATCCGTGACTTACTTTCCGAGTCTGCAGTAGCAAGCACCAGCTTGCCGCCTTTTGAATTCAGCGGAATCTTGAAGCATGGAAATCACACACACACAAGAGGCACTGAAACACCACCTGAACGTCCAATTTCCTGAGCACGATCGACCGGATACCGTCGTCAATGGCAGATGCGCAACGTCGATTGGCGAGGGAGTCTTCGTTGGGCACCTGACGCGACCACGGTCTAACTGGACAACGTCTAGGAACTGGTGCCACGACGAAAGCAACGAGAGCAGCGTGCGGAGTAGTATTAGTATAGGAGTAAACAAACCGTGTCAGAGGAAACTTGGGTGATCCAGCTGATGAACCATGGCGCGCACCACCGAGGACACTGGATTAAGCTCTGGTTGCGAGTGGGTGTTGCTGGGTTTGGACGAAAAAGCGACCGGGAGCAAAAAAGAAGTTTGGCCGTCCAGGGGGGATTTCTCGAGTGGAATTAACGATCGGTTTCCACGCTAAAAGGATCGTAAATTGCCCGCAACACCAGCCAAGTTTCCGGGAAAAGGGGATTTTGTTCCCTGTCAGGGATACTTGGATGACCCCTAGACTCTGGCGATATTATTAGAAGAGCTACAGTGCATTAACTCCGTACGTTTGAGATTCTTCACCACGTCCTGGTGATATGGCCAACGCGTTTTCTCATGATGATCGTCCCTGAAAACATCGGCTAACACACGTTCAAACACAGAAGGTTTGTTGAAACTTCAATAGGGGCACAGCACCGCAGACGTGATGCAAAAATTTTTTATCATTCAATTTTGATCGGAGAGAGTGACAGAAGTATATCAATTATTTTAGATCATAGAGACTGACGGAAGTGTATCAAGATCAAATTACAAGTGACGCCCAAAAAAACTAGAAAATGATTGTTCGAAACGGATTTGAAAACATTCTATCGGGGGTTTCCGTTTCAACTGTTAATCAGGCCTTTTTAAGGCTAGTTGGCCTGGTCCAAGCAACGACACATTGGCCTCAGGCGTAGCACCGCAAAATCCTCTAGCACTGAACCTGGAACTTGGGCTTGCGGTCCGCAGTGTACATACCCCAGTGGGTTTCGTCAGCAGCCTCGCCGTTGTCGCCAATGCTCTTTGGCTTCCATGGCTCATCGAAAGCCTCGAAGTAGAAAACGTCAACGCCCCAAGAGAGCATACCGCAGACGCCCTTGTCGTGGAAGGTCTTAGCATTCGCAGTGCCAGCCTTGGCATCGCCGAAGTTGCTTCCACCGTCTACAGGACAGTTAGCTCACCATCCAAATCTGCTAAAGAGCTTAGGAAGGGGTCTGCTTACCAGTTGGCCAGCCGGTCTCCCCAGTAGCAATGTAGATCTTATCAGCATCGTTTCCAGCAATCTTCTGGATGTGGGTGATGGCCTGCATCATGTCATCGAAGAAAGTAGCAGTGGCGTTGCTGATGTCCTGTCCTTGCCAGTAGGCGAAAGCGTTCACGAGCCTAGAGCAATGAATGTCAGCGAGGAGTGTCGCGTTTTATCTAGGAAAGCAAGCTCCAACTTACAAGAATTTGACACCACCAGCAATGATTGGATCAGCAGTACCATCAGCATATTTGTTCCAGCTGTCTGCAGTGCCGACCGCAACCTTGGGGAACATCTTCTGGACCTGGTTGATTTTTCCCAAAAGCTCTTTACCCGTGAAGTTGCCACGATAGAGAGTCTCTGAGCCGACGGTGATGGCTTTGATCACGTCTTCGTTTCCAGGAATGGCCTTTTGCAAAGCCTTTGTATCCGCATCGAAGGATTCAGGAACGTCAGGCCTAAACACAGTTCGGCAGCATTAGTATCAAGTCCGAGGACAACATTTATAATGATCGTAAACAACAGCACAACTTACCAGATACCCAGGATGAGCTTGAAGTCCTTCTTCTTAGCAGCAGGGACGATGGCCTCGGCATTGTTGCAATCAGCAGCCGCATATGTTCGAACAGTATCGGTGTGAGCCTTCAGGACATCGAAATCCTTCTCGAAGTCTGCCTGGCTTTTGCAGGTACCATCGGCATTCTTGACACCAAGGGCAAATCCAAGTTTACCGGCCGCTGAAACAGCGGGCACGGCCGCAAGAGCGAGCGGAATAAGGGTTGAGAAACGCATTGTCGATTCTACCAGCGAAGGACTGAATTCACGAGTGTGGTATAGTACAGGGGGGAAGGAAAAGGGAACACCAACGTAGTGATAGACGAAGAGGACGTTAATCTAATGAAAGAGAAACAAAAACTGGTGCTGAGAGAGAGAGAAAGAAGAATGCGGAACAAAGAACAAAAGTGCAAGAGAGCGACAGGAATGTATCGGGGTCTTTTAAAGAAACGAATCCACTTCGGCGTCGTCACCAGGGAAGTTGGATAACAAGGAGAGAGAACAGAGGAGCGCTGAGCAAAAGGTTCAAGTTCGCCCTCGCTCGCCCATGGGAAGCGCTGTCAAAGTTAGCTGTTTCTTCGGCCGTATTCAGATTACGGAACTGCGATCCGTGCTAGTATCACCACACCCGTCACACTACGACACAAGTGGCCAAGTTGCCTTGAGATTGCGCGAGAACCAGCGCCAAAATTAGCAAAACAGACTGGGATTCTGCACAAGTGGGCCTTGAATCCAGGGGAAAAGCTTACGCCTTGATACGCGGCAAAACAATTGTTTCACGCCCGCGTTTCATGTGTCAAGCGCTTCTTCGTCAACAGTCCGTCAATGCTGGCGAATTCCGATTCTGTGAGATGGACGGAAGTGTGCACAGGAAATATCTATATATCATTCGTGTGACCAACTAGTCAACGTGACTGCCCGAGCAAACATTGAATTACTGCTCCTTCATACGCGGTGGTGCATATGCGCTCGATGATATAGGTTTGCTATCCCTCCTCGAATTTGCTGCAGTATCTACGCCCTCGGCCTCCATGTACTCCGTACTCGCCTGTTCCTCAAGAGTCACCATCAACATAGGTCAGCTTACCCCAGCTCTGGGTCTCTTGCGAATTGACGTCGTCATTATTGGAAATACGGAATAGCACCTGGTGGAGCTTGTGGTTTGTCTCCCCTCCAGAGCACCAAGCCGTGAGTTGAGCATCAATTCGGCAACGGGCATATTTATATGGGAATCAGCCGATTTCTATTGGCGCTCAAGGGATTCAAGAAACATTGAGGACTGCTCCAGAGTAGTTAAGGGAACCTGTAAAATATGTGAATTTCTCGTGTGCAGTACAGTACATAGACAAGGGCCCTCTATCTGTCATGCCCGATTACATCATGAAGACTGGAACGAAATACCACTGTACGCGCCACCACCAACCAGGGAACATTCGACCACAGAGTGAGTTTTCATCGGTGCAGAGGCGGAGATAATAGGGTCTAGGCGACTGAGCGGGTATAGCCCGAGTTTCCTCTGTATCCCGCATGATATCTCTATTCCGTTCGAACGTGCTTCTGGAGGACACGCGGGGGATACCGTTTGCCAGTCTTATCGAAGAACCGTGAACTGATCCTGATCCACTTTTCCTCATCATACTTTGCGGCGATTTGGTTGAGAAGGATGATATCATTAAGGGTGAAGCCCTCTTCAAGGTAGAGAACCTTTTTCTTGCTGGAGGTCGCGTCGATGGCACCGTCCTATAATTTGTGGTCAGTTATAACATAGCTAGAAGGACATTACTCAGGAACCAAATGCCAAACTTACATTGTTATCTGGTGTAACCAGTGGCTCAGAAAATGATACTCGACGCCCGTTAGCTCTGCACTTTCCTTCGGATTTACATGCTGGTTTGTCTTCCTCGCGAGCTTTCTTGTCTTCCTCACGAGTCTTCGACCTTTCTTTTGGTGCTCTTATTTTCGGCTGAATAAGAGCCCACCGATCCTTCAACGCGTACACCGGCTTCCCAATGCCTGTGGATATGGCTCTCCATGACATTTCTTCCGCTTTCATCTTCATGAGCATCAAGTCTTGCTCCGCGGTCCACTCATATACAGGAGTGCTAGATGCGGCTGGGGCTGCAGCTGCTGCGGGAGCTGGAGCTGGAGCTGGAGCTGGAGCTGGAGCCGGAGTTGCGGGCTTTGCAGTTGCGGGTTTATCGGTCGGGGCGGACTCTCCCTTTGGAGGTGGCAGAGCCCGCGAGAGTTCTTCCGTTTCCTTGATCTTGGCTTCCAACAAAGACCGCTGAGATGGTCAGAATGGTCAGGCACGCACCAATTTTGGATCTGCCATGGGCAATCACTGTACCTTCAGCATTGCAGCTGCATACTCCTCCCGCAGCGTCTTCGAACTTTTGAAAACATCTGCAAACGATAATTTGAACTCATGCGCAGGATAACCTGGATGAGGCATGTTGCCGGAGAGATGATTGGGATGACCGCGAAAAAAAGGCTCAAGCAGACAGATGATTCAATCTTGTTGTCTGGGGATGGAATAATGGTCCAGGGAACAGAAGAGTGAGGTTGGATGCCGGGACGAGAAAGAACAGAACAAGACAGTGAAGAGACTACTCCTCATACCGTATCGACGCATTGTCATAATACGGTACATACCAGTGATTCTCTGCACTTGCTAGTCACTCTGATACAATGCGGATATTGTACACTGTGAAGCAGATACAGTGATATCAAACAACCTCTCTTCCGACTAGGAACGGAGTGCGCTCGCGGAATGGAACATTCCGTAAAAGAATCTGGTATCAACGCCTTCATTGCCCGTAGATTCAGGAGAGTATAGATTAGAGTCGGTCTATATCGTATCAAGTGATACCCAATGCCATCGAACCGCCATATTTAAAACCAGCAAAGGCGCAAATCTCTACGGATTCTAGAGGAGTTGAGGAGTGATTCAGGAGAGAGGTTGAGATTGTGCACAATCAGCTTGGTGGAGTTGGTCCGTGCACGCTTCAGCGGTGGAAATTGAGTTGGACACTTGGTGTCAACGAACAACAGAGTCGCGAAGGGGCTCACACACAATCTACCACTGACCTATCTACTTCAGTTTACCTTGGTAAATTTCCCTGAAGTCATTTCCGATATTGAACTGAGCATACTGAATACGGAACACGATGCGATTCTTTTCTTCCACATTCCTGGTGGCCGCACTGGGATGGATAGGGGCAACGTCCGCGCATAACATTCTCCTTCGCGCACATTCACGAGAATGCTTCTTCGAACAATTGCGCAGTGGGGATAAGATGACAGTCACATTCCAAACCGGTGACAGAGAGCATGGTGGAAGCAACAACCTCGACATCAACTTCTGGGTCCGTTTATACCCGCCGAGCCCACTCCCAGCACTGCAAAATATACTGACAGCTTATCGGTTTGCTTTAGATCGAGGACCCGGCCGGTAACCATCAGTACAACAAGGCATCCATATCCTCTGACGAATACTCCTTCACTGCGGCCCGTGATGGCAAATACGTATACTGCTTTGGAAACGAGGCGTGGTCTTCGAACAGCAAGGAAGTCTCATTCAACGTCCATGGAATTGTCTACGTGCCGGAATCCGAACTGCCCAGCGATCCACTTGAAGCTGAAGGTGCGTCCTTTATTGCGTTCAACATATACACATGTGTGAGGAAATGCGAGGTCAAGGTGCTGATATGTCCGCTTTCTAGTCAAAAAACTGTCCGAAGAGCTCGCCCATGTCAAGGATGAGCAACAGTACATCATTGTCCGCGAACGCACCCATCGAAACACTGCTGAGAGTACAAATGGTCGAGTGAAATGGTGGAGTCTTTTCCAGTTGGGAGTTCTTCTTTCAAACGGCGTTTTCCAGGTCTGGTGGTTGAAACGGTTCTTCGAGGTATGATGGCATTCATCTCGTGTTCTCAAATGTTGAATACAGTTCTTGCTAACAAATCACATCTATTTAGGTTAAACGGGTGGTCTAGATTTTCTTCGCGAGGGCTCAATACCCTAATGAATATTATGTGGGACGAAATGTTCACTAGATATCGTGTTTTTCTGCGGAGTGCATCCGGAGTAATTGCAGGTGAAGCGTTTTTTCTACCACAAACTCGATAAATAGCAGGGATTACTATAATATTCGCAGTACTCTCTTCTAGGGCGGATGGATCCGGGTTTCATTCTACATCTGTATTATCCTTGTTTGGGTTCCAATATGGCCGGTTTTGCTGATGAATATTTCGTATTTGAAGATATCATGCGGTTACAGACGCTTCTGATGAGGTATCATGACCTTAGATCGAGTCTCTCTATCGCAGAAACATCCTTTATTCCTCTTCTTCGAGAGTAGCTTTGTATGCGGCCTCGTCCATCAGGCTCTCCAGCTCAGACTGATCCTTGACCTTGACCTTGAAGAACCAGCCATCCGCCTCTGCAGATTCGTTCACGATCTTTGGTTTCTCATCCAGTGCACTGTTGACCTCAACGATGGTCCCGGAAACGGGGGTCATGATGTCGGAGGCAGACTTGACGGATTCCACGGCGCCAACGGTCTCTCCGGCTTCAACTTCGGTATCGAGAGTGGGGAGTTCAACGAAGACGACGTCTCCGAGCGCTTTGGCGGCGTATTCGGTGATACCGACGGAAGCTAGAGAGAGCGGTGTTAGATAGATGACGGATTGGTGGAGGCTTGAGCTGGAACTGTAAAGAAGGGCGCATCGAAAGTACCTGTCGTATTATCTGCGGAGAGCTCAACCCATTCGTGCTGCTCGGTGTATTTCTTCGCTTGCCCTAATAGAGAATGAGCTCAGTCAGCGATTTTCGGTGCTGGGAGGGTAGGCCGGAGATGTGCCCGCGAACACGCGGAGTAATCAAATTCTGGCGAGCGCATATGTCCTACATACATAGAGCACTCTGCGAAAAACCTCTTCTGGTATTGTAGGAAGTATTCCAAGCAGAGGAACGGATGGGAGAAGACCACACGCGGGCTTTCGGAGCTGCGGCGAAGGCGCTCCGCAAGGGATTGACGAACCGAACGGCGGCGGATGACATTCTGATTATTCAATTGAGCTTCGTGGCCGTGGTTAGGATGGACTAAAGGTCGTTGAATTTAGGATTGAGGTTGTGATGTGAGAGCAGTTTGTGTTGATTATTTACAAGGATGTGGTGGGCAGAAATGTTTAGCGGGAGTGACTCCTTCAACGCCGCTTGTGTTCGGACGAGAGACACAGCGAACACTCATTGCTGTCCTTGGCATCACTCCGCATCTACTGTAGTATTAGAAGTCCACTGTTACACAGGTGCCCGTCGTTAGACGTCATCGGCCCCAGCTACGAGGCTTCTCCCGTCAATGTTGCTATCGCACAGTTCTACAAAGTCGGGAGATGCGTGTACATATGTATACACATCTGTTGACGAGTAACTCTATAGAAGCCGGGGCAGCCGCAACCTAGCTTCGCTGCGGTGCATGCATCCGCTCCAACTACTGTAACCACTCGAACACCCGAAGCTGCATGCCATCGACATGGAGAGTTCTCATCCACCAACGACCGCGCGTACTAGCGCCAACAACAGCGACCTTTTCCTTGCCTGCTGGCGGTTACAAGACTGCCCGAGCTGTCTGAAAGCAGGGAGCTTCTGCAGCTGGTGTCCATATGTATGTTGAGCTCCATCTCTCTATCAACTGTCTTGTTCATCTCCAGCCTACACACCAACTACTCTTTTCAGCAACGTCGAAAGAAAGTTCTAAGTAAGCTGCGCGTGTTATACACAGTCTTCAACTTGCATCCGCAGCCCATCGGACATCCCCCCTATCCTCTCTCCGTTAGGCAATGATTCAATCTGTCTCCTCGGCTCACAGGAGCGATGGGAGCTCCGAGCCCAACCGTTAGGATGCCATGTGAGCACGCTTACATTATTAACGGCTGTGATATCTGTGCTGGGAACTGCGCTGCTGGGCATGCTTATGTGGACGGTGGCCACATGCATCATGAATAGGATCCAAGAAAGAAATAGAGATGCAGAAGTTGAAGGATGGATCGGGACTGACGCTGAGTTCCCAGTATACACAGGGGACGAAGCTGGAGCTGGAACTGGAACTGGGGCCGAAACCGGAGGGTTTGAATTTGGATACGCGGGAGACCCTGAATTTCCAGTATACACAGGGTACGGAACTGGAACTGGAACGAGAGCCGGATTCACATGATTTGGGTCTGGAGAGGGCGGAGATTCTAGATTATCTAGAACGCTCGCAGGGCTTGAAGTTGGAGCTGAAGCTGGGGCTGGAGCCAAAATGCGGGGGATCAGTGAGTGGCTAGGGAGTTTGGGACCCGGAGCTCCAGGCGTCTTTAACTCAGATGAGGAAAGCGACGAAGATGAAAGAAACCCGTTGTTGGGTTGAAGTTAATCAAAAGCTTTCCTTATATCTCAGATGTCTCCATAATGCTGGGAAATGGATCCAGGTGTCTTCTTTTCCCGAGGCGAGAAGCTGCAAAAAAACCAGCAACGATGTCACTGAGGACAACTTATTTCACTCAAGCAAATCACCGTCTGTGTTATATTTTGGCAAAATAAGGGGCGGCATCGACTGAATCAAATCAAGCCCACGCGCTTTTTCGCCAGTCGCATCGCCTGATTGCCTCATCCCTTGCAAACCCTGCTGACCTTGTATTCAACTATGGGAAGCTGACCTTTTTCGTAGACAAAGTGTCCAGCCGCGACATACACCTCATTTTCAAGGAAGGCATATCTTTCGTCCCCGGTCTAGTAACGTCATTAGCATATGTTCAGCATATCCTTTATGCGTCAAATGGGTTCCAAGACCTCAAATGTCAGATGAGTGACTACAAAGAAAATTTTAGCTATCATGTGATGATATTCAGCAATAAGACCAAGTAGACATACATGAATCGCCAAATGGAGTCACGGCTGACTCTGATTGACCGCTCAGAATGGCGCTGAGTTCTGGGGTGACGTTGACAACACCGGTATATTGGAGATAGACCGGCTATAAAGTACCGGAGAGTGAGCAGTGCCAGTCTTACAATAGGTTGAAACCAACTGTTCACGAAATCCCTTACTGCGCCATCATTTGTCCTAGCAAAAACTTTAGTGCTTCTGCTTTGATATCCTCAACTCTGTGAGGGTAGCGAAGACCTACCGAATAACTCCATGCGCATTAAGTCTCAAGCGTTTGCCATCAGGATCAGCATGAATATAATCGTTGCCAGTGCCAACGAATTCGCCATTGAAATGCGGGGAGAAGTTGGGTTCACTCTTGACGGTGCCACCGACCATTGGCTGATGGAAACATTAGATTTGGCCAATTGTCATCTAGTCCAAGCTGGAGCGTACCGTGACGAGGAGGTTGCATTTCCGCGAAGCACTTCCTATTGATTTGTACCGTCAATCGTTGAGGTTTAGACAATTTTCGATTGAGATGTCCGTACCAACTTGCGTAGGTGGCTCTATTTTAACCTGTGATAATCCGTTAGCTTCTCAATTCAACATCAGATCCCTTCAATTTGATAGAATTATATAGATGAAAGTGCCTCCTGTTTACCTGGATTGTGAAGGCAGGCTGTAAGCTTGGGAAGTTCGACATTGTGGCGGCGTCTGATGGTTAGTAAAAAATTGTGAGTGTTGCGCAGTCGGATCTACCACGTATAAGTGCAGATGAGATGGAAGACGATGAATTGACAGACTGCGGCAACACCCGAGCGGCCGTTATCTCGTTGTCTGTCCCGAGGAGGGGTTCCTGTTACCCCACCGGAGCGTCGGAGGACAGTCGCGCAGTCTGCCACGGTTGAGTTTGGTCCCAGTCAACACCTGGTTCTAGACTTGACAAGACAATCCACGCCAGGCTGTGCGACCCATGCAAGGGCGCTGTGGTTTTCTTTGTGCATGGAGGACGGAGTAGCACAGTATGTTCGATGGCTCACTGTGAGCCTCGAGACCATCAGATCCTGATCCAAGTTTCAAACTGGCGTTCCTCAATATCAACAGCCTAAACTTTTTGTTATATCATGTTTTGAAGACGAAGAGCTTCCGGAATTCAAAGAACTCAGTCTCTGGTTCTTCACTGGTCCGGATCTCGTTTCGCCGTACGGTTTGGTGTTGTGAAGGCGCATGGCGCGAATGTTATGTAGATCAAGCCCAGGCTTCAGGGCAGATTCGCAATTTCATTATTAGCAACATGGCTAGAAAGATCGTGCGTCCTGATCATTTCATGTTGTCTTGATGGTCTCGGGGAGTCATCACAGGGTCTTTTCACGCGACGAGGAAAGCGGCTGATGATGTCATGCGCGTGTTGTCGTCGGCGCGCCCTCATCGGGCCAATGACACACGAGAAATCTCAACCTCGAACCAAGCGTGGGAGCTGAGTCCAACACCCTGTGACTGTCTGTTGACGAGTTCCTCTAGGCGATGAAAAGTTCGATAACTGCTTTGTATTATGTTTCTTGGATCTCGCTATCGTTTATAACAACTCTCTCTCCTGCTAAACTTCCTTTCTGACGCGAGTACTGTACCTCATTGCTTATGATATAGATTCAAGTCGCTGGGCCACCGGCCCCCTCTTCTAGAAACGATAGCGACACCATGTCCGGACTCCTGGGAATAATATCCTTGTTGGCTATTTGTGCCTCTGTGGTCACCAGCCAAGGGCAGCACCCTTTTCAAGTGAGCGCTGATACGACGGGCTCGTCAAAATTGCATGGTCGGTTCCTGCACATAACAGGTGAGTAGGAAGACCATCATTCCCATTCCCAAATTTGGTCTGCTACGATTCGCTCACGCCTCTACAGACATACATCCGGACCATCACTACAAACCGTTCTCCAACACCGACTCGGACCATGACTGCCACAGAGGCAAAGGAGATGCTGGTATCCTCGGATCGGCTGGCACCGATTGTGACAGTCCCTTTTCACTCGTCAACGCCACGTTTGCATGGATAAAGGAGAATTTGAGCGACTCGATTGATTTTGTGGTATGGACCGGTGATTCTGCCCGCCATGATAACGATGAACATACTCCCCGCACCGAAGCCGAAATCATTTCGCTGAACCAGGCAATGGTCGATGGGCTCACGGACGCTTTTGTCAACAAAAAGAGCGGCGGCGGGCATCGGAACATACCGATTATTCCCACTCTCGGCAATAACGACGTTATGCCTCATAACATTTTTGAAGTTGGCCCAAATCGCTGGACAAAAACATACGCGAGGATGTGGAGAAAGTTCATCCCAGAAGAGCAACGTCACTCCTTTGTGCAAGGGGGTTGGTTCTATGTCGAGGTTATACCCAACAAGCTGGCTGTATTCAGTCTGAATACAATGTACTTCTTCGACTCTAATAATGCCGTGGATGGGTGTTATGACAAATCAGAGCCCGGATATGAGCATATGGAGTGGTTGCGAGTTCAGCTTCAGTTTATGCGCGACAGAAATATGAAGGCCATATTAATAGGGCACGTGGCGCCTGCTAGGACCCCTTCAAAGGAAAGCTGGGATGAATCCTGCTGGCAAAAGTATACTCTGTGGCTGAAACAATACCGCGATGTGGTCGTGGGCAGTGTCTATGGGCATATGAACATTGACCACTTTATGCTTCACGACTTTCATGATTTGAAATACGGCGATTCCGAGTTTAGTCAGGGATTTGTGGATGAAGATGACGATCCTGACGAGTTTACCACACAATCACGATCAACCTATCTTCGTGACCTCAAAGACCTTTGGTCCAAAATACCATCACCACCGAGTCGACGGTCTCGTTCACTTTCGATCGATTACAACAAAAGCGTTTTCAGACCCACTCCGAACAAGTCAAAAAAGAAGTATCTACGACAAATAGGCGGCAAATGGGCTGAAAGATACGCAGTCTCCTTAGTTTCGCCTAGTGTCATTCCAAATTACTTTCCAAGCCTGAGAGTCATTGAGTATAACGTGTCCGGATTAACCGACTTGACACTTTGGTCTCCTCCCAATCTTAGCCACAACCCCAACGTCTCGCCAGACGAGTCTTCCACCTCCTCTTTCGATGGTGTATGGGAGCGCGATGTGGACTCGTCGAAAAAGAGAGGGCGAAAAAAGAGGAAGGAAAGGAAGAAGAAGAAGAAGAAGCCCAAAGACAGAAAGAGGCCACCAAAGTTCACAATCCCAAACCCGCCATCGAGAACATCGCCGCCGGGACCGGCATATTCGAATCAGCCTTTTACTTGGTTAGCATACACACAATACTTTGCTAATATCACGAAGTTTAACCCCGATTTTGAACGAAAACCGCAAGATCCACGACGTCTCCTCACCTGGCGTGAACTTCAGTCGCAAAAGATCGAAAAACCTCAATCCAGCGAATTAGCAAATACGCCTTTTGAATTCGAAGTCGAATACAACACTACCACCGACAAGGTCTTCAATTTGAATGATCTGACTGTTAAAAACTACATGAAATTGGCAAAACGAATCGCCGAAAGCCCTGGGCTCAAAAAACATGAGATTCCACTTGACGAAAGCCACATCAGTGACGATGGTTACGATCTCGATCCTAACAATGCCTGGGTGACCTCTTTCGATGAAACTGATATTGATGTCTCCCCTTCGCGGGTAAATCTTTGGAAGATCTTTCTCCGCCGAGCATTCGTTGGATATTTAAACGACGACGAGCTTCGAGATTTGATCCACCGGGGTTAACAAGCCGCTTCCTCTATATTCTTATGGGCTTTTTTAGACTCTCTTCCTTTTTTAGAGTGGTGTGGTACTTTCTGCTTCAATCCGCTACGCGGTGGTGAAAAATGTTTGCGTTTTGGAGGTGTTGCTTCATGATCACGACTTATATACCTGCTTCATCGCGGCTGCTCTGTCGATATTCATTTCATACTCATAGCGGGTGGTTGGCATTATTTTGGAAGATTGTATACGCAAAATACCTGCTTTTCCTGGGCTTTTCGGCATTAGAGATCTACACCTATCGAACGAGGCTTTTGCTCTTTTCGGTTGGAGTTTTGAATCACATCCATCTTGTTTATGTTCGCGTCCACAATTATATGTCTGTCTGCAACTTTGAAAACCTCCTGTCCACGAATTGCCCCAGCTACTAATAAGCCGACTGAATAGGAACCGGTAAATACGACTGACCGATGCTTTGTTTCAAACTACGCATGTCATCTCGCGATCCGGCCCAATAGACGTGACTGCCATGCCACGTTTGATGTCTAACATCATGACATTTTGTACTTAGGAATGATAGTCGTGAGATACGCGAATACACCGAATCGACATCGCATTTCAGCGGCTTCTCGCGTGTCATTTATCCGCGATGGAGTCGAACTTCTAAAAACGTCCACTTCAGTATCCGATCCTTACGATAGCAACTGCAATGTTTTTCGGTACTTTTGCATGAAACTTGACGACCTGGAAACTTAATCTAATGTCTCAACCCGTAGGCTTATTCCAGTTCTTTCTCTAGAAGTTTGCAGTTGTCACTGGCCCAGTTAGAAGGGCTCTTAATGAATAGCAGTGCTAGGTGATGTCTGTCTAAACTCCAAGAAGATTCAAAATCATTGACCCTTTCGTTGACTGTCACTAGGCTTTCGTCGGAAAATATTACTCACTGAGGACTAGAGCTGGGTGACATCACTGACACAGACTTCAGGGAGATGCTGGGTCTTTCGCCCTCCTTCATTGCCTAAGTTATGTCACTTGGCTTTCGTCGAAAGGCTGCATCTGTGAATAGGCATCCCAAACCTGGTCTCTAGGAGCCTTCCAGTTCATACCTAGTATTTTTGATTAACAACCAAAGAGTTTTCGTCGGAGAACTTTCGTGGGGAAAGATATGCATGAGTGAGTACTGTGTCTCAACCCCAGGAAAGATTCCAGTTTCTTCACCCAGACGGAGCCTACCAGGAGCTAAACTGGTGAATGGTCAAGTCTTCTTGTTTCTGAGATGCACTACTAGCTCTAGCTTCACTTCACTCTACTTTCGTCTTCACTGTTCTTTCGTCGCAAGCTCAAGATCAGTGAAGAAAGTCCCAGAGTCTTCACAGGTTCTCTAGACTTTCGTCACATTACCTGAAAATTACATACTGCAGACTGCATATATAAACCAGACCTGCCTCTCTCTCATTCTACACTGACCGCGTTTGGGCAACGGTTTCTACCTCTGCGGCTGCTAATACTATGATGAGGATAAATATCTAACCCCTCGGCCTATTATTCTTTCTAACCTTTGCTTTCCCACCTACTCTTAAATGGCCAAGGGTGCACATCGGCATGATCTTTTTCATACTCCATACCTTTTGTTTTTGGTATCGCGAGGCAGGATCGAGGTTTACCATTTGAAGTGAGGTTAAGTGACCACATCCGACGAAATCACTTGTTCTTCCTTGTTCTTGAGTGAAACTGAAGTAAAGTGAAGACATACGACGAAAGCATTTCTCTTTCTTGGATTTTGAGTGAGCCTGAAGTGAAGTGAACACATCCGACGAAATCACTTGCTCTGCCTTACTCTTGAGTGAAACGAAGTCACTACATCCGACGAATCACTTGTTCTCCCTTGTTCTTCAGTGAACTGAAGTGAAGACATACGAGGAAAAACGACCTAATTCTCAAATTTCAAGCTCCCTTCCTGCCTTTGAGTACCGTGGCTCCTCTGGGTCCTCGGAAACCTTACGATTTTGTCTCCCTGAGCTGGCGAAAAAGGACTTGGGGTGCCTTTTGGTTGGCCTTCATCATGGCCAATTTTGAGCCGGTATGTTTAAGGCTGATTAGTACTGACAACTATGAACGCCAGAGGTTCTTTGGCACAGTAGGGTGTGTTGCGACGTGGGTCCTCCCATTCATCAACAAAGCCCACGAGCACATATCTTGTTTGACTCGAATAAAGCAATTGACACCCAGGACTACGAGTCCTAGGGCTTTCGAAACGCATAATTGCTAGCGAGACACGATTTCTGACCTCGGGCCTTGTCCATAAAGTGTCCATTCTTCCCAGCCCTTTGAACGATGCTGTCGAAGTATGAAAAGCTCACGATCAACATGGCCAATGTCCACTACGAGAGGATATACTACACTTTGTCTTGGATTATTAGTCGGAATCCATATCCTTCAATAAACAACGTCGAGATATTATTTTCTTAAGGTATAAAGCCGACATACGCGGAATCTTACAATGGCCAAGAGCGCATAATGCTCACTATTAACTGGAGTTCACCGGCTCTTTGCCCACTAACAATGATCTTGTTCGAGAGCACAGGCGGCATACTATCTCCTTTGACAGCAGGCTGGCAGTTCTAATATGGGGAGTACTCGCTTCCTTCAACTCAAGTGATTTTATAAATTCGCTCACTTCCTTCGATACAACTCGCACTGCTAATTATCGTATACGGATTCCACAAAAGCGAACAATACCACCGTTTCTTCCCTCTTGAGATTGGCAAATATACTTCATATTGCCTTGTATCTGGTACTCACGCGTTCAAGCTTTATATTTCTATTCAAACGACGGTTGACCGGCAGTTGAGTCATGTCGCAAGGTCAGTCGGCTTCTAACCCTCAGGGTACTAACCCCTCCCAAGGCTCAAGGGTAAGTGACGGATCCCCCGATTGTGATTTATAAGCCTCCTCCTCTAGATGTGGAAACAGTTAAGCTAACATCCAGCTAGCCTCGAGGTACGAGTTTGCTTTCATAACAAAGTATATTACCCATACTCACACATTGTAGGTGCGAAATGGACAACGCAAGAAGAAAACTTCCTCGTAATCCGGTCCATGGACCCGAATGTCTCGAACGAGTGGTTGAGAGAGCACTTACCGGGAGGCAATAACCGCACCCTTAATTCGATCGCAGGTCACTTCAACGATATGCGGCTCAAGCACCGACTCTCTCGAAGCTGGCGAGCCAAGACCTGGGACCATAGCAGACCATGGACCGTCGAAGAAGACACCGAGATCCTACAGTGGCATGTTTCAGGCCGTGCGTTCATCGACCCCGAAAAGTTTTATGCGAATGACCGGGCCGGCGGTGCTGTACTTGAGCGGGAACGATACCTAATCCAAGATGCGGAGCTTGTCGAGACGGTTGCGCGAATCGAAGAGAGATTAAGATTGATCTTGCTTGAGCATGATATGATCACTGCTGAATCCGACGCGGTCACGATCCGACAGGCGGCTGTCGAAGTGCGGCGCGAAGAAAGCAACGGCCTTCAAGATATACATACCGCCATACGGGACTCGTTGAACGTACGAACCCCTATGTAGCATTCAAAGGCTCGCTCATCGATAGCGGAACAAGGAATCAGAAGCCTCGTTGAACTAAAGGCACTTGCAAGCAAGGCCAGGAAGGCGACTAACGGGAAAGTTGGACTATCTAAGAGAGTCATAAGTTATCGACGCTGCAGCACTATATACAGGAGGCTGGGCTCACCTCCGGGTCGTTGGAATCAAACTGGGTGTCAAGAAGGTCTCGATATAAGGTTATTTTCGGGTTGCCTAGAAGGTTATATAGAAAATCTATAGCTGTTTTGTCATATTTGTTTCCGTTGCTGACAGTCACCATTAACTCCCGTCTGTCGTCAGAAGAGCGACTTACTTCAAGAAAGAGAATACTACCATCACTAATAGTATGAGAATTTGGTGCACATACTGAACCATTGAAATGCTAATAGGAACTTGTATCTTCGGGTTCATTGTAAAGTACATACTTGCGAAGTCAAGTCACATCCATAGATTTCCAAGAAGGAATACGGGCAAAGACTCGTTTCGCATGCCTTCTACTGTAACTCCCCTGGTCCTTGTATATGCGCCGGCAAATGAACCAGAAGTACGGGGTACGTAGGACTCGAAAGAATATTCCGGCGAAGTAGAAAATATACTGTATGTATCGTCAAAGACAGCCGTATTAGGAATTTCCAGACAAGACGACTCCAGATGAGCCCATCAAAGGGTCTCAAGGTTTTGCGGACAACAGTGGTTTGAGAACGAGTCCTGCTGAAAAGCATTTGGTGTCAATCAACCCACCCATGCACACACGCCCATTTGGACATCAATACACACGAGGGCCCGGAAGAGACAGCAAGGTCACGACCAGGATCCATATCTCGAATGTTTTCTATGCACATGAACAGGGCTCCCCGCAAACTCCACTGCTGAGCCATGGTATGCGATGGGTTTGAGCATGAATGCAGCGGCGGTCCGCAGAGCCACTCCGCCCTCAGTAATAGCGGCTCCCAAGATAATGAGAACTGAGTTCTTATTATTAAAGCTCATCTGACGGTAACATGATTGAGGTCCGTTGGAATTGAGAGTTAAGTCAAGCATGAAGATTTCGCGATGCTCGGATCTTATCATAATCCGATGACGATGAAATCCACGGCCGGCGTGAACGGTGAACATAAATTGTGGCTGGCAGTCTGGCAGACCCGCCGCTTGAGGCATCCGCGCTACGATTAGTTTTTCTGCACGCTCAAGGTTCGAGGAGGTTGGGTCGCAAACCACCGACCCTGACATGCGGGCTTTGACGTCGAACTGCACAGAACGGGCGCGTTTCAATGGACAACGTCAAGGAGACCCGTGGAAAAAAGCGAGGCCTTCTCGCCTTGAGCAAGAAGAATTGAGGCCTGCGCCTTACCGCGCTGCTTTTGACAGCGAGCCGTCAGAGCGGAAGCGAACTGGGACGCAAAAAGAGGATCCCAGGGTTGAGGAACGGACTACTCCCGGCCTGACACGTAGAACTGGCGGTGACCTTAGCTTTGCACTGATTGCATGAAACCTGCAGGGCGACCAACTCACGAAAAGATGAGGCTAATAATCCGCTTTTCAAGGTGTCAAGGTTGATTTTGACTGTGCGGTCCTGATGTAATAACTCGATTGAAAAAGCACAGTTCCCAGCATGTTTGATGGCGAGGCTTTGACCGTGCAGTGCCATGTGTGGTGGTTCTGACATTCCAACGGTCGCATTCCCGCTTCAGAACAACTGAAATCTCGTTGAGTGTCGCTTGAGTTTCTCTTGTGTCACTGTTGACCAAAATTGCAGAGCGGGAAATTTACGGGAGACGTGGAAGAAGCAATTTGTTCAATCGACGTTGAGATTCATCCTAGCATCGCCAGTTCCTCTTCTTTTCCGCCGACGACCACCGCAACGCCCAACAAGATATTCGGGGATCCCTCGCAACCTACACCATCAATGGATCCGTGCTTGTGAGATTCCTATACGAAATGAACTTGCGACCCCGATAATGCTTCGACACGCTTCATTTTGACCAGGTTCCAGTCCTGATATGCGCCAAACGCATTCGCTCCCGTCCTGCCTAACTCCACCGGAAGTTCACCCAATATTAACTCCCTTTGCGCTCAATTGCAAACAATGAATTGCAATTCTCTCAAGAACTACGCTCACGATCTCTCCTCGACATCTTCAATTGCTCCTCAGTATTACCCGCTGTCAGCGTGCCCTATTGGCTGTCATCCAGTACCTTTTGGCGAATCAGGCGGGAGTGTATAGGTGGTTGAATGAAGCCTTTGCAAAGGTACGGCTGCCATTGGGCTATATAACCATGCGAAACTGTAGCTAACTGTCTAGAGCAGATACCTATCGTCCCTCTCGTTTTACTTCTGCCCAGCTTCTTTCTGTATATTACTTTGAACTCCTTTGCGCGATTTTCGTTACATACAGGCACGCCTTAATCGCACAGTCTCAACCCAGCGCGCTCTTTCCATTCGATTTCTGCCGACTGTTGTATTATATATATACATCTTTAATACGCTTCCCCTGCGGTTCGATTTGTCCCTAAATCGGGGGATACGAAACCGTCATTGTCAACAACTACGGCCTACACAGCTGTAGACGGCGCATCTGCAATCCCCGCCCTTCGCCGCGTCACCTCGATTTTGAGATCATTTCTGGATTTTATTTCTTGCACTGAAGAAGCTCGTGCGCATCATTTGTTAAGCCCTTTAGGCGGCCTGAAATTTGGTCTTCAACGGCGCTACGGAGTACGGCCGGGAAGTTTCACTTGAAACCGACACCTGGCCGCATTGATCTTTCAAAATAACACCATTCTGGTTTTCACTCAACTTGTGAATGCAGTAAGCGCCCGGGGCTGATTGATCATCGCAAGTTCTGAAGGTGAGTTCATCTCTCTCGCGCCCGATTTGGCTATTTAGCCGCCCACGAGCCCCTGACCCCATCAAGCATCCCAACCACTTTTGCAACGCATAAGTAGTGAAGAATCAGCCTACAGGATAATCCAGCATTCTTCTGCGACTGCTTACTTTGACTTGATTTGCCTTTTCCGTTGCTTGGGAAGCTCAGTCCAGTATTCACTTCCATGTTCAATTGCTCAGTGTAGCTATGGATACCCCATCGATCGCGAACGCTGCACTTCTTAAACAAGACCCTAACCATGCATCGGAGCTAATGCATCTCTCTTGCCAGTGGGACGATTCAGCAGAGCTCCCTGCATTCGCTATATGGATGGCCTCCTCAGAGGTGGACCAAAAGTTTCTGGGCCACTTTGCGACAGCTACGAGTCACACCAATCCGTTTCTCTCTGGGATGCTCTATAAGATTCTTGGACTCTCGGTGGTTTTGTCGAAAAAACTTCTCCGCGCGCGCAAATTGCGTCGACTTGACCCAACTCGAGAAACGAAATCGCTCCAGCTTTACCACCATATACTATGGCTGTCACGCGAGGGCCTGATTATCGTGGAGCAATATATACTTCCGATGGTTGCCGATTATGTCGACCTGAAAGTCCTATCGTACAAACTTCAAGCTTCCTTCTACCATATATTCGTGCTCTTTCACAACCAACCAAGAGTTCAACATTCAGGGATTCACAACTTCCCTTCAACCTCGCAGGTTGATCTTACCAATGGATCCAGGAACGGCCGCACGGGGAACGACGCAGCCGGTTATCGAGACTCGATCATTCCTTCACCTCCACCAAACATGGGTGGCCCCGTGGGCGGTGGGAAACCTGTCCAGTCACTCCCACCGGGGCTTGGAATACTCCCGGAAACCCCGAAATTTGCCGCCTCATTTATCCTCCCGGCGCTAGACTATACTCCCCGCGCAACCGCTTGCTTCAGTTATGTATCTCTTCTCGCCGACCAGCTTCTCCCAGGGTCTCACCCCATCAGATTATCTGTCAAACTTGAATACGCCGCCTATCTATACGACTGCCTCAACGACCCAACAGCATGCCGACGACTCGCCAAGCAAGCCATCGCTGACGTCTATAATGCGCAAGAGGGCATGGACGACGAAAGTTTTGAAGATGCCGCCGAAATCGTTGGGATCCTAGGCAAAATGGTCAAGAGAGGCGGCAAAACCAGCAGCGCAGGTGGCAGCAGTGTGGCCGGAGGCGGAGAGAAGTCGTGGAGTGAGGGTGGACAGAGCACCCCAACTCGCGCTGGTATCAGTGCGGATAATACACCGCGGCTGTGGCAGAAGAAAACCACTTCTACTCTGGTTGGCGTTTCACCTATCGTTCACGACGTGGGGATGGGCAAGCCGATTTGATATATAATGATGAGTTTCTCACCTTATGTGACTCTGTTGCGAGATAGGATGCGGATGCTTATCTCCTTTTTCCTTGTCATTTTCCCTCTACTTCTCCTCTGATTTCTGCTTTGTGATTTTATAGATACTCCTCGGTTTTGGCGTGGTACTTTGTTTTTCTTCCGGCACAATTGGCCTTCTTAGATTTCTCTATTTGATGTTGTAATTTGTAGCTTACCTTACCTACTAGGGGCTTTAAATTTCAATCAGTTCTCAATCAACACCTTTTACAAGTCAATCCTCTCCCATACTCAACACTCGTTCGGCTGTTTTTTTGTGAAGGTACGGAGTACTCCGTAGGCATCGCGCGGCATGAAGTCTCACACTACCACAGTACACGTAACACATGCAACACCCGAGCGATGACATCAGCCTTTTAGATAGGGTTTAGCGGGTATGCCCTATTGGGAGTTATTGACCACGTGACTCAGTTGACTAACCGATAGTCAAGCTCATTTTCAGGCACGTGATGCTTAGTAATTGAGTCCTCAGTAACACGTAGCACATAGCATCTGGCAAGCCGTCGCGACTCCGCTCTCACTTCCATGTAACGACGCGCATTCTCAACCTCCTCTTGCTCAGCTTGTCCTCTGAAGGGCAGCAAAAATGGAGTTATGGAAATATAATTTTTTGGTCCCATTGCATTCACCTTACGAAATACTCCTCCGCCGCATCTTTGACAATCTCACATCCAGCTACCTCCTTGGCTACGCCACACGAGCGGCCTTGCCAACATGATAATCTACATACCGGAAGCATGCTAATATTATTTTGAAGGATGAAGATTGGATATGCGAGTGCTTAATGAGCGCGACGAACGGATAGAGCTTTAGAGATACCGAAGTGAGTGACGGATCGAGCGATTCCCGGACGCACATCGGAAGGCGCCGCATTATCTTATCAATGAGCAGACGGACATCATTGAGGAAGTTTGTGGATTTGGCGGACACCCATTTAAGAACTCGTCCGGGTTTTCTACGCTGGCCAATTAACAAGCAGGGGTTCATGCCCTGGTCCTAAAACCTCGAAACAGGCATCGGCGATGACCAAGCGCTACAAGGAGACCTGGTGCCCACTCTCAAAATCTGGTGCCGTGGACATTTGAAGAATGACTAAAAAACCTATGGTGATAATTCATCTATTGCGTGACTCGCTCCCAGGAAGTCCGCTTGAGAGGTCGTCGCGCAGAATACCCATTGCTTTCGTTCTCAGCTTCACCCTCCGTGGGTCCTATCTGCGGTGCGATACCCGTCAAAATCACCTTGAATTCGTGTTGGTGTTCTCGTCTCCTCCAGATTAATCGAGTGTAGTTAGAGATAGGGCCACTATCATCACCGTTGGAACCGGATGTTACATTGAGATCACGACGGATGGCGGGAAAGGACGGCTTCTGGAAGTACGGCTCCATAAAAAGAACTGGTTTCCAATACGTCGAATTCATGCCCCATCTCGAAAGAACATTCTGACCTTGTCCCAATTGGCCCTACTTCCGATCATGATGTCCGGGGAAAGCCCAACATACTTCTGGTCTTTGTCATCACTGCCTTCAAGAATTAAAGAGGCTCTGATTAGAACGAGTTGCGCATCCTTATTTTTTGAGGTTTCTCTTGTGGCGGAACATGTATACAACGTGGGAGACTCACCGGATATCAGGAGCCTCCTTTCAATGCCATAGCAGAAGGTTTTACAGGGGTGATGTACAGTTGACCACAAGCCCCAGCAGAGTGATAATAGGGGAGAAAACGTCCAGCAGCCGGTCAAGGAAACACCGAACTCCGTGTGTCTGTAGAATGGGAGCTGACTGCTAACAATTCATAATCGTGCGTTCAGCTATGTGGGGCAGGCCGGGGCCCGGGCCGTGGATGATTTTCCCCGCATGTCGGCAACGTGTTTGCCCGTGATATCAAAACTGGCTCACAGTCATGGCTTTGGTGACCACCGCGGAGATCGAGAGCCAAACTGCTTGAATCAAGCAAGCATAGGATGCGTTACATACACCGGATCCTCCGAGCCGTTAACCACAAATGTGTTCAGCTCAGGAAAAACCCCGGTCAGCTCCGTGATATGCGGGTCAAAAATCGAGGCTCTTCGCGTTCATGCATGGCAGGGGAAATCCCAGGTCTTCAGGGGATTTTCCATGCTTAACTTCGTACCGTGCAGCTAGATCCACCAGTCCCGCGAGTCAACTGTGCAATGACATTGTCAGCCTCCCCGGACTTCTTGTTAAACCAACAGTGGAAACGCCCCGTAAGAGGCTGGAATCCATGCGCCAAGCTTGCGAACGTTGATCCCAACATTCTTGTGCTATCAAGCATAGGCTCCTACCATAGCTGCAACACTGCAACATGGTCAGCACTGTACAAACGGTGTTCATGTGCATACAATACCCTCAATATCCTCGTTGGTGATATGCCTTTTGACCCTTTTAGGACATTGGATGTTCCTTATTGTGACAAGCCAATGAGCATACCACGTGCACTGAACTTATTGTTAAGTTTATTTTCCATAACTCGGATATCCCCGTTCAAAGTGTGATTGAAACGGCTCAATTGAGAATTTATCGACATAGGCATAGCAGCAAGACTCCCTGCCACAGCTGCCAGCAACCATGCTATCGACCTGACGGTGAGCTACTCTGCATTCTATGATGCAAAGATAGAAGTGGCCTCATCCAAGGTAGGTAAGGAGTGTATCTCAGTCGCATTCTTGCAGATGGTTTGAGCGAATTTGCGCCTGACCTTCTGTAAATGGAAGTTGACATTCTGACTCGAACGCTTGAGATTTCTAATGCAATCCATGCGGGCAGGATCTCAGAGTGAGTGCAAGCTGGCAAGAGATAATCTTAGAGCGAGCGGAGAGGGTATAAATACCGCCATCCATCCTCAGGATTCCCTCGTTTGTTTCTCCATCCAGCCGAGCAAACATCAAGAATCCTTCTTTATCTTTCAACTATCATCTCGCGAAAAGCATCAACTTCCGTGACCATGCGTCTCGCCATCCTCAGCTTTCTGAGCATCCTCCCAACATTCATCGTCGCAACGCCATTCCCGGCTGACGCTGAGACTCATGTTGCGGCCCCTCTCGGCGATGAAGTCAAAGTTGAGATGTTTAGCTCTGACACCTGCGGTGGGACGGTCGATACCGTTATGCTCGTGGGCTCCGGTTCCTATCGATGCATTCCGGTTACCAACAAGCGCTCCATTCGCGCTCCAGTCTTGAAGTAAGTTATTTCTTTCCTGTTCGACAATCTGATCCCGTTAGCATCCCAAAGCTGACAGTAGCGTTAGCGGCTGCGAGGTCCGGACTTGGAGCGGCAGTAACTGTCGAGGATCCAACTACCGTCTGCCGGATCGTGACTGCCACTCTGTGCTTTATGCCGCCGTCGAGATCAAGTGTTAAGTTGGATAATCTTCGTGCAAGGGCCGGATGCACCAGTCTATGTGACGACGCCAGACGGTCCGACACCATGCTTTTTTGGGGAAGGGGCGGTTAATTGTATATAACTAACCTGAATCCCAATATTTTGAAATAGCTATTGCTATATCGTCATAATGCCTTCAAATCTTAGAGAATTGGCCATAAGTGCGAAGTAAGAAAGTCGTTGTTTAGAAAGAGATCGAAGTCTGATGATGATAAGCAAGGCCGCGCGCTAAAATGAAAGCCTACTGTGGTATGATTGGCCCGATAGTTAGTTAAGTTAGAGGCGAACGGAACGGGAGCGGTAGCTTTCCATCCCTCCGGGTCGGCTGTCAGGTTTTGTTTATCTGATCCTCTGTACTGTAACTACTGGGTGCACAGTAGTACATACATACTACTTCTTTGGGAATATAATATATAACTGATATCGACTCCGTCCGGAATGCGGAACACATAAAATGTAAAAATATCCGTAGCGACTATACCCGTTTCGCGGAGTCCCTTACGTAAGTACTCCGTACGGAGTAGCGGGTTGTCATTTAATAATCAGCGCCAAGGCCTTTTTAAGGGTACCCCCGAGGTCGGGCCACGCGGCTCTTTTTCATTTCAACGAGATGCGGCTCACAAGTTCGCAAACGGTTTTCCAGGCCCCGCAACAGTAATGTTTCTTCGACAAACAACGTAAGTCTCATCGAGGTGAATCTCAGGCTCTTAGATAAGCGGTGCAGTACTAATCAGTTCGACAGATTTGGATACCAGCCCCCTACAGTACAGTACATACCGAGTACGGCCGCTGCGAGACAGGCGTGGTTAACGAACCCACAAATTCTCCAGGATCTCCACGCTCCCCAGGAACCCTAGTTAACGGCCAATTTAATAGACAAATACTACCAGTAGCTAGCCAATCAACGCAGACACTACTGAGGCTCCCAACACTTTGCATTTGCGTTCTACGAAACGGATTGGTTAATATGAAGAGAGGCCCATAGGCCAAGCCAGATGAAATGCTTGGATATTCGACGAAGTGGCCCTTCGTGGTTCACTCAGCCAAGGAGCGGATGTTGGCTGACGCAGCGCTCACCCGGCAGCGATGGCCGCTGGGTGAGACTCTAACTACAATTGAATTGAGGACGATGCATTAATCTGAGTTGGGAATTCTCGAGCGACTCAAAAGCCACGCTTCAAAGTGCACTGGGACAGAGCCGCCGTTGAAGATCTTGAGTTGCTCTTTGGTCCAATGCGGGATCCGTTTAATGGCATTGACTCGCTCACCCGATCGGCCGGGGCGGCTTTGTTATGCGGTGTTTTGGCGAACTACATGTCCTCCAGGCACTCTGAGCTCTGTTCAGAGATGCTGGCCTGGTTGATATTGCCGATCGCAGTCAAGATTCTGAGGCAAACCGGTGTTGGCAAACGGCCGAAAACAGTCTCCCTCGATAATTCGGCAACCCAACCTCCATCTGCGGTATCATTATGGATTGTTGCTTTGGGAATTGCTTCGTTTTGCGCTTTTAAAGCCGAAATCGGAATGGTGGGATTCTTCGTAAGCTCATAATAGTCCAGAACCACAAAATAGTACCTGAACTGACGTTGAGCAGCCAGCATTAACCCCATTGCTCCTCGTTACCCAAGGGTATCTTAGGACCCCATTCTCTAACTCTGGCCCAACAATGTCTGATTCTTGGTTCGCCCCCTTTGTGGATACCGTTTGGGGCACAACATTGACCGCTTCGTTTACCACCGGCACCCTGTTGAACTGGGATTTTCGAGCGCATGTTCTCTCCATCATTCCTGTTGCTGCTCTGTTGGCCGTCTGCATCACCCTCACACCCAGAATTGATAAAAGCCGTCGATATGTTCCACCTTTTGATATTGAAAACGCAATCATTCCTCTTTCATTGCGCACTACGGCTTTTTTGGCTATTGCACTGGGCGCAGAAACGACCGCTTTCGGATTCTTCAAAAGCAATGCTATAGCCACCCTGATACAGGCCTTTACCAAAGCCTCGTCTTGGTATTTCGTATTTCAAACAGTGTGTGGCGTTCATAATCCAAAGCCTTGGTACGGTTCTTGACAGTTGTTTCTAGGCTCAGTTTGCATCGTGGAATGCCGCAATCGTGACGGGGACGTTCAGCATTATATCTACTCGCAGCCCCTTCAAGCAGTCTTCGGGTGCACAGGCGTTGTTGCAAGTCGCAGCATCGTTTCTTGTCCTTGGTCAGGCTATTCACATGCTTCCAAAGCAGGCCAGGGCTAAATCAGTTCTCTGGGCGTTTTTCGTTGTTTCTTGTGCCCCGTACCTTGCCAACATTCTCGCAATCAGACTAGCAGAATCGTCACTGATCCGCTCTCAAGGTCATCCCGTTGAAGTTCTGATTCAAAATGCCAGAACAGGCTTTGAGGATATGTGTCAGAGGCAATCCAAAAGTTTCGCGGCCGCTCAACAAGAATACCAACGTCGATACAACCATCAACCACCGTCCGGGTTCGAAGGCTGGTACAAATTTGCAAAGCTGCATCAGTCACCCATTATCGATGAGTTCGACGTAATTTATGATGGCATCTCCCCGTTCTGGAAATTGAGTGGCGAGGACTTCCTTGACCTCATGAATCATGCTCAAAATGCATCAAACGCCGAGTTATGGCTCTGCACATTCTCCGGCCAACAGGCCGATATTCAATGCAATCATCCTCAGCGCAAATATGACAGACACATTCAGGTCACTCTCAACAGGCTCTTGGGAAATCTGCGTGGTGTTCTTCCTGACGTCAAATTTTATGTGAATCATCTCGATGAACCGAGGGTCATGATTCCTCAACGATCGTTGACGGAGCTGGGTGGTATGGAGGGATTCAATTTAACCAACTTGTCGAAAAGACCGGTCTGGGACACACTTACGAAATTTTGCTCTTCTGAGGGAAACATGAGCAGTGCTCAGGATGAAAACACGGTGAGCTCCTTTATCCTCCCTTTCGTCACTGATCCGTCGTCAGCGATGGACCTATGTCGACATCCCGAATACAGCAGTCTCCACGGCCTCGCTATAAGTCCGACGTCCTTTCGTTTATTTGAAGGATTCGTGCCTGTACTTTCCACCGGCTCCCCCTCCACCATGGGTGACATATTGTTCCCCAGCCCGGCTTATTCTGAGCCCGAGTTCCAGTACGACGACACACGCGACGTCGAATGGGATCAAAAGCGAAATAATCTTTATTGGGCAGGGTCTACCACTGGTGGGTTCGCCTTAGACGACCAATGGCAGAATTACCATAGACATAGATTTGTCAGTCTGGCACAGAATCTGGAAAGGCGACAGCATTCGTATCTACGAGAAAGGGGCGGCGTGGTCAGTCGCGTGAAATCAACATTTCTCAACAGCAGACTATTTGACGTGGCTTTCACCAAAATATTTCAGTGCGAAAGGAAATACTGCAGGGACCAGCATGCGTACTTCAACGTCAAATCTTGGGCAGACAAGGACCAAGCATTTAGATCACGACTCGTGTTCGACGTTGATGGGAACGGTATCAGCGGCCGCTACTACAAGCTTCTCGCTTCGAAATCGACCCCATTGAAGCAGACGATCTTCCGGGAATGGCATGATGACCGTCTAATGCCATGGGTCCATTACACCCCCGTCAGCCAGAGTATGGAGGAACTTCCGGAACTGGTTTTGTATCTCACGTCCACCGAGGCAGGGCAGAAGCGGGCCAGAGAAATCGCAATGCAGGGTCGGGACTGGTTCTCCAAAAGCTTTCGAGAGGTTGATATGGCCATCTATATGTATCGCCTGCTGCTAGAACTGGCGAGACTACAAGACCCGAAGAGACTTGCTAGTCCAGCAGGCGAATTAAGATGAAGCACTTGTACCGTACGTCTCGTTTACTTCACTGCTTTTGTTTTGCATGCTCACGGGGCGGACCTGTAGTCGGGGCGTGGGGCACGCTGGTGAAGAAATTGACGGTCCATCTTGCTTAGTTAGTAAACACCACCAAAAAGCTAAGAAAGATGGACCGTCAATTTCTTCACCAGCGTGGGGTGTCATTGTACATTACGTAATACTACCGGTCTGCTTGTCACGTGCCGTGAGCCTCGGCTCACACGGAAGCCGGGCCGGGGTTAGCTAGCCGAACCCCAGCTTCTCTCTCCACCTCCAAGCTGCTTGTTGATGGTGATGGTTTCGGGGCTTATATTTGGAGCAGGGCTCCTGGGAGAAGGGGTCGGGCACCTTCAAACATATACCTGATTGAAAAGGGACGCATATCCTTACAGTTCACTCTTCCCTCGCGGAAAGCTCAACCCCGCTCGTGTGCCAAATCACTGACTCCTAAGCTTCCACCCCTTATCAGCTTGGACGTTAGGGTTCTACCTTCTTCGAAGCGCACATTACGTTCACGATGGCTACCAACTCTGAAAACCCTATCCCGTTCTCTGAACCGCCATATCTTTGTGGCCTCCCCTCCCCGTACTATACCGAAGCCCATCGAGAGTTTCAGAAAAGATGTCGGGCCTTTTTGTGGGAAAACATGAACAAGTATGCTATGGAGTGGGAACGGGAGAGCGAGGTCCCAGAGCACGTTTTTGGAACATTTGGCAAGCATAATATGCTGTTACCAAATTTGCCGTCGCCGTTGCCCGTTGACTGGCTGAAGAAATTAGGTATTCATGACATTTTGGGAGTGAAGGTTGAGGATTGGGATCTGATATATACTGGTATATACTTGGATGAGGTGGGTGCATCTTTAGTGCTCAGACTGAATACTTTGAGAACCTAAGATTGACGAATAGGAGTAGATGGCCCGATCTGGATTACATGGCCCGCCCAGCTCTTTAACCGCCGGATTGGCTTACGGTATTCCTCCCATTATCAAGTTTGGTAGCAAGCAGCTGCAGGACAGGTTCCTTCCGGACTTCTTGACTTGCAAGAAGAGAATGTGCATCGCAATTACGGAACCCGATGCGGGCAGTGATGTCGCGAATATCACTACCACCGCCGTCAAATCAGCCGATGGAAAGCATTACATTATCAATGGAACCAAGAAATGGTGCGTGCAGACTTGCCTGATTAACACTGATAGTATTCTAACTCCGTAAAAGGATTACAAACGGCATCTGGTCTGATTATACCACCATGGCTGTCCGCACCGGTGGGCCAGGCGCTTCTGGTCTGTCAATCATGGTGGTTCCCTTGAAAAACTATCCCGGAGTGTCTATGCGTCGGTTTTACGTTAGCGGCCAGACTGCCAGCGGCACCACGTACATCGAACTCGACGATGTCAAAGTCCCAGTTGAGAATCTCATTGGCCAAGAAGGTCTAGGCATGAAATACATCATGACCAACTTCAACCACGAGCGTCTTACCATTGCTGTCGGTGTCACACGTCAGGCACGTGTCGCGCTGAGCTCAGCGTTTGAATACTGTATGAAACGTGAGGCCTTTGGCAAGACGTTGATGGAGCAACCCGTTGTGAGACACCGTTTGGCCAAGGCTGGTGCGGAGCTAGAATCGATGTGGGCGTGGGTTGAACAGTTCCTGTATCAACTCAAGCATATGCCCAAGGAGGAGGGTGACCGCCGACTTGGAGGTTTGACGGCTCTGGCCAAAGCAAAGGCCGGTATGGTGTTGAACGAGTGCTCGCAGGTTGCTGTGCTGTTGTTTGGCGGCAATGGTCTGACACGAACAGGGCAGGGAGAGCTGGTTGAGAGTAAGACCCCCATTTAAGTCGTAGGAACGCGGTTAAGGGGATGGTTTGCTAACCTTCTACTCTAGAAATCTCCCGCGAGGTTTGGGGTGCTCGTATCCCAGGCGGCTCTGAAGATGTACTCCTCGATCTCTCAATCCGGCAACTGGTGAAGATTTTCAAAGCAGAAACCAACAAACTGGGACAATCACGTCTTTAATGATTTGATGGATTGATCGCTTGGCTTCTGTAAATATATGAATGATATCGCGCTGTTGTGACCTTTCAGGCATATATCAACGATCTGACGGCTACAGGCCGAATCATATTTTGAAGGATTGTATCGTCCTTGACTTCTTGCGGAGCGAAACAAAGCACTAGTTATCAACTGTAAACGTACTCCATAATTTCTTTTCTTTTCATTCCGGAGGTACTACCTAGTCTCAGCCGCTCGATCCGATATTTCCCAACAAAAGATCGTGCGATCATAGGTAGATCTGTAACGCATTCCAGAAAATGCGAGTAGGCCAGATGTGTGCGATCCTTGCTCAAACCGTATCGCCAGGCCGTGGCTATGGCGCGGGGGTATTCGGAGTTAGTCACTTCATTTGGCTAGTTTTCTCCGGAGGCTGGAACTGTGAACCTGCATGCTGGTGACTAACTTGCGAGTGCGTCTGTGACATCAGATGGATAGAAAACCCCCAAATCTATATGAAACGCTCCAAGATTGTCATTACCGTGATTAATGAAGATTAAGAGAGTTCAGAGCGCTCGTCATCGGTGATAAATGCCTGGGGCGTTCCTTAACTCTCAGTATGAAGCGCACGCCCACCGTGCCCATATGTTTTAACTTACCAAAAGCATTATTGGGCTGTATGAACTACACTTCCGTGCTCGAAAAACCCTAAAGCCATGTCGCAACGAGCTGCCAGAAATACATACAGTAAACAGATCTCGGCTGCAGGGGTTACAGGGGCTGAGCACAGGTTGGATCGACCAACTGCATCCATGCTATTTTACGCCCTGTCAGCGGCCAGCCCAATAATAATCCCCTTGTCTGAGAAACATGACCGACATGGCTGTGCAGCATCGTCCACCTCAGCAACCCTCAGTCATGTCATCTCTCCGTGTTTCAATTGTTTCTCGAGAGGATGGGACCCGCAATCCTGGGGATTGTGACTCGCTCCCTGCAGCTCTACTATATATATTGCTAGCTGCTCCATCAAGATGCTGTGCGGCTGGATCTTGTCAGTTTTGGTTGATTGAAAGAGCCGGCCTCTTTCATTCCTATTCTTCTGTTACATATACCCGTTTCCTTAGTAATTACTATTGGACAAGCTGATTTATCGCCTTAATGACCTCTTATCGGATGAAGAAGAAGAAGGATAAGAATAAGAAACAAAGATGTGGATGTCTTCATGGACGTTGACCATATGGACCTTGCTTCTGGTTTTGCTGTCTGCTTGTGAAGCAGTACGAGATAAACCCCTATATCTGCCAGAGTACAGTGGCCACTCTTTTGTAGCATTACCGGATGGGTTTCAAGGTTCGACAACCCTCTCTGTGATCCTTGAGTTGGTGCTCATCATGAGATGCCGACGATAGATCCATTTCGTTCAAGCTGCATCAAGTACAGCAGTCGCTTTTACACTGAGGCCATCTTCGAACGCATCCAGTTGAATGGAAATACATCTTCCCACGCTCCGCTAAGAGCACTCGTCGCAAACATAAAATTCGGCTCCAGAGCCCATCAACCGCAAAGCCTTATCCTCCAAAGCCCAACAAAGCAGCTCAAATACTCGCCTTCCATTCCCTCTCTTCGCACCAAATTATTGCTAAAACCCACCTCCATCCTATCAGACGACGTAGCCGTCATCCCTTTATCAATCTTACATACATTTTCCGCGCCTTCAATAACTAAGCGAAGACTGTCATCCTCCTTTGGCAACCAGCCGTCGTCCTCGATGCGATCAAGTATATCCTCATCAGAAGTAAACACTGGCGGTGCATCGGAAAAGAACAAAAAAGAAGTTCAGCGGAGCTGCTTCGGGTTAATCGTGTGTCTGGTCGTCGCCGTCGTGTGGCTCTGAGAAAAGCGGATATGCCGTTTAAAACTTCCCGGATTGGGCCCCTTAACTCTTTGGTTTTGCAAAGAGGATTGGCTACATGAACATATGATGAGAGATGACGATATGAGTGTATAATGTTAGTATCGTAGCATTTGTGCGATTCAATCTGTGATTAACCTGCATTGCAGTCATGCCAATAGGCCATCCTGCGTGCGATGCTGTGTTTTGCGAGCGTACTATTGATGTCATTGATATACTTCAACAAATTCAAAACACTGAGATTGACTCTGTACAATACAACCTGCCTCTTTTCCTCTGACAAAGATCTGGAATGCTTTATGGGTATCAGGTACAGTACATCTGCCTTTGAAGGACCGTAGAGAGAACACGCTGAACGGCGCATCCGCCCGCAAAATGAATCATCAGAATTACTCTGCTCGAAGGCAAAATCAACACAGATGACTCCATTTAAGGTCTGCATTCTCGTCTCTTCAGTGGTCTTTTCATCTGTTCAGATCAGTTGGTAGAGCTTCCAGCCATGCCAGATCTCTCACCCCTTGCGATTCGTCGTCCTCCATATCCATCACGACCGAGGAAAGGTCTTTCAAAGTAATCAAGCCTTCTCTGGCTAAAGGGCTGGCGTCGCGATAATTTGCCAGAATGGCGATACTGTGATCCCAGCCCTTTTCGACGGTATTAAAAGGTAATTCATTATACGCACTAGGGCACAGTCGAGCGGCAAGCATAACCGTGGCGCACGAGAATATATATCCTATATTCTCCCACCATGAAGGAACGGGTCCGTCGTGTTCAATGCGGTCATCATGCATGCCATGCTCAGTCAGAATATCAATAATCTCTCGAGCAGCGAGAATGCATTTGATAGCGCTCTCGTTAGAAATAGTGTGGATAAGAGGTGTGCTGATACGGTCTCGTCTGGAGCGAGCCGAACTGTCGACTAATACAGGCTGGCATATATTCGGATCGGCAGCCAAGAGAGCCAGCAATGGTCGCCAAAGAAGCAGGCACATGTGGAGATATTGAATACGAAGGAGATGGCGCTGACGACGCGCGATGCTATGCCTTGGAACCGGAGAGTTCGGATGGAGAGAAGATGGTAGCGCGTCATTCCAACTGGCAAGCATTTTATCCGCATGAAGCAATTTCTGGACGTCAAAAGCCTCCAGAATATGCCGTGGAGAACGGCGCTTGGTGACTCGAAGCTCATTTTGGATAGACACCACGGTCTCGTATGTCTCATACAAACGGCATAAGACGGCGAAAGATTCCACGATTGACGGCAGTTCCTCATTAGGTATGGGCTCTTTCGCACATCTAAAAATGAAATAACTTTCATTGAGCGGAATAGGCAATGGAGTCTGAGATAATGTAGTTGGAATCAAAGATATCCCATGGTTCATTGCGATGATCCTGCGAACAAGTCAGTTGATGCTTCTTAGTAACAGAACGATTCAACTAACCTTTCTAGCACGACACAACTATGCCACGCTCTTCTGACAAGCTCTCTATCGGCCTTCTTTGCTAAGTGTTGACTTCCTGACTTGAGATGATAGTGCAAAGATTGCGCGGTTCGAATGGCGATGCCAACTGATTTCCACGCGGATCCCAGATCTCCAGTTGCAAGTAGATACTGACCACAGATCAGATAAGCCTGGACGCGGGTTAGATCTTCTTCTTCAAAATTCCAAAAACGTATCAGCTTTTGAGCTCTAGCAAAGTACATCGATGCATCGGTTTTATTTGCAGGATTAGCAGAAATGGACCCTATTGCGAACACAGCATTCACAAGTCCTTGAAAATTGCCCAAATATTGCATCGGAATTTCGCCCATCAACATGTCCATGTATTGGACACAAAAGGCTGAATGGTCAATCACCGGAAGATTGAGGTGCTCCCGTGTAAAGTACAAATGAATAAGATCATCGCCCACTTCGGGGGAAGGAAGCACCAGGTCTTCAGGGTCGGGCAGAGGCCTCATAAAAATTTTGTTGTTCTGGACACCGACTGACAGTCTTCGCAACTCATGCTGTGTTAGTTTTGAAAAACCTGGTCTGGATGTATCTGTATGGTGCAGTATTGCCTCCTTCAGCTCGGCAAATGTCGACGGACCACCAGTCATGCTTTCAGGTCCCTTCGAAGCCTCAGTTGAGCGTGTGGGAGAAGGAGGTATGGCGGAGACCTTGCGGTAATCTCGCCTTTGTGGTGACCGCACGGAGAAGTACTCATCTTGAACGCTTGAAGTAGCAGAGGGGGATAACGATGGGCCATTGACCTCAACTGCTCCTTGTACGTGGTTATCAAGCCCAATATCGGAGGTATCCTCCCCATAATCTTTGGCAGCATTGATGATTTGGGGTTTATTGACTTTGCTTCTCAGAGGCATTGCGGACTTGCTTCTCGAGATAGCCAGCTTTGGATACTTTCGTGGTCCATCTTGCACCATTTCCTCAGATCTTCGCCTGATGCGCGGATTTGAAGCCATGCTCAATCGACTGCCAAGTTCAATTAGAGAACAGAAAATTACATATAGATTGAGTAACTGATACTGGACTCACAGCGAGCGGCGGGAAGGGGTGAAGACAATGGACCCAGCTGTACTACGTGCGAAGTTGTTGGACGAGTTGCGCGTGTCTGCTTCCTGATACGAGCACTCTTTACCAGCGATGAGACAGCGTTTGCATGCTACTGAAGTTAGCACCCAATAGAGGAGGAAATTCACAGCCGGATTGGGAAGTCATTGAACGAACTTACTTGGGCGTTCTCCGCTGCATCGCCTATGCCCTATACGGCATAAGTCACACCGTACACTCGGCTTCGTTGGAGTTGCAGTTTCGAATGACTTGTCGATATCCATGTCACTCCGACTGACGCGACGCGACGGGAAAACTGGGCTAGAACGACTAACTAATCGCGAAACATGACCAACGTTCAAATGCGAATGAGCTGGCGTTATGTAGCTTCAATTCAGCCCACGACATATCAGTATCATCGCGTGCGGAGGACAATGGATAGAAGTCCAAATGCTCGAGGGCATGGAGTGCTTGACGTTGAGCAGAGACCGTGGGTGGATGGTCGTTGAGTGAAATTAATTCTGCCGGTGTCGGACCGGTTCTGCTTATATAAGCAGCAAGCAGCGAGCCCGCAAAGGCGGTGTGCATCTCACTGCGGTGGCTGCCCCGCTAACTATGTCAGTGGCCCGCGACATCAACGGCGCGAGCTTCAAGACGCGACGCTGTGCCCTTAGTGCGGATGCAGCGGCACACAGTCCAGGAACATCATGCTGCTACGCTTATTAGCGAGTGCATCTAAGACAGACAAGCTCTTCCCTCTAAAGAGAACGGAGTACTCCGAAGAATGGACGTCGTTGAAGGACTGATGGACAGCCATCGTGAGACGCGGGCACATATTTCCTTGCTTAGTCATTTTTCAAAGCGTATCCAAACGTCTCGAGGACGCAAATCCCTGACAACTCGACGGAGTTCACTCGAAAAGCAATAGTGCTGGCTATTAGAGACGGAGCTGTTTTCTTTATTTGGCGTTCCTTTGGGGGAGTCCTGAATTGCCCTTACACTGCTGCCTCAGAACCCACTTGTCATCCCTCTCGTACCGCACCGCCGCGCGATGGTGGCGAGATATTATCCCGCTCCATCTGATGCTGCCTGTATGCCTTTCCACGAGCCTAATCGTCGGCCGGTCATCTGCTGAACAGAGCGTCAAGCTGGCCGTTACTCATGGCATCTTCTGATCCGCACAGCAGCGACGCTGCAGCCGGGCCGAAGCTGCGAACTGCACCCACAATTGCCGGGCAGAGTGATAGCTCCGTGCCGCCCTCGTTTCAATCGGATGGCCCTTCGTTAGAAGACCGACTTGTGCGAGGCCCCAGCCCCCAGTTTGCACCCGACAATGCGGGTCGAGTCTTTCCAATTCGATCTGCCTTTTCTATCGAACCGTCTTCAGCCAACGAGTCGAGTTCCCAGCAAACACCGCTTGATATAACGCAGCCGTCTGACGAGGGAAAGGAAGTGCAACCTTCGACAACGGAGCCTTGGAATCAATTACGACCCGAACCCCAAACTACCCCCGCTGACGGATTCAACTATTTGGGGCATGCAGAAGACACCACCGCTCCGTGCCACGAGTCGTCTCAATCTTTGGACATACCCCCCTCTTCAGAACAAAAGCTGGCTTCCGAGGGCGCTGGGACAGATCGACGGGAGGGACAATACGTTACCGCGCGTTTCAAGCATATCGTTACGGATAAAGGTCATGCGGTGGTTACGGGTCGAGATGGCGCAGCGTTGCAGTATTGTGAAGACGAGCCCATCCATATTCCGGGCGCTGTGCAAGGTTTCGGGGCTATGCTGGCTTTACAGCAGGAATCAGACGAGAAGCTGATTGTGCGCATTGCCAGTGAAAACTCCGAGTTGATTTTGGGTTACTCTCCGCATGATCTTTTCAGACTGGATGATTTTTGTGTTTTGCTCGGTGAGGCTCAAGCTGAAATTCTCCTAGATCATGTAGCGTTCATCAAGGATGGTACGTGGAGCCCTACTATTGATGGGCCAGAAGTCTTCATATTGCCCGTTCTGCAACCAGATGGCTCGTCGCGCCGGTTTTGGTGTGCTATCCATGTCAGTGACGCCAATCGAAATCTTGTTATCTGCGAGTTTGAACTGGAAGATGATCAAATCAATCCTTTGAATGTCTCTGGTGAAACGATACCATCGCAGCCTGCAAGCACATTGGGGGCCGATCCCTCCCCAGATGAAGTTGCGGCGAGCTCTATTGCCATCAGTCAACCATTGCGTATCCTTCGAAACGCCCGAAAAAGACGAGGGGAGGCAGCTGCTATGGAGGTTTTCACGATTCTTTCACAGGTCCAAGAGCAACTGGCCCAAGCTGACACACTGGACATACTGTTGAATCGAGCTGCAGGCTTAATCAAGGAACTGTCAGGTTTCCATCGCGTCATGATATATCAGTTTGATCCTAGCTGGAACGGTATAGTCGTTGCTGAGCTGGTGGATCCGCGGGCATCGAAAGATTTGTACAAAGGACTCCGATTTCCATCGACTGATATTCCCAAGCAGGCGCGAGATCTATATAAGATCAACAAAGTTCGTTTGCTTTACGACAGAGATCAAGTGACTGCGCGCTTAGTGTGCCGAACGGTTGAAGACTTGGATTCTCCCCTTGATATGACGCATTCCTATCTACGGGCCATGTCTCCCATTCACCTCAAATATCTGGCAAATATGTCCGTTCGCGCATCAATGTCAATAAGCATTGATCCTTTCAACGAGCTTTGGGGCCTGATTTCCTGCAACGCATACGGAAACTCTGGCATGAGGGTTTCCTTTCCTATACGCAAAATGTGCCGTTTAATCGGCGGCGCAGTCTCACGCAACATTGAGCGTCTCTCTTATGCATCTCGCTTGCAAGCGCGTAAATTAATTAATACCGTTCCTACGGAGGCGAACCCTCAGGGTTATATCGTTGCTACCTCGGACGACCTTTTAAAATTGTTTGAGTCCGATTATGGAGCCGTATCGATAGGCGATGAAACCAAGATTCTAGGGAAGCCTCCGGAATCTCAAGAAATCCTGGCACTGGTCGAATATTTGAGAATGCGCAAGCACAGTTCCATTTCAACATCTCATAGCATTACCAAGGATTTTCCGGACCTTAAATATCCCCCAGGGTTCAAGAATATTGCTGGTCTCCTTTATGTACCTCTATCCGTGGGCGGTAGTGATTTCATCGTCTACTTCCGTCGGCCTCAGGTGACAGAAATCAAATGGGGAGGAAATCCCTACGAGAAGAACATCAAAGGGGGAACAGCTGGATATTTGGAGCCTCGAAAAAGTTTTCAAACCTGGCGAGAGACAGTGCTCAACCAATCAAGGGAATGGACGGAATCTAATTTGGACACAGCGGCGATCCTGTGCTTAGTGTACGGCAAATTCATCAGAGTCTGGCGCCAGAAGGAGGCAGCTATGCAGAGATCACATTTGACCAAGTTACTTCTGGCCAATTCTGCTCACGAAGTACGAACGCCGCTGAATGCCATCATCAACTACTTGGAAATTGCTTTGGAGAACAACCTGGACCCAGAGACCCGTGAAAATCTGGTTCGGTCGCACTCCGCTTCGAAGTCACTCATCTACGTTATCAATGACCTGCTTGACCTGACAAATGCTGAACATGGCCGGAATCTTATCAAGGACGAAAGTTTTAGTTTCCATGCTACAATTAAGGAGGCTACAGAAATTTTCGAGGCAGATGCCAGACGGAAAGGCATTGCATATAACGTGAAAGTTCACCCAGGCGTGCCGAACTCCCTCGTCGGCGACCAACGGCGCGTTCGTCAAGCCATTATGAACCTGATATCGAATGCAGTCCAACATACTTCCTCTGGATCAATAAATGTGGAGGTCTGGCGCTCCGTGACTCAACCGCACCCCGGCAATGCGTGTGTGGAAATAGTTGTCTTGGACACAGGCTCTGGGATGTCACAGTCGACCCTTGAAGCGTTGTTCAATGATTTAGAACAGGTCTCCGCGGATAGTGATGATTTTGTCGCAGACGACGAACCACAACCTGAACGGCCACTTACTCCTTCTGATAAGCAGATGATGCCCAAAAGTCGTGTGCTTGGTCTTGGCCTGGCTTTGGTGGCTCGGATTGTCCGCAATCTGGATGGTCATCTCAGCGTCAAAACTGAAGAGGGCAGAGGGAGCCGGTTTAAGATTTTGCTTCAGTTTCCGGTCGCGAAACAAGAGGCTGGGGCGGCTGATGGGTTGCATTATGCGAACGCTCCTACAGCGCCCTCTACGCCCGAGGCGACAGAAGGAGAATTTATGCTGGTGAAGAGTAACTCTCCTATATGGGGCACCCGACGACGAGGGAGCAGTGGCAGCAACCTCAGTGGCCGCAGTTCACGGAGTGTAAGGAGCGGAGCTGATCGCCTGATCGATGCGATACAGGAACCGCTGTTAGTTAGCGAAGATGCACCGACCCCTCGACTGCTCAAGGCTGGCTTGGCAAGCAGTGCTCGCCCTGCGCACTCTGAACCTGCTCTGCCTATACTGGACGAACATGCGGGAACCCCCAAGCGACGAGCTTCCAGTGGTTCACTTCCGGATACCGAGCAAACGACTACCAGTCGGCCGTTACCTCAACCACAACAACAACCAGGCCAAGAGAATGTCATTGATTCGGGTGTACCGATAAGGGCATTGAGAATCCCTGCGCCAAATACTGAAAGACCTGTGTCCCCGGAAGGTCAAGCGTCTGATGCAAATTTACTGCCTACCATGCCAGCGCAGCCCCAAACCCCAGCAGCTGCCTCTCCTGAAATTGAAATTGACCCGTCACTTAACGTGCTAGTCGCGGAAGATGATCCCATCAATAGCAAGATTATCAAGAAGAGGCTGGAGAAGCTCGGGCACAAAGTCAATCTCACAGTCAACGGTGACGAATGCGCTACTGCGTACCGGACCGATACCGCCAAGTATGACGTTGTGTTGATGGATATACAGGTGAGCAATAGCAGATCCTTCACATCTTCTAAAGAACATGATACTTACTTTTTTGATGACAGATGCCGATTGTCGATGGGAACGCTTCAACAAAAATGATCCGCGAATTCGAGAGCAACAAACCCGACATCAAGCTCTCTAAGAAGGTCGGGTCTAACGGAAGAATACCAGTATTTGCCGTTTCGGCATCTCTAGTAGAGCAGGAAATGCAAGCGTACATCGATACCGGATTCGACGGTTGGATCATGAAGCCCATCGATTTCAAGAGACTGAGCCTTATACTTTCTGGCATCCAACAAGAAGTCGCTCGAAACGAAACCACATACCAGCCTAATGCATGGGAAAAGGGTGGATGGTTCGTTCGTCGACAAAGCCTTCAAAGCCTACAAAGCTCACCGCAGGATTCTGCCCTTAGCTAAGAACACCAAGCTGGGTTGATTATCCATCCATGCTGTTGGGTGCGCGGTCATGAAGCCACCGCCCACGCGCCGATGGAACTTTGAATTAGTTCCTGAACGACACCTAATACGACAATCAAAAGCCCATGGACGCGCAGACAATCTGCGGGGTCGATGGTACTCGACCTCGCCTCTACTAGATTAACCCAACGACAAAGGGTCCGTGTGGATCATATCAGCTTTGTCGCCAGTTAACGTCCTTTTTTCCAAGTCGATCACCACATCAATTGATCTCCTCGTTGCAGACCTTCCACACTTTCACATACCGACTTGGAAATATATTACTTCCTGAAGAATAATGTCATTCTTGTATAAACAAACCCAAAAATCGACTTTTGGGCTCTATGTTTTGGGCCCCGTTGCTTGTTAACAAGTATACTTCACAACGTCGTCAAGCCGTGGAATGCTGAGAGTAAAACAAGAGACCGCATCTTCCGATACCAGTTTCCGTCTGCAGCTCAAAACTATCTGTTTCCTCACTCTGTTTGCTGTGAGGAAACCGGCTTCTTCTTCTCATATGGCATGTGCATTGAGCGTTCAGCCCGTCTTCCACGCCAGAGGCCAACAGGCCGTTGGCTTCACGAACTTTTAAAATGTCTAGTAAACTGTTCATAGATTGCTTCAAACAGGCCATAGAATGGACAGGAAGATCGTCGGAGCAGTTTGGAAACAACGCCGCTGAACATGGTATCAGCCAGACATGGACTATACGGTGCCAAATTGAAGACAGTAGGGCGCGTATCTCTCTGGTGATACCCTGATAGATCACAGTGGAGTGTATGTATTTTCCGCTCAAGATGCACCGCCCTGGTCTCTACGTTTTCTCACTGCCGTTGAGCTAGGAGGTCTATATACATACATACAGGTGAGTTAAGGGCTGGGCGGCAGTCGGTAGTGTATCAAAGCGATTGGAGGTCGCTGTCAACCTGATATGTGTCGTTTCTTTTTCCTATCAGTAATACCCAAAGAGGGTACGGAGGTATCCATAGCAGTAATTTGGTACCTCCAGCTGCACAATTTCAAATTTCAGAGGTAGGTACTAAGACATGGCAATGGGATGTCGTGGACGGAACTCTGTGGTTGACTTTCGGCGTCCAGACTGCTTTCACCCCGCACGCCGCGGGACTGTGCAACAGAGCTTCGGTCCGAACGCGAATGCGATGAACGACCTATAAACGCGCCCTTCGACATTTGAAAAGTAGCCCCGGGACCAATCTCCAAGTGATAATAAATACATCAGATAAATTCTTCTTTACAGGTTCTACACAAGTTTCGGAAGGATATACCACAGGAAGAAACGAGAGACAAATATGCAGGCAGCAAACAGATTACACACAGCCCTACGGACGGGCAAGGGCCTGTCGTTTGGCGCATGGCAGATGCTTCCCGGAGCTAACCATGCTCGAATCATGGCCAGGAGCGGGTTTGATTGGATCTGTGTAGACACGGAACATGGCAATATTGCAGGTACCGTAATCTCTAAAAGTTCCCGACGATAATGCACCATACTAACATGACAATTCCAGATGCGCAGATGCACGAAGCTGTAGGTGCAATTGCCGCGTTGGGAGTGAGCCCGATAGTCCGCATCGCAGCGAATGAAGGCTGGATGGTGAAACGTAGGAACCAATTGATGATCAAAAGTTCAACATGAAATTTGCTGATGTGCATTGTGGAGAGAAAAGGCGCTCTCGATGCCGGAGCCCACGGGATCATTGTACCATTGCTGGATAACGTCGAGGACGCCAAAAAGCTGGTCGAGTCTGCAAAATTCCCACCCATGGGGAAGAGAGGATTTGGCAGTCCCTTTGCTATGGGATGCATTGGAAATATCTCGCAAACGGAATATTTGCTTCAGGCCAACGACGCGCTGATCACGATCGTGCAGATTGAAACTAAGGAGGCGCTAGAAAATGTGAGTCAAAGCTGTTTATATGACAGAAAATCTCTCTATATTATACAAGGGGTGAATAGAAAAAGAGGCCATAGCTAATACAAGTGGCTGGATCAAAAACAGGTTGAGGAAATTGCAAAAGTTCCTGGCATCGACGTCTTGCTCGTCGGTCCATATGACCTGGGAAATAACATCGGCCGGCCAGTGTTGGACGTATTCCACCCAGAGTTGGAGGCGGCAATTGAGCGCGTCCGCAAGGCTGCTGCGGATAATAGCAAGAGGGCTGGTATATACAGTCCAAGTGGAGAGATGGCTCGCAAGTTTGCGGAGCAAGGTTTTCATATGGTATGTTGCCCCAGGGCCGGTTGGATGCGTCCCAAAAATTTTCCATTGTGAGGGATATTGATTTACACGTGCGTTGTTCAACCGTATAGATCTCCGTGACATCCGATGTGTCCGCGTTCTCGTCTCAGCTCAGGACGACTTTGCAGGCTGCAAAGGGTGTTTAAACGGCGAGCGCAGAATGGGGTGTGTAGGCCACTGTTCTTTTTATACATCGCGTCAGCGATACTTTCCATACACTATGTTTGAGCTCAACTCACGGGCCTAGTTTAATTTCTCGACTTCGTCCATTGCCTTCTCCAACTCCTCCTCCGTGAGCCGATGGAACAACTTCTTCGCTTCTGATAGCACTTCTGGGTTCGTAGACAGAGGTTTCTGGATATGTAAAACAGGAACCTCGTATTGATATGCCCGTGTCCATTCCTTATTCTTCATCACGTCGACTTCGGAGTAGTCAAACGGTCGTCGTTTCTGGACCTTGTCCAGGGTATGCTTGACGACATCGCAAAGGGAGCAGTTCACGCGGGTGAATAGCGTCAATCGCAGGTTTTGGGAGAGGATTCGCGTAGGGCGCATCGTTTAAGGATAATTCCCGGTTGTTCGTCGCGCTGAAAAGTCAATTGATTGATTGCAGGGCCGCGTTGTGGTGGTCGTCGGCCGTCTGGTCTGAGCGTGTGAAGGAAGATTGTCCAGAAGTTTCGATGGCTTGGGGGAGCTTTGTTTCCCTGACACTCAACTCCCGGCCATGTAATCACCTTCTCCTGTAAATAGTCTCTCTCTTTTCGCACCAGATTTCGTTCATACTGGATGAATAGATATCAGATTAGTTAAATCAACATGCCTCTCAAATGCGTCCACAAAGGCTGCGGCAAAGAGTTTGAGGACCCTGATGAGCCATGCCACTACCATCCTGGTCCGCCCGAGTTTCATGAGGGGCACAAAGGTAGGTCGCACATGCGCCAGTCACAACACCGTCTTATTTCACAGATCTATACACAGATGACATGGACAGAAGCTTCATGCGCTCGAGCTTGTTGAACCTAGCTAATGAACGTCCTTTCCACCAGGTTGGAAATGCTGCAAACCGCGTGTTATAGGTTTCGACGAGTTCCTAGCCATCCCGCCCTGCACAGTTGGAAAACACTCGACGGTCGACGACACACCAGCGGCGGAACCACCAAAAGCAGGTCTACAAGCTGAAGAAGCTCCTGTCCGCAAGACGGCTCCGATCTCTCAAACACGGCCCAGCCATCCTCCTACTACTCTTGGTGCCACTGGGGTGCATACGCCCACACCGAGCCAAACGCCCGCGCCTCCAGAGTCGGAATCCGATGACCCGTCATTAGACATTCCGGCGGATTCAAAGTGCCGTCGACGAGGCTGTAACGCAACATATAGCCCCGCTGTGTCGAGGGACGAAGAGGAATGTACGCATCATCCCGGCCAACCAATATTCCATGAGGGAAGCAAAGGATGGAGTTGTTGCAAGAGGAGGGTGTTGGAGTTTGAAGAGTTCATGAAGATTCCCGGGTGCAAGACGAAGAAGAGACATTTGTTCATTGGCAAGGGAGATAAAGGAGAGGAGAAGGTTGAAACTGTCCGGTGAGTGAGCTCTTCTGCCTATTGAATATTGCAGACAAGTCTAACGCAACGAATTGTGTCTTGCAGCACGGACTTCTACCAAACTGCTTCCACCGTGATCGTCTCGTTTTATCTAAAAAAGATTGACAAGGATACAGCCAAAGTGAGCTTCTCCTCACCAACGACGATCGAATTTGACCTTCCCACCACGGACAACAAGCGTTTCGTCGATACTTATGAGCTCTTCGCGCCTATCGACACGGAGAAGTCCGAGTATAAGATTATGGGCACAAAGATGGAGATGACGCTGGTCAAGGCTGATGGCTCAGCTTGGCCAGTTCTGCGAAGCAACGATAAGAGGACCGGAGAGATTATCCAGACGGGAAAGGCGACGAAGGCATGAACGCGACGGAGACGTGAACGCGACGGAGGCACGGAGGATATGGGTGAATAACGCTTTACGTAGTAATGCCAACATAAAATGTCGACCGGAGAGAGAGCTGGGAGATATTAGGGCGATGAATCGGAGAGTATTTCGAGGCTGGCAGATGTAGCTGCGGGTCGTTTGTCGCAAGCCTCTTGCGTTGGTTGCAAGGATGCTTGGACAGAGATTAAAAGAGACACTGTACTCCGTAATGAACTTCTGATCGAAAATTTTTTGAAGAGAAATTCTTTCATTTCAATGACAATGTTTCTTATCTGTTTCTATCTGAACATTTGCGAAAACGGCGGAAAACTTTGCGTGGAAGCCGACATGGCTTCAGGTAGTCGAATCACCAAGCACACACACGCACAAAAGAATATCAACATAGAAAAAACATAATGTCACGTCCCCTCCATAGCCAGGCGGCACAAGCGTACACCTCGCCATGTAGTTGTCAAAGACGCGTCTTTCTCCGAAGCCGGGAACGGAAGGCAATCCATAGAGAAGGAAAAGAACAACCCTCAGCAAGCCGTCTAAGACGGAGCTCCGGTGCGAAATTTACATGGTATGTAAACCTCTACTGATGATGAAAAAAAGAAAGAAGAAAAAAAGAGACAAAATTTTCTGCGCGAAAACGAAATATTTGTAGCCCAATTCACGTGATGGCAGCTTTTGACGCTAGTCTCAGAAGAGCTTGACGAGGTTATGTAATAATCTAGATTTTCCGAAGTGGTCCCCTGGAGTTACCATACACAGTACCGCACTAGCGGTATTGTTCCACGGGCGCCTGGGTGGAGGGGGCCTTGGTTCAGCGCCTTAAGCATCGCCTAAGGGCCGCCCGTACGCACGCCGGCTTTAGGGTTTAGGGGGCCCAACCGAAAATTCCTGACGGTAAACCCAAACTAAAACAAGCCCACATCCAGGAACGAAGCACGAGACCACCGCCGCCTCTTTGCTTCTTTGCCCGGTGCACCCCTTTTCTCCCAGCTCTTCATCTCATCTTCTCTGCAAGTCTTCATCTCGAGATCTATCATCACTGCGACGTTGTGTGTCTTGATTTCATCTGGTATGTAGCTCCTTTGGACCGTGGTTCAAGGATATCACGGAGGATTTCCCTTTTGTTGGGTGCGGTGCAGCAGATCCCACCAAAAACACCTTGCTGTGGGGAACCATGTGATAATCAGTTGTCAGTGGTTTTTGTGCAACCTGCGCCCGACAATTATTCTGTTGTCCCTCCTCTCCATGTCGTGTTAGAGCTCTACTTGCATCATATTGTCAAAGTCAGCTAATGAGATTATTCCAATTGCCAGTATCAAGTTGTGTATACTTGTCGATTGTCGCGCGCCTGCTATCGTCATTCTCCCCGCCCTGATCACGAAACGGAACATTTACTGCCTTCACGATGCCTTCCAGCCAGCCATTCCAGAACGCAGGCCAAGGAGCTGTGAAGTACATTCCTCTGTCGTATAATCATGCTGACTCTCAGGCGTCGGCATTGAGACTGGTGTTGGCGCTGCGACCGGACTGGGAGCATGCTGAAGGCAAGATCGAATTCGTGAGGTTCACTGATGGCATCACGAACACGGTGTGTACTCCAATATCTTCCGCTTTATGCACCAATGTGAGCTGCTGTGCTGACTGGGACACCTCAAGTTGTTGAAAATCATCCGGAGAGCCCCGGGCATGACCGACGAGGAGATTGACACCGAGGCCGTGCTGATGAGAGCGTATGGCAACCACACAGAAGTTCTAATTGACAGAGAAAGTATGCAAGAATCTCCTTGCCATACTGCACTTGCATGTCCTGACTTATTTCTTCAACTATACAGAGGAAGTCCGATCCCACGCCCTCCTTTCGTCCAAGGGACTCGCCCCTCCCCTCCTGGCTCGGTTTAAGAATGGCCTCCTGTATCGCTTTATTCGTGGACAGGTAGCCTCTCCGCATGATCTTACCCAAGCACATGTGTTCCGGGGAGTTGCGCGCCGTCTTGCCGAGTGGCATGCCGTGCTCCCCATCAATGACAATACCACTAACCCGGTGCTTCCAGACCCCTTGAGTGGGAATGAATCTCCCGTGGACGTTGTGGATGAAAACATGAAGCCTTCAATCGAAGTGAACGATGACATCACTCCGATCAGTACCGATCAACAACGAGGTGCGACTCTGTGGACTGTACTGCAGAAATGGATCCTTGCGCTCCCCGTGACGACCGACAAACAGCGTGAGAGAAGAAAGTCACTTCAAAAGGAGTTTGAGAGAATCGTTGCTGAATTTGATGACAAATCTGGCTTGGGTGAGAATGGTGTAAGTCTCAACTCTTTCTCTTCTGACGCAATCCGAAATTAAAACTCGACGATAGCTGGTTTTTGCGCATTGCGATCTTTTGTGCGCGAACGTGATTATGCAACCGAAGCCGGCGTCATCTGTGTTACTCAAAGATGACGGTGTTGAAACTGTTAGCTTTATTGACTATGAATATGCCACACCATCTCCGGCAGCCTTTGATATCGCCAATCACCTCGCAGAGTGGGTTGGCTATGACTGCGACTATAATATGATCCCCACACGCTCTGTCCGCCGCCAATTCCTCACGGAATACGTTCAGAGCTACAGCAAATTTGCAGACTTGGGACAGAGTGAGGAAGAGGCCATCGAGAAGCTGTTCCAGGACGTTGACCGCTACCGAGGCATTCCCGGTTTTTACTGGTAAGGAAACATTTCCATCCGGTTTTTTCCCCAATTGCTGAAGCTGACAATTCTCAAAAGGGGTGTATGGGCATTGATTCAAGCCACAATTTCACGGATCGATTTTGACTATGCCAACTACGCGGAGGAGCGTCTTGGAGAGTACTGGGCCTGGCGACGTGAAACGGACGGCTCACGTGCCCAGGCAAACGAAGAAATGCCCCTCCGAGAACGTCGCTGGGCTCAAGAGGCTTAATCGCCCACTCGTTGATAACCCCCTTAGGATAGATGAGAATTCCCCAAGGCGTCCTTTTTATCGTCTTCATTTTGCGATATAAGTTTTATTTATCTTTCCACGTCATATTTTCTTTTAGATCCCCCTTGGAAGACTGGAGCTGGCGATGGTTGAAGCAGAACCGCTTCCCATCGTCTCAGGCGACAGCTTCTCCGATATATACATAATGTATTTAATGTGTGACGACCTTTTTGGGTGCTTTCCACCTTTCGTGCCCTCAGGCAGTGGTTTCAGATTTCTGCTTTGTCTGTGAGACGTTTCAACAACATGGTGCGTTTTTGTCCATACACCTTCACGCGTGCTTTTCAAGGAGAGAGAGAAGAAAGAGCAGGATCAGCTCAATGAGGACATACAGATAGACATTTCGTCTAGAAACTTACTAGCTATTGTACTAGGCGTAAGACCCATGATCTTGGCGTTATATGAAGCTCTCGTCTTTGTTTTGAATAATGTTCGCCGTCGATGAGACTCAAAGCTACATATGGGCCCCGCATATATCCCAATTAGGAAGTCATATGCGTCATACAGACAACAGTCGTAGTACTCGGCTTAACAAAAGAATGGTTGATAAACACTCCTGTCCAAAGTGATATATACAGATTGCCCTGCATTCACAGATGAAGGACGACCGGATTTCAAATATGTACAGTAGTGAAGGGAAACGCGATATATGTTCAATTAGGTCCAGGCTGCCCGGGGTCAGCCAAGGATCGGTTTGTCTCCGCCGATTGTAAGTACGGTGTCAAGAATTCGTTGTTCTCTCGTTGCGCTGGCGGATTCCTTCCAGAAGCCATCAGCAGCAACTACAGTACCTTGTCCCAACCGGAAACCTGAACCAAAATAGTATGTGCAGAGTAAGAAATATATGTTCAGTCGAAAAAGAAGACGTCATGTGGCTCCAACACCGTACCGCACTACCGCATGTCGCTCAGGTTTGGGCTCACTATTGTCAAGTGGTCAGCTGTCAGAGTCATCATCATCGCAACACAGCCTATTGTTATCAGTTCAAAAGCCAAGCAAGGCGCTGAATGAATTAAGTGTTAGGGTGTAGTAAAACAACATGCAGGGTCTAGCACTGGTATTAAGGTAGGGAATTTCTCAAACTCCGAATAGAGAATAACAGTTAACCGTGGTATCAACCCAGCAAACTCCTCACTCTATTGTTATTGTTGCCGTCGTTGCATCAAGAACCAGGCACAGGCACCTTCCTCCCAACCAGGCCGAAAAATCCCAATGGAATACAGGAGATAGAAAATAAAAAAAGAAGGGTTAAAACAATATTTTTCCCATGACGCCCCACCGAAAGAAAAAAAACCATCACGTTTCGAGGGCGAGAATCAATGATTAATGATCAATGTCGAGCAGACAGATCACCACAAAAGACCAAGCACAACGGCAAGCAATCCCGTAGCGGACAAAGCGCTCACCTGCGAAGCTCCACCCTCATAGATCGGAGGGCCAGTTGGTTCAGGTCCCACTCCACGTCCCGCGGTGCCAGTCGCACACTGTCCCTCACGGCACGGAAGACCACCACCGGGCGGGTTGTTGACCTTGAGCACAAAGTTTCCGCAGTTGATGCGTTTCTTGTCAGCGCTGTGGACCACGATGGAGCGGTTTCCGACAAAGGCACCGATTCCAGGAGTGATGGCGGAGTAGAGGTCGATGTAGCCCTTCTTGTAGTGAGCTTTGCCAGAGACGCCGGCGATGTGGCCAAATTTGCCGCTCAGGTCACCAACTTGGCAGGTCTGGGGCTTGGAGGCGTCGCAGGGAGTCTCCTCGCCGCGGATGAAGGGGTCTAGATGGGCGAGAGTCTTGGTGCAGTTGCCGTCTTCGGGGACGGGCTGGTCGTGAACGTGGTAGACTGGAGGGAAATATGTTAGATGATGAGTGTAGTAGATAACGTGAAGATATAACTTACTGAATGGACCTCCCTCCTCAGGGAATCCGGTAAAGTCGACGTTGTAGATGACGCCACGGCCATCAGGTGCACCGGTGACAACAACAGTGCCCTGAAGGTTGGTGGTTTCTTTCTTGTCGAGCAGAGTAGCTTCGTAGACAGTGCGGAATGGATTGCCAGTGGTGATTTTGGCATCTCCAAGCTTGCCAGTCTCTGCAGCAACATAACCTGCGCTCAAGAGCGAGCAGGCGATAAGAGCTTTGCTATGCATCTTCGAAGTCGATTGAACCAATAAAGTATTAAAGTGAGATGTGCAAATGGAATGCGATATTCGAGAGACAAGGACTCTCAAGGATGGCGGTGGTGGTGCAGATCGCGAGTGTTAAATACGGGAGCTTTAACGGAGGCGAGTTTGCGAGGATGGTAAAGACGCTGACCCGAAGTAAGATTGCAGCAAGGGTGGGTATCACTATATCGTTGCAAGGGTGAGAGTATGCAGAACTGAGTGCTTTTCACAGCTAATAAATCCCTCTAAGAGCAAGGGTGAATATGCTGGTGACTGTGAAGAGAGATATCTTAAGAGAATCACTGCAAACGGAGGTGAAAGAAGCAAAGCAGCACGCAGCCCAAAGGGAGGTCTTTATATGAGGAATCACCGCAGCGACCGACGAGTCATTCACAACAAAAGCAAAAATAGCACTGGAAACTGCCATCCGCCCGGCGGCTGAACATCTTTCCTGCCCGCCGTCATTCTGTGTGACTTGCGGCTGGGGCAACAAGAAGGATCAACCAGAGCCCAATCACGATGCCGCTCAACGACTCCGAAAAATCGTATGAGAAGAGGCCAGCCTCGAGCGTCAAGAAACGAAGAAGACGAAGTGGACAAAGATGACCGCTCACTCTGCGACTGACCAATGCTATGGGCGCAAGGGCCAGCGGTTGTGGGCGAGTTGCAACAGCAGCGCCGCCGTGGAGCATCGATCGCCATTCAGCCATGATATATTTAGCTAGCCGCAGCACGACTCACGACTTGCTGGAGGGCATGGAGTCGTCCTAGTACCCTAGCTGCAGGGATCGCCCTCATCCTGAGCAATAGCATGTTTCTGCTAGCCGCTGGCGCCAGGGCGAAAGCAAACATGTTTGGACACACACCCGTGAACAAGTGACACGCAGCGCGAGATGGCGGTTTCAGACTTGTGAACGTTGGCCCGCACTTTGACTGCTTGCTGAAACATTAAGAATAATCTGATCATTCCCGGAGGTTGTACCACGGGACTTCATATTATTTGAGAACCAGAAAAGAACACGGAGTAGAGATCATACAAGAGTACGTTTGTATCTGATGTCAGTGTTGTCGATATTGCAAAGCTAACTCACTCCGGCTCGCGGGGTTAGATGGTGGTAGTGGCACACTGCGAGGCCCCAAGTCTCACCCTGGCACTCTAGCCGATACCCATCCCTGCGCAACTCTTCTCCCAGGGACATGGAAGCCCCAAGATGCGAGATGCAGCATTGCGCGAACCGCTTTCAAAATTCTAGCCGGTATCCAGCGATCCCCCTCTACCCGGGATGATCAACCGTTTCTAGAAATAGTCTCCGAAAGAACTGTTGCTGGTGGTGGAGAAGCGTTTCTCGGAAGAACCCAAAAAGGAGTATATCAAGACCTCGAGAGGGGAGCCGTTGCCATTGCCATGTCTCAAGACAGCTATCTTCCTTGTCACAAACTTCCCCGGTTGACGGCTGCCCGCCAAGTGCACTCAGGACGTTGGGGGTAGTTATTAGGGAACCGAGCGGCTAGTCAACTACCCAGCCAGATGCTGATATAAAACAACGTGCCACCCGCATCATTTGCGGGCTGTCTAGCCCGCCAGCACAGCAGTTACATACAACTGCTGCCTGCATGGCATATTCGGACCAGGCCTCACCAAAGTTCGAGAGTCAAGCTTCTCCGACTACAGTGATGCATTAGAGCGAAATAGACACTAGACCATACTATTTCCAGTTTGCCATGACAAAAGGGACATCAGTCCATCATCGTCCTTTCGCTTTCGATCTCGCCTATCGACTGCAGAAGCTTCCCCCTACTACCACCTCGTGGACCAACTGGTAGCTGGACTGCTGACCATTACTATAGATGATATGTTATGACTCCAAACAGCCCAATTCCCGCGGCGTTGCGAACGATATACTGTAGGTAGTCCGCGGACAACAAGGATAACCCAAGGCCGAGGGTAGCATCCACGTATCCCGCCAACCAGGATTCGCTTTTGGCTCCCCTCGGAGCCGTCGAACCTTCCGATATTGCTCACGGTGGCCTGTTCATATCGGCTATAACACTCTTTAAAAGCAGTCCCAGCCATCGTTCCCGCCTCCGCTCCCCGAATTTCACCCATGATGATCTCGAACGGCTGGTCATTCATAGTGGTATTCCCGTATCTGAGAATCTAAAGTCATAAAGCAAGCTCATGGTACATAGGTATGTAACAACATTGACTTTTTGTTCACCATGTTCATGAATCATTTCCCGTGACCGTGTATACCTTTACATAACATGCCGTTGTATGATCCTATCCGATCCCAAAGAACGCCAGGGCAACCAAAAAGCAACCTTCCATACGCCGGTTAGTACCAGTTGTTATACCCTCGCTATAAAGCTCTTCAATAATAATGGTATCTTGCGAAGAAAAGTCGGAACCCATGTATGCAGATGATCGCCAGGAGGGATTCAACCGTCAAACCACGTGTCGGGTCCCCTGCCAAGTTGATCGACAAAATAGGAAAATGCGGGGAAGAAAGTCATATCAGATAATCCTGGGCGACTGGGCCCTGTCAGCTTTCCCGTATAACGGGGAAGACTCAGATAATTAAGCCTTGATCAACCCCAGGCCAGTCGCCTCGTTTCTTAGAGTTTTCGAGGATATGTGTAATCTCGGGACAGGCGATGCTGATATGATATACAGATCCAACGATGACAGTGATATCAGAGGCAAAAGTGTCGTAGCATTCTCACAAGAATAAAGTTCGATGGCGTCTCGATCGTGAGCTGTGACAGTAGTACTGTAGGTAGGTAGGGTTGGTTCACCCAGCACTCTCGATAATTAACCTAACTTCCTTCACGGGATGCAGCAACATCGGCGGCAAGCACATGCGTCCCTCGTTGGCGAGCTCATACTCCTCGCCGCCGTCGTTGTTCACTTTGTACCCCAGCCATCGATTCCACAAATTCGCTGCATGCTCCGCTGAATAGAACCACGTCGTGCCACGGAAGTTGTGCTCTCGTTCCCCAAATACTGATGTCCGCGCGCCGCCGCTGGCGCCGTTGTGGCCTCCGTTGAAAACCGATTCTAGATAGGCAGGGGGCCATCGACGGTCAACGTACATGGGGTGAGGCGCATACACGGCTTTGAACCCGTGATGCAGACATGTGGTGGCCGGCCACATTTCGGAGAACATTGTATGCCGTTTGAGGCTGGTCTCACGATGCATGGTGTGTAATAACTTTCGTGAGAGTCGAGATGCTGTTATTATAGCCGCACGTCGCGGTGGTTGGCCGTTGTCCTTGTTGTATCCGGTCACATCGTCTTTGAGAAGCCAGGTTGTCCCTTCAGGGTCAAACAGCGGATTCAAGACAATGAGGTCAGCTTCTTCGTCAACTCCCCATTCATACTTGTCTTTCTCATATGTCGTGGGTGGTTTTCCCTCTCCGTCGACCTGGAAAACATCTTGGTCGGCAGGCCGTTCAGGGCCCCAGACCGGTTTGTCAGGCTGGAGATCTCCGGGTCGGTAACCTTTTTGCGGACCTTTTTTCTCCCCTCTCCATATATTATTCGGGCTATTCGTTCCAGTTTCTGTTTGTATGCGGACCATATGTCGAAAATCGTCCCATGATCCATGAACTGCAGGAACGTAGAACCGTGAGTTCCGTTCCCATAAGCCTTTGCGAGGTTGCTGCCGCGACCAGTCTGCCAGTCTATCTAGCAAGTGATACCAATGCCCGGTATATCGTACGTCCATCTCCCAGTTCCAGAAGAAATCATAATCTGGGTGTCGATGGGCAAAGTACTGCATTGGCATAAACGTGCTTCTGTATACGCCATGGACGGGCAGATCTCGTGCAAATATTTCTTCCAGTCCGCCATATATCAGTCCCATCTGTCGCTCTGACCACAATGTTCCCATTCCTCTGAACTCTTGCGGAAGCGCATCCTGCAAAACACGATTGTGCGTTTCATCATCGGCCCAGATTGCCAGATTATCGTCTCGTACGTGAATAAGAAAATGCACCACGTACTCGCCGCCTGACCTCAAGGATAATTCGGAAATCAATGCTCGCAAATACAAAATAGTCTCTTCACTGTACTGAAAATCGTGCCATGTGCGGATGATAAAAGCTGTCCGTGGGAGACGACCGGTCGCTGTGGTCGAGTTAGTGGGAGCTTCTCCTTTATTGTTCTCCTCACTCTTTGCAGATTGATTAATTTTTGAGGATGGCGATGCCGGAAAGCGATGCTTATTGCGTGCAACGCAGCGATCCTGAGCCTCTGCCCATTTAACACGTCGAAAATTAACGGGAGCAATATCCTCCCAAATACTTTTGATGCCAGATCTATCGCCCTCGAGTCCAGCTCCAGTGCCTCCACTCTTGCGTCCGTACCCTAAGCCATAGGGTCCTAATCTTCCAAATCGATCGAAACAAATATCGTCCCTAATCCCCAATAACTCATTGGAGCCCATTATAGCATCCGGGAATCCTCTGGGAATGCCGTCGAAATGGCGCACATGGGGTAGCCCAACTTTTCCTCGCGAATCAAGGAAGCAGTCCTCTTTGCGACCGTATTTGGTTATGTATTCAGGTGAATTGTAGTTCGGGTAGGGATCAAAAACAAAGCTGGAGAGTTTGGGATCTCGCTTTGCCTCCTTCTCAGCATGCATTGGCAGTGAATCTGTTTCATTCTGTCCTTTTTCTCCCGTCATTTCGCCCGGATATTCAGCCACATTATCCTTTTTCAACACCAATGTTCTTACACCACCATAGTATCGTGTGAGAAAGGGAAATCCTTCCCATAGTGGCGGTCTTGGCCGCAATTCGCTCTCTGGTAGTTGTATCTCAACAGGTCTGATAAATGTGTGTATTAAGGTAACCCTGAATAGCGAAAAGACGAAAAGTACCAAGGCGGAAAACACGCCAAAGCATACCCATCTCATCACAGTGCTCGAGAGTCTGTAAGGCCGAACAATTCGTCTCTGCCGTGGTATTGAAGCTTTTAGCATGGGTCGCGCAGAATGTGACGTGCTGTAGGAACAATCCGAAAAGGAGTAGGCTTCTTCATCGTGTTCGAAGGATGTTTCTCGCGATGAGTAGGAGAGAGGGCGTTTTTCTGAAATCGCATCTTCTTTTCGCCTCATAGTGCTATCCCACCTGGGATTCGCACCAACACCGTCCGTCATGTTTCAGACGCACGTACAAACGCATCGATAGAATTCGTTATTGCGCCATGTCCTGCGGGTGCTTGCGGCGGTTGGGTGGGTGATTAGCTCAGCTGAAGCTCGAAGGTGGAGGGAACGCTTTGAACAAAAAGGGGGAGGTTTGAGAACGCCGTTGGCACTGAATGATGTATTGTACGGAGTATCGACGCCCTTTGTTTTGCAGTCTGGAGTTTGACTGTCGTGGCTCGGTTGTGCGGTGCTTCGCTGCTTCCGCGAACCTCAGTCTGGCAACCGTGGACAACGGGATGTAAACAACATGGGCCTGTCACCTGGAATTGTGTCGGCCAATCATCGCATTCATCGAGACCCGGCGTCAAAGATGCAGCGCTTTGATTGGTTGAAGAGCTGACTAAACTACTTAGCGCCGGGAATTCTTCACCATAGCAACCAGCTTGGCGGCACTTTTGATTTGAGCCGCCTGAGTCTCTTCGCCTCGTTATCAGTCTTGAGTTCACGACGGGCAGAGGAAGCGCTTGATGCTTCGGTCTTTCTGCTATCCGCATAAGAGTGCACATACTTTTTCTTTGCATCGGCGAATTCAGAACTGGACTCATTCTCACATCCGCGAAGGTACTCTGTACATAACCCGAAGAATTCAACTCCCGCTGAGCTGACTGTGCATGGTGAAAACACCATAAGAAATGTACCATTCGCAATATATCTCATTCAGTCAGATATATTTGTCCGGGATCTGTTTAGCATCTGTCTTCGAAGCAATCCGAGGTACTATGCGTACAAGCCTGAGATAAGCGCAGGTCAGAGGTACGACACATGAAGTGGAATATCTGTTGCTAGAGCAGACAGGATCGAAAATGATGAGCGGACACGAGACACGTCAAAAATGCTAACATCGTTTCCATCCGGACACAAGCTCCACCTAGAACTGCTGTAATGCAACTAACCAGGATAAACAGAATGACCAAGAAGTTTCCACAGCAGACGACCCAGCAGCAGCTGCTGGAAAAACCGGATGTATAGGGGAGATCCGAACCATTCTCAAGTGCGAGGAGAGAACGGAGTATTCGAGGAACACAGGGAAGTGTAGATCTATCCGCCGACTGAGTCGTCGTGTAAACCCGGAATTCGAACGCACGAGTGTGACATGTGTACGGAGTTTTCCGTATAACATGGTGAGCATAACTGGCTTGGATGCAGGCTATGAATCAAACGAAACAACAGAATGCATTTAGTTGTCTAGACATGTATGTCCGTGCTATGAGGAGGACAATTGTCAGAAAAAATAATTCATGACGCCGGACCATACTGTGGACACACCTGGAAACCAAGTTCTTCCAATGCGCAGAGAGAACTGCGAGTACACAAAAGGATTATCATTGTATGGAGTACTCCGTAGCCCTCCTCTGATTGACGGCGGATATCATCAACGGGAGATGGTGAGTCAAGACTCATGATGGTCCTTAACTTCAGTGCCAATTGACTAGCCTGTGCTCTCGCAAGGTAACTAGCTCCAGGAAGAGTTATCCAAGCTGCAGCCCTTTTTTTCTTATCCCTGCCTAACGTCCGTATGTAGCTTTCCTGTCTGTGCAGGGGCCCAGAACCAGGCATTTGACGGGTGAAGCCATCCGGTCCAACCTCCCTGTCGCGCGAGACGCGGTGATTGACCCGATGCCGGACGCAACAACAAGCTGGGCGGGTGTTTTCAGCCGCCTCCGCCGGTGACGTAGCGGGAAGTCGAACGTGGATCAATGGGATGGCTTGCCGTGGGGCCCCTTGACGCCGAATTCTCATGCTGTGGGAGTTGAAAGCAGCACCAGCAAACCCGAGAGAACCCACTCCCCAACCACCCCCAAGTCACAGAGTCAACATCCGAAATCCGACAACTATCAGGCAAAAGAAGAAATATCAATAAAACTGTTAAACGGTGGATTTTCTTTTGCTGGCTGGCTGTACGGATACTTTTGATGCGTTTTAAGCTCTTTTCTAGCGACTTCGACGCAAGCTTGACGATCTTAAGACATGACCCCAGCGTTTCGGCCTGGTCAATTCAGCATCAAGAAAGTCGTACCCCAGGGATCTTCAAAGCATGCACGCAGTGTTTGGGGCACAAAAATATTGGACCGGTTCCATTTCCTGGCAAGCTGGGAAAGAGACTCGAGTCGACCCAGAAAACCGGTTGTCAACCTGTGGCGCTGACGTGCCTGGATGTCATCTGAGCAAAGCGATATGTGTTTGCAGTGGAAGTATTTATTCCAGCACTGGCCTAGGCCAAATGGTGAGCTGCAAGCTCTCAGCCATAGCTAATACTATACTTTAGCTCTGTTATTCAATCAGGACGCTCAATTGCAGAAAGTGAATAACCGATTATTGCTGGAAGTTGACTGGTGGATGCGCGGAGAGCTTTATCAGAAGCCCTTCAATATCACACAACAGGTCGTGTGATATACTTGCTGGCAGTCCTTTCCTGATGACTTGGACTTACTCACTTCCTCCCATTCTTTTCTCACTCTCTCTACGTCTCGTTCCAAGGTGACATTTCCCTTTGTATCAGAGTTTACTACGGAATTCATAGATCACCTACAGTACAGTACGGAATACCTAACGTCTTCCCGTAACATTACCTCGCCCTTTGCTCAGCTATAAAAAGCGCGATACAAGCAGCATGGCTGACTTACAAGCACATCCGGTATGCAATTGGAGCTTACAAGTTCAAGATTCCAGTCCACCTCAAAGTTCCATAAGAACCCGTATCGCTTACTTGACGACAGATAAATCCCTCGGGGCACCAACAGTTCGACCCTGGATACATGGCTCTCATCAATGGAGAAACGTACGGTCCTTCGACGCTTCTATTTGCTGTTTCCTCCACAATATCCGTGTTGGCTCTCAGCCTTCTTATTAGGAGAGTGCGAACTGGATACCATGCCTTTTTGGCATTGGGACCAGGGGGTACTCCCTCAACATTTACGGGCTATCTTCGAATCTGCGTCTTGCAGCTGTTCGTATTAAGAAACCCTCTAAGCCCGCCGTATTTGCCGCCCAACTTGCATTGCCAGACCGGAATTCTTCAAAATCTCCCCAAGAGAAGCGGGCCACGGCCCAAGATTGCTGGAATAGCTCCTCAGCGCCAGATGACCCAACGAGGTACCGCGGCCATGTATGCAGCATTGGCAGCTGCCATTAAGGATACATCCATCCACAATTTCGATCACTTATACATTGGCACCTCCTGCTTCGAGAAACATAGCACGGGCCTGTTCTCCGTACCTACCCTAAGGAACCAGCCGACTTGCAACGGGGAGGTATGCCACTCCCACCCTAGTGACGGCAGCTTGCACTTGACGCTCCACCCCGCGGATGTCAAGCACATCATCGAGAAAGGATGGGGGGAACGCCATCCGTTGGCGAGAGAGAGCTGGTGGTGGAAACTCAGATTTGTGCCTGCCGGGTTCGTTATGATCTATGCCCCGCGGACGACGGAGGAGCTGCAGTGCGTAATCCAGATCATTCATGCTGCCGCCTGGTGGGTAACGGGAATGGAACCGCGTTGTAAAGCGTCTGCCCGTGTGACTGCTGCTTTAGAGGCGAAGCGTGATCACAGGGAGAACGACGTACAGGCAGTAGAATCGAGTGGTAAAGAACAGGCTTCAGCTCCAACGATGTGCGATGGGCCCGGATTTACCATGGGATCGATGTAAGCTTCGATTGACCGACTACGGCCGTGATGATGATAATTAAACGATCCTGCGATAGTTTGCAAAGTGCGAAGCGAGTCTGGTTGGGTTCCTTGCTTCTGTTGCCATGTTCCTTCCTAATATCGGACTGCTTGTCGTTCAAACCACGGCAGTAATCCAGATATCAATTACACTCCCGTTACCCTCAGCTCCCAGATACCCTCTCCTCCAGTTTAATAATCGAAGTTCTTAGCGGGTCCCTTGCACTGTTACTTGTTTCTTTTTTGGTTCAATCTCCTGCTGCAGCTCTACTCTCTATCCTCCTAATTGTGTCCTTTTAATGCTCTTGACGACCGATAAGTTCTTTCCTGGCTCTTTTACTACCGCACCGTCCGTTTCAGCTCTGTCAAATAGATTGAAGTGCAGACTTACCTAATAATACTCTAAGGCGTAAAATATAATCAAAGATTCCTGTAACAAATCTGAACTGATATCAATTCAACATCATCAACGTAGAACCTTCACCTGTGGCTGTGCAACCCGTTGTATCTGCTCTCCGTATGGATCCATGCACGGAGTAATTCGGTGGTATGTACCAAAAAGAGCCTCCGCGGGGATATCTAACTCCGGCTACTGGGGAAGTTGAGGCCCAACATGAAATCGAAGGCCCGCTATAAGAACCCACTGGCCTTGTTGAAGAAATGTCACGTATGAGAGACTTTTTCTATTTGCATAAGTACCGCTTAGAGATCAAGGGAAAGAGTGACTTGATGGAACGGGTAATGAGGGTTATTATTGTGTCGGGAACTGAAAAATCGTTGTCGTTGATGGTGCTGCCTGCCACGAATGAGGGGCACGTGACGGTGCATCAAATCCCGATATAGCATCATTGCCTTCCACCTAATCACGAACGAAGAGAGTACTCCCACCGAAGCGGAGGATAAGATGAAGTTAAACCTTCAATTGACGACAGACGGAGTAAGGTTATAAAATAGGAGACAAGATATAGGAAACGAAACGGGCGAAACGGCAACACAATCATACTAGACGGGGAAGTAAGAGATGACGCCTGGGATGGAGAGAGAGAGAAGAAAAACGGGACCCCCTATCAAAAACGTGTTCCACCAAAGCCCATATTTCTGCACCGAGGCGCAACACGTAATCCCAGATATTGGCATTACACATCAATCATGGAGAACACATTTAATCATGTCCGGACTTCTTCAAGGCGTTGGCCAACCATTCGAGGCCCTCGTAGAGACCATCACCGGTGGTGGCGCAGGTGGATTGGATGTACTGTTGAAACAGTTAGCTTGCAAGTTCCAGAGGACGGTTTAGAGGAGGAAGGCAGCGTACCCAGGCACGTCGTGTCAAACTTTGCAGGCCAAGCTGCTGGGTGATTTCGGCTGGGCTCATGGCGTTCTATAGGAGCAGTCGCGTTAGTAATCAACCAAAAAACTCGATTGAGGTTTGGAGAGACATACAGGAAGATCTTGCTTGTTGGCAAAGACAAGGAGAAGGGCATCACGGAGTTCATCTTCATTCAGCATGCGCTGGAGTTCCTCTCTGGCCTCAACGACACGATCGCGATCGTTGCTGTCGACGACGAAGATGATGCCTTGCGTGTTCTGGAAATAATGTCTCCACAAAGGTCTGATTTTGTCCTGACCACCGACGTCCCATACGGTGAACTGGATGTTCTTATATTCAACGGTCTCGACGTTGAAGCCTATGGAATAGCAGCAACAACACACATGTCAGTTTCGGCTGTTTCCGGAGAACCACTTTGTCGAATGCGGGCGCGTTGCGAGAGAGACAGTGAGAAGCCAGACTTACCGATTGTGGGGATGGTCGTGACGATTTCACCGAGTTTCAACTTATACAGGATGGTGGTCTTGCCGGCAGCATCGAGACCGACCATCAGAATTCTCATCTCCTTCTTTCTCCATATGCTGTCGAACAGTTTTGAAAATGTCATACCCATCTTGGCGGTGTTGTCGTGGGATCAGTCAGGAACGGATAGAGGACGACTAAACAGAGAAGGAAAAACAATCCAATAGATTAGCATCCACTTCAGAAGAAAAAAGGAATATAGACGCCTGTGAAAGCTTTGCTAAAAGTTCGAGGGCCGTCTCTGGGAGGCTGCCAAGTGGGCTGAAGGTGGGAGGTGGGAGGGAGGTGAGGTGAGGGTAAGGCATCATCCAGGGGAGGGAACAAGTTGCTCCTTCGCAAGTTCGACACCTAAATGCAAAAACACCCCAGAAACACGCAGCAACTCACCGGTTAGAGACGTGACGGGAGAATCTCAGGCGGCGTCAAGGGGAGGGCAGGCGGTTGTTGTGTGGTGGATTAGAGCGATGTCCGAGCCAGCGATGGATGATAGTTGTTCTGATGGGGAAATTGAAATTTTGGGGAGAATGTCAGATCGAGGAATTCAGCGTAGCCTTTGTCACTCTGGCTGTCGTCTTCCCACACTAAATAGCCAAGGCCCGTCTGCCACCCAGACTAGCCCACCACAGCCAAAAAACGTGATTTCTCAACCACCACTGATGACGAGTCTCACACGAGTCCAACCGCGGAATCGAGGTTGATGTTTTTCACTTCAGGAGATGCAGCAATCGAGTTAGATATCCGAGTCTACCGAGCGTGTTTTATTTTCCATCCAAATTGATGTTGCCTTCCATCAGCAAAGAGGCCACGATCTCGATGCTGAGTGGCACATGTGAAGACCTTAAATCTTAGCTCTTCACCCGCAGGCTCCCAGATTTATCGGAGCTCCGGGAACTCGATAGAGCTCAAGAAAGCACGTCGAGTTTGGAACTCAATATTGTGACTACTTGTCCTCTGGATTGAGGACAGCATGCTCTTTTTCCAAACTAATCCGCTATACGTGTTTAACTGAATTACCAATCTTCGCAACAGGATGAAGTATAGATCCCATTGAAACTCCGAAAATGCAGTCATTAGTATACTTGGTATATCCGTTCACGTCCGTGATCCTCAACATCGAGATCAAGCTCTATCACTCATAAAGATGCATTTGGGCGGACAGCCATACTACCCGTACCTCCGAGTTCTTCTTTTATGGATCGCTTTTCGAGCCTCCATCAAGTGCCGTTTTATAGATTGGTGCGTTGATTTGCCGCCAATGACGTTGTGAACCCATCCAAAAAGCGAAAGACCTGCAATAGACAGAAACATAATGATTGCAAAAGAGACCCAATACGCCTTTGGAGTGTAAGAACTTTTCAGACCTTCGATCTCTGTCGAGAAATAGCTCGTCATCAAGCTCACGGGAAGGAAAAGAATTGTAACTTTGGAAAGCAGAACGGTACTGCGAGTCAGTTTTTCGACGGCGTTGGAATCATTGATTGCGATCAAGTTGAAGACCTGAACGTGGTCAGTTTAGGATTCATCAGCATGCACAAGACAACTTACGAGGAATGTGAGAGTCTCCTTCTCGTTGAGACAGTCTTCGATTTCGCTCAGCGCATAGAGCCTTATGCGGTCTGCAAGCCGCTCAATACGGTTCAGTGCTGCGGCTTTTACCTGGACACCTCCGATACATCGTGGAGTCACACCATCTGCAAACTCAGGACCGCCTCTCTCTTCTGGAAGGGATTTGCAACTGTCGTGGCGCAGGGCCTCAGAATCGTGCCTGCCTAGGCCGCGGATCTGACCCGGTGTCCGCTGACTTGCGTGACGGGCTGATTCAATCATCTGCCACTGCCGATTCAGGATCCTGGTGGCAATAAGCTCATAGCTTTGATACAGCCGTTTCAAGACTGCAAGCTCCCGCCCTACCCGGTGAAGGTGGGTTACCAGATCGATTTGAGGCTTCTCTAACATACTCGTTCGCTGTACAAATGTCAGCACGCGTTACTAGGGATTTGAATCGGCAAAGACCCCTTACCAGGTTCTCAAGAGCGGAACTATACGAATGCTCTCTGCCTATGACCAGACTGTAATTGGTGACCCAGTCGTCGAAAATATAGTAGAAAAGCAAGCTCGAGGCTTCTCCTTCTCTGATTCTTACATCTTCCGAGGCATTGGAAGAGTTTCTAATGTGAGTTCCCATTAAAGGATTTTTCTTCTTGTTCTCCCCATGTTGTTTCGATATCCCGAAAAGAATCAAGCCGGTGTTCCTTCTGATCACTTTGAGAGCAGCTAGTTTCTGTTGAGGGGATAACGAATTTTGGGCAAAAGGATTCTCCTGGATTGATATAACGGTTCCTTGAATGGTCAGCTCCGTTGCGAAAGAAGAAGCTGGTAGAAGGGATTTCATTTACCGTCGTTGCACAAAATCAACCATGACCAGACTCTTTTTCCATCAGGTCTTCCTTGTTGGTGCTTATTGAAGGTCACTTTGGGAACGACGTAGAGGGAATTATATCCGATGCAAAGGTCTGCTATTGTTAGCAAGCTCTTTCCTGGAAGTAAACGGGTTGCGAATTCTTACAATCTCTGCCATAATCTACTGAAGAAAAATGCCAGATTTTATCTACCAGTTGCGAAAACGAGATTCCACTCATATCAAACCCTTGTGATTTCTCAAGGCAACTTGGATGTTCCGCCCTAAAAATCTTCTCCGCTTGGTATCCAGTCTCAATATCATCCGCTGCAGTGGTTCCTGACAGGCTGTCGTCGTCATCCTCTGTTCCGTTGGGCTTGTCAAAAGCAAGCTTTGGTGACACTGGGGTGATCTTTTTTGTTTTTGATGGATCCGAGCACATCAGGCCGCTGAGGCGGTGGGACACTCCGTAGTGACTGGTCAAGGTCTAGAAATGTAAGGATCTCTGCTCGTCAAACTGGAGAATAAATTGCGATGGACGAAACCCACCTGCACGAAATCTACCTGCTTTTCAGGCGCCCATATATGTCTATATATCCCACGGTTAACGACATCGGACACGAACAACTGCTGCGCTGTACTCCAACCTTACATCCACCTAGTCTCAAAAGGCCTCTGTATCTAGATTGGCCATGCCTTTAGCAACAAAGTCCTGCAATCGCACGTATACTATATGTGCTAGTAGGCAAGCATGGCCCGACATACATTTTTATCTAGCAACGAAGAGAGTTCGTCGTTTTCAACGTCGAATGCGCACCAGGCTCCATTGTCGTCGAAGTCGACCACGAAGTTCTGCGTGTCTTCGTTCCCAAGCCGCAACTTGCAATCTGTGAAGTCGGAACAGTCGTCAAGATTGCGCAGTTTGGGGAGCAGCGAGCCGCTGCCTGGCAGGTTGTAATAGTATTCGGGAAGTGTTGTCTTAAAGTCAGGAGTGGGGGGTTGTTCGTTCGCCATTTGAGATCGCGGGACAACAGAGGCCAACTCCTCGAAACAAAAAACAGTGAAAAACAATCGCTACAAAACGCTTGAAACTTGAAGGGGGTATCACAGGTTGAATCGAGCAGTAATGCGAAATGCTAACACCTGAAGGAAGAGTGCTAGGAGCATATTCGGAGTTTGCGATGAGACGGGCCGTCCTTTTAATGCGGCAGCCCTGTCAATTCACATTTGTCCTAAGCCCTGCACTGCAAGCCCTGTGTTGCCCGGCGCTTAATCTGTGCCAACCAGCATGGATTCGAACCGGGGGTGTGTTCTCGATGGGTTTCATCAACAGGAAACATCATCGCTTGCATTCCAGGCCGGAGCTGAAATAATTACCGATACGAGGGGGCCTCACGATGTGCGGGGCTGCTAGTCAGCGGACTTGGGTGCCTCATGACTATAAAAAGTCGGCTTTTGGTATCTTTACAGCTCTGCTTCACTCATTTGCACGAGTCTTTACGCTCGGCAGAGACTTATAAAACTGCTGAAACCTGCCACACGGTTGGGGAATGAGACGTGTCTTGTTTCCCCCAGTCCATCAGATTGTCCCGTCTTCATCCGTGCGTACGCAATTCTCCGCACAGTTCATGCACCAGACCGTTCCTGTATATAAAAGTTCAAAACTGCTCGTTTCATTGGCATAACTGTTGGCAGCTAACTAGCCAAAGAAAATTCGCCCGAGGGCTGCTGCATGAAAAATGGTTTCTGATACCACAACAACAACGGTGATCCAAGTCCCGCCGGGAAGAAACATCCCTTCCACGACCCTCAAAGCGCTCTGTCAACGCTTCCGAAACGCCCGTCTAAGCGCCCTTCAAGCCGATCCAGCTGCATTTTCCTCGAGCTATGAACGAGAAAGTCAATTCGACGATGAAGCCTGGGCCCAACGACTCCAAAATCCAGTCGCCAAGTCTTTCGTGGCGCTAGCTATAAATAGCAACGTATCACTCGACAAGTCGAAGGACTATCAAGCGAGCAACAACGAGAGAGACGGTGGAAGTGGTCATGTTGACGATGTTCTAGAGCTTCTATGTGGAAACGACTGGGTGGGCATGATTGTAATGCTGGGCCCCAAGGCACTGGCGAAAGATGGTTCTGAGTCGCCAGCTCCCTGGAAGATATTCCTGGCGATGGGGGCTTCTGACGCCTTAGACACATCGTCTTTCGTCGGCGAAGAGGCGGCATATTTTGCGACATCGATGTTTGTTTTGCCAGAGGCACGGAAACAAGGAATCGGCCGCAAACTTATCGCTGTTGGTTTCGAGGCGGCGAAGGATGAGGCAGCGGCAATGGGTGCTTCTAGGGTGAATGTTTGCCTCATTGCAGAAGCAGGTAACATTCCTGCTACTCAGCTTTACCGCAGTTGTGGTTTTGGATTCTTACCAGGGCACCCAGAACTGGAAACCCTGGGGCAGAATAAACAGCCGGCTGTTGCGATGGCGAAGATCATTGAGCTAGGGACACACTTGGTCTCAGAATCTGTGTAGATTTCTGAAGCAGTGTCGGAGTAGCGAGCATGAAATCGACTCCCAATCTTCTCGTGTCTTCACATCTCATCGGCAGCTCATGAACATTTGATATCAAATAGTCTTTCGCGTTGAGCTCGGAATAGATAAGATAAGAATCGTAGATAGGGCTGTGCTAACCGCATGCGGCTAGATTGCGCCCCCTCCACAAATCTGCGACAGAGGCCAAATTGAAGAACTTTTTGCTTCGAATCTCAATCCAACATCAAGCGCAAAGTCCTCACCATAAGAATCACTTAATAGGTTATTCTTCTGGAAGACTGTATTCACCATGTCGAAAGTCACAGTCGGTAAGTCTATCATTATCAAGTAAACTCCTTATCTGACTGCAGTGGACTCATGAGGTTTGAATAGCTGGCGTGCGCCAAAATGTTCAACAGTTGTTGGATTACTCCAACAACACCAAGAAGAGGAACTTCCTCGAGACCGTCGAGCTCCAGATCGGCTTGAAAAACTATGATCCTCAGCGTGATAAGCGTTTCTCCGGCACTATCAAGTTGCCCTCCGTTCCTCGCCCCGGAATGAGCATCTGGTATGTCGTCTCCCTGATTGGAAACGAGGAATGGATATAGATGGAGCAGTTGCTGATAACATGGTGGTATAGCGTTCTCGGTGACCAGCATGACATTGACCGTGCCAAGCATCACGGTGTCGATGCCATGTCTTCCGATGACTTGAAGAAGTTGAACAAGAACAAGAAGCTCATCAAGAAGTTAGCCCGCAAGTACGATGCCTTCATCGCTTCCGACTCCTTGATCAAACAGATTCCTCGTCTCTTGGGTCCCGGTCTTTCCAAAGGTTCGTACAGCGCATTCGACGCCCCAATCCTTTTGTTATTCGGAAAAGGACTTTTCGACTGACAATCACGTTGTTTAGCCGGTAAATTCCCTACCCCCATCTCCCACGCCGAAGATTTGGCTGCCAAGATCACCGATGTGAAGTCCACTATCAAGTTCCAGCTTAAAAAGGTGCTCTGCATGGGTGTCGCTGTTGGTCACGTCAGCATGACCGAGGACGAGTTGATCTCCAACATCATGTTGGCCATCAACTATTTGGTCTCCTTGTTGAAGAAGGGATGGCAAAACGTTGGCAGCTTGACAATCAAGGCTACCATGTCTCCTCCCAAGAGACTGTACTAAGCTTGAATGTTCTGGATCGTATGTCCGCACTGTCAAAATGATGGATGTGCCTCTACGATCGTTAGCAATTAGCCAATAACAGAATATCCCAGCGCTTTGTTCACGAATTGTGGTGACTACTAAAACACATTTCTTTGCCAGTAGTTCGTAGTCTTCCTGGATATAATGATCGCTCATTTCTATCATGCCACTCCATATAGTACACTTTATCGAGACCTTTTCAAATCATGCTTACATGCATTTACAGAGCAAATATTACTCCATCCCTTCCATGAGATCTGTCTTATCCAAAATCATCCCTCTCATTCCCAAGAACTCCCTCAAATTCTCCCATTCTTCCCCTTCCTCCTCACCTTGCATCCAGGGATCTTTAAACCCCCAGGCAACAGCAATTTGATCCATAGCCGCACGCTCCTCTTCTCTCAGCCATCGCTGCCTTAGTGGAATCCCAGGAAGCCATACTACACGCCGCATCTGGTCATTGGCAGTCGCAATAGCTACCAACCCAATCGACGACGTGAACGTAACATAAGCCAAGATCGCAGAAAACGCAATCCAAGTAGATGTACTTGGATTCATGGTATTTTGGAAAGTAGACACGTAGCTTGCAGTCGCGTAAGCGGCAGGCGGCATACCGATCAATCCGGCGATGGGCAAGGAGGCTTTGCGGAGAATTTTGGCGCGCTGGAATGCCGGCGCGCAAAACGTCTTGTCGACTATGGCGAGTGCCAGGGGGAGGTTCTTCTGCTCAATAGCCACGTCGAGGGCCATGTCGGCAAGTTCTTGCGGGATTGCATTCTTTGCAGTTTTAAGGTTGGTTGGGCGGTATGTGATGGTTGATCCGCTGGCTTGTGGTGCGGGCTTGGTTGCGTAAAGGGAGAAGATCTCAGGGAAGTGGTCTGGTCGCTTGAGCTGCGTTTGGATGAGAGTGTATTCTTCGAGTATCTTCGGCGATATAAAGACTTTCGGGTCGCGGAGTAGCTCATTGAGCATAGAGGAGATTGCGATTGTGGCCCTCTGGCGAAATGTCTTCTTGGAGGTCGTTTTTGCTGCGATGCGGGATTTGCTGCTGCCGTTCTCGTCTTCGAGGCCCAGGAGGGACGATGTGGCGCTATCTTCATTCTTTTTCACAGAGACATTATCTGAAAGAGCAATATTGACGATCTCTTTACAACGTTGAAGTAGGTCCACTACCGTCTCTTCTGTAGGTAATGTCGGCGCAGTTATTATAGAGTGTGAATCCTGCAGCACGCTGCGAAGCATGGAATCTGGATCTCCTTGGGACGGCGCAACAGGGGATTCGGAGGCATAACGGCGTATCGAAGTACCAGGTAGTTTAAGATTGCGCCGATGGTCTATTCGTCTATAGACATCGTTCGTAGAGCGAGAAAGCTGTGCGGCAAGGAGTGGAGGTTGAAGCTGTAAGGCCAACTGCCTCGACGGGGAGGTAGAGAACTGGCAAAATTGACATATTGAGCCTTGAGCTCTCTTTGGGGCCCGAAGCGCAATCCGCTTCATGTTCGTAATCGCTGAACGGGATTCCGACGTTGTCTTTCCATCTGCTGTTGAGTTCTAAAAGACCGGAGCACAGAAGTGAAGATGTGGCTTATCTAATCGCCTTATCCGCACCGCCACAGTCGATGATGTTGAGCATCGATGCACAAGTCCGTCAGTCCAACATCTCCAAACATCAACACTGTTAGTGCTTAGCTGCTCTGATTCTGAGGAACTTCTTCATTGGAACTTGCAAGCAGTGGCAGCGACGCACGTCTCATCTGTCTGGACCTAAAATCCAGCTTGTTATTGTGCCTCGAGTGTCTAAACCGACGAGGCCGCATCTTGATTCTGCTTCTCTCCGCTAGGCATCATGCCTCCTCCGCCAGCACCACCCCCTCCACCACCCCCTCCCTTGCCCGGGTTCGGCGGTGGTGCCCCTCCACCACCTCCACCACCTCCTGGCGGTCCTCCAGGCGCTGGAAACCTTCCAAAGCAACCTCCCAGAGATAGAGTAGGCAGCCTAAGACGGCTCCATGTACGAGCGGCGAGCTGACGTTAATCTTAGTCCGCCCTTTTAACAGATATTACCAAAGGCACACGATTAAAGAAGACAGTAACAAATGATAGATCCGCTCCGCTTGTTTCGAAAAGTTCCGGAGGCTCCGTTGGTCCTCCGTTAGGCGGTGCGCCTCCCATCCCCGGAATGGTGAAGCCTCCGACTGGTTTAGCCCCTCCAGCTCCAGCTCCAGCAAATCGAATGCGGAGTAATAGTGATGGTGCTCGAGGGGGACATGGGGCGGACGGTGCTTCTGCAGTCCCGTCAGCTCCGCAGCTTGGCGGATTGTTCGCCGGAGGGATGCCTAAGTTGAGGAAGCGTGGCGGAATCGACACTGGAGCTGCCCCCGATTCCGCATATTTGAGTGACGCGGAGACGCGGACACCGAAACCATCAGCTCCCATCGGGAGCGCTCCAAAATTACCAACGATACCAAAAACACCAAGCGTACGGCCACCACCACCTCCGTCCGCGGAAGCACCTGCACCACCCCCGGTGAACCCCTTGGTCGCAAATCTTCGAAAGCCACCCCCTAAACCCGCATCAAGACCGTCCTCGACATTTTCCACAAAGTCTACCCCCGAGTTCCCACCACCTCGGGCCCCACCTCCTTTACCCGGAGCTGGACGCGCGCCCCCTCCGCCCCTCGCCGCTACTCGAAAGGTCTCTGCGCCTCCCGCTCCACCTCCGCCTCCTCCTTCCGCTACCGCTCCATCATCAGCCCCCCCACCCCCTCCACCTCCCCCTACCACATCAACTCCTAGGCCTCCTCCGCCGCCTGCCGCCCCACCTGCCCCTAATGGTGGCCACGCCGCGGCTGCCGCTTCCATAGCTATGCATGCGGCCCGCAATGCTTTTGGTCACTCACAACCCCAGCATTCTCCAACCACAGCCCCTTCCGCTCCACCCCCACCCCCACCCCCTGCTTCTCCTCCATCTGCATCCCCAGCGCGCACTTCATCTCTGCTCTCTACCCCACTATCTTCTCGCCCATCTTCGTTTGCAGATCATCCCGAACACAACGCTCGTCCTTCACACCAAGCGCCCCTTCGTTCGATGCTTGATCCAGCCGCGTACACGCTCTCAAATGGTGGTGCTACGCAACGGTCAAGCACTGGGTCCACGGCTTCAGCCAAAGGAGGTCATTCTCGTCTTATTATTCAAGACTCAAGGTTTAAATTCAAGGATGAATCTCATTTGCCCAAGCCTAGGGAGTTCAGAGGCGGACAGAAACTGTACCGGGCCGGCAGAGGGACTAGTGTACCCTTGGATTTTAGTGCGTTGAAATAAGTGTTTGAAGATAACCGAATGAAACAACGTGTTGGAAAATTGTGACTTCAACCTGTTGATTGCGCGCCGTTCTGGTCTTCTTTACGCGTTACATGAAAATCGAGTTTGTCTAGTAGTACTGTGATATCCGTGGACATTTTAGAAGCATTCACTCCATGTACGCCCCCCGCTCTGGACAAATTGCAATTCAAGCCTCGTATTCTGTGGTTTTGTGGTGTTTTCTGTATTCTAGAGCGTTTGGCATGGGATGAAGTTTTGCATTGTTTGCTTGTGCTTCGAAGTCTGTCCCTTTTTTTTCTGGGAATGGGAGGAAGGGAACTGGGTAGTTTGCATACTTCATTTCAGTAGGACCGATCTTTATATCTTGTTTATAGTATATGAAATTGGTCGAACAGAGTACCACAGTAACTCAGCATTGCAAATTTGTCGAATTGATACCCGTGCTGAAGCTATGTGATGACTAAGCGATCTAGCTTGTCGTGTGCAAAAAGCGGCCCCCAGCTCTCGACACGGGCAGTCTGTGAACCACTACATCCATACGTGAAAGCGATTAGAGTGCATGTCCAATGATTTCATCTGCACAGCTTGGGTTATGACAGCGCGGCCCTGAAGTTCTCGGTACTTCTTCTGATAACTGCTCAGCCGAATCCTCAATCACTCTCAACGTCACGTCGTTAATGGGTCTGGGATCGCCGTTGACTTCTCGCGACGAAAGGTGGCTCAGACTTTGAATTGAAGATTGGAGTTATTCTCGAGGAATTGGGGTGAAATAAAGTGAAGAACCATGTCTCTTCAGAGCTATATCAACAGTAGGTGACAGTTTCGATCCTCGTAACCCCCGCTCCTTTCTTCCACCAGGTTTAACCGATGAAGCTAACTTGTTATGTTCGCAACGTCTGCAGAAAAGGTCGTCATTCTCACCGTCGATGGACGCACCTTGGTAGGCACGCTTCTATCAACAGACCAGCTCACGAACCTCGTACTGTCACAGACCGTGGAGCGAATAATTCGGCCGCCGGATGACCCCGAACCAAGCTCGGAAGTCGATCATGGACTGTATCTAATTCGCGGTGACAATGTTGTGGTCTGTGGAGAAGTCGACGAAGGGATTGATGAGAAGATTGACTGGTCAAAAGTAAAGGGCGAGGTTATCAAAGGGACGAAACATATCTGAGGAGATGAGGACTGTTCAATTGCTCGCTTGGTCGTCTACGCGGAAATGATCATTATTGGGGAAGGAATGGGTTTCCGGGGTACCAGGCTCGCGTGCGCTGGGAAGTTCAGGGAGAAATAGAGCGGTTGCATCCTGGAGTATCGGGCCTTGGAAACGTTTCATGTGGGGTTTCTTCACCCAACGATTTTTGGTGAGACAGATATCAGGACAACAGGTTGAAAGTGGACGGCCACTTCGCCATTTGAACAAGGTGCCTTTCGATCATTGGGGCGGGTTACAGGCTGCTCTGTGATCTTACTGCAATTGCCGTCAACAGAGCGGTGAGCTTTTCTGATCATGAAATCCTCGATGGAACTAGGATGCGTCGACAAGTGTGTTGCGTGTGTTTGACAGGTGTTCCTCAAAACGACAGTCGACGCACCCCGCCTTTCGGAATGATGTTGGAGCTTGCGAACTGCAATCTGGGTCCAGGAAATTGCGCAACCTTTGCTGCAGAAGGATTTCAGGCATTGGCTATAAATAAAGAACCACACGCAGATGAGGATAAAACAAACAGAAAAGATAAGATCATAACATAAAGAAGAAACAGAGGTCGACCTGTCCTTCAATGTCGTGTGCCTCGTTTCCCTGATACTTGCACCCCTGTCTGTATGCCGGTTTAAGGTGTCGTTCCAACCGGGGCTTTTATACTCACGGTTCCGACGGGTCACCCAGGAGGGGACGCAGTCCTGATAATCTTTATCATTCTCCCATTTTATTCGGAAAATCATATAGGCAAACATGAAACATTTTGCTCCTAGTCCTCGACACCGTGAAGTAGAAAAGCCTGCATGCGTGTCTGGTGAAGGGTCTGGTGCGCCGCAAACCTCCGCATCTGATCGGCCGGATGGTTTTCGTCGCAGGACGGTGCTCAGACTCCGCGCCGCGCGGTAGTTCTCGGAGTTGCAGTTCCACAATTCTGGGATTTTATTTGATAAAAGGCTCAAGGGTTTGTTGGAGAAACTGCATGGATCGCCTATTTTAACATTGGCATGCTTGACGTGGGTGTTCTGAAGCACGCTTGCGAGCCTTGTTTATGCGCGGGAGGGGGCCCAAAAATCCCTCAAGTGAACAGACGTGGATCCGCTCTGCCAGATGATATTTCAGCTTCAAGGGAAGACATATGGTGTCTGTATACCGTATATTCAGTTCACTGCCTGTGTTGAGTGCTCCCATTTTATATCGATCTGTCCCCCAGATTCCGGACTCGATGGAGATTCCCTCGGGCCGCGCCAAGACGTTGTGTATTGAAAATGAAGACGGTAGGATTCGTTCTTACGGGTGGACCAAGGAAAGGCTCGGTTATCCGAGAATTAAAATGCTTAACTCGCTAGTCAGCCAATCAAACTTGAACTTAGCCAGTTAAAGTGTCACCGCCGCCCGTACAGGTTGTGTAACGCTGCGTGTAATTGCGCCAGCACGTATCTAAGCTCCACTCGCCCCCGCTCTAGCCGGATAGGGCTAGAACACTCTCCCATTGGGCCCATCTCCCCCTTATCAAAATAGTTTCTCATCTCAACGCCGTCACTGAATCTTGAATTCAACTTTCTCTCTGTTCTCCTATTCCAACTCCTATTCCTTCAATTGTCTTCTCAGTCTTTTGGTATCCATCTGGGATTGCATAGCCTGAAGCGGCGTTTTTTGCATTTGTTCCTCGTCTCGCAGGACCGACGACGGGTGCTTTCTGCTTTTGTTTTTCGTTGCTGCCACGGTTCGCTTTGACCGACCACAACCCCTCCCGTACCAAGGCATAACTCCGCCAGAATTACCCCTATCCACGTCATCCATGTTAGCAGAACCCCTCTGGCTCGATCACACAGACCTGAACCTTCGATCTTATACAACATCAGAAGCAGCAGTCTCCGGCATGCACGCTCTCGAGCCGTCCGCCCAAGGGTTCTCGAATCGCAGTCCATCTCCACCTCGTACACTGCGGAATGTGGCTCTTTAGAGGAGCACAGTCTGCAGTGTTCTTTTACGCCTCTTGCACACCATGCACTGAACATAACTATAAGAGAAAGAGAAGAAGAGATGCGGCCCGGACAGTCCGGGAACCAAGCAGAGAAGGCGTGATCACCGATCAACCAGTCTTCTTTCACCAACCGTTCCCGTTTACTACAAATGCCTACTGGAGCGAAGAGATTGCCCTTGGGCCAGGTCCACCATCACGAAGAGGACACAGGAACGGCGCAAGTCGTACCAGCAGTCAGAGGAATCTCACCTCTCCTCCACAACCCGCTGAACCGGAAGCGTCGTCAGGAGCCTTACCCGGTCATAAGAAGGACAAAGACGGAATAAAGAATCCTATAAATGATGTTTGGAACAAACTGCGCTACCAGCGTGAAGACGAGGAACTATGGGGAGTAGAGATCAAAGGGTCTTCGGTGGGACTTTCCGGACGAGGACGAACAGACACCGTCAACTCGTCCAAATATTATATCGCTCGCAACCCCGAAGTCAATGACCTTCACCCTCCTGTTGTGTCTGGACCCCGGAGCAGAGCAGAAACGAGATGGATGCTGCAACCTCCCCCGAGTGCAAAGGTCATGGCAGGGAAGGTGAAGTCCGATACGCCAGTACGACAAAGTCGTGAAGCCAGCCCTCGAAATAACACTCCAGCAATCCCTGAGGAACGCGAGTATCTGGAGGATATACCGTCATCGAGTCGATCACCTCTTCCTTCCACCTACAAACCGCACTATGGACAATCTATTAGACAGCGACCACAAGGACCTCTCTCCCCAATCCCCTCGTTCCAGGATTCAACCTATCTATCGGGACCCTCAGACTCCCGCCCACATGTTGATTGTGCTCACGATTCAACAATAAACTCCAATTCCCGGCTGGCGTCCAACACGACCACTCTCAAAAACATACCTTTAACATCGTCTCCTACATTAAACTCTCCTTCCAACTCCCCCGTTGATCAAACCCTCAGAAATGGGCATTTAAAAGTACCAGCCCCGGCCCTACTTCGAAAAACCTTTACAACGTATGCTGAGGACCGACCGTCGACTAATGACACGGTCGACAGTGGAAAGGCATTCCATCCCCGAACTCCCTTTACGCCAGTGTGGACAGGGCACACTCATACCAGTAACTTCGATACTTATAATAAGCCCTACTATGGCTTACGGTTGGAAATGAACGCCGATGATTTCAGTGACGATGATCTAAGTGATTTTGAAGACCTGGAGCAAATTCGGCCTTACCGTTGGAGTATGGATATATGAGTGAAAAAGCCTTTCCTACTTGGACAGAGAGGCAGAGCAGGGACCTAGTGTTTGTTCCTTGAAATAGTGTTTCCACCCCCTCCCTATCATGCCTTCCTTCATTGATTCGGGACACCTTACACCTCTTTTCATTCCACCCCACCCGCCATAATACGGGGAACGGCCGTTTCCAGGAATTCACATCTAAAGGGCAAACCCTTGTTCGAATCTGCTCACATTCCGGAAACAGCAAGGGTACCCCATTTTGACATGATGATACAATCGGGGCCATGGCCGTGCTTTGTCCAATCGCGCTAATGTAACCACTTGATCTTTTCTATTGCCGTTCTACTCTTCTAGGATAAACGAATAGACAAGAAGTTCGAAAGACAACTGCGTATGTACTTACTTCCTGGCCTTTGCATATCAAACTAAGTGCTTGACACAAGCCGACGACAAAAACATTGTATATAATTCGCAGAAAGACATACTTGTGTACGGATCGAAACCGTCGAAGTCTGCATAGGCCAGGTCAAGCTTCTCAGACGACTACTTTCGTCTCTATAATTTCCTTCTTTCCCCCTTTCTTTTGTTGATGGGTTGTATCCCAGCGAAACCACCGCGCTCGAGTTCATGAATTTTGAATTCTTCAACCTCCCCCATGTCAGTCAGAACTTTTATACACGTCCACATTGGATGCTGAATTGATTTGTGCCAGACGCTAAAACCCTTGCATCCCTTTTTTCTGTAATACGTACGGAGTAGATAACTACAGTATGCTAGTGAGGGTAGACGGGCAGATAAGCAGGATACCCTTCTCGGCCAGTGATTCTTTGGATGTGGCTTACAAGTGTCGGGGCCCTTTAAGTAGTCAGCACGTCATATCTCGCCGGACCTTACGATTCCGACGAAGGAAAATGGTAGCTCGAAGTCTTGGCGTACTACGGAATATCCTATGCAGAAACGCCCTTAAGGAAACTGGTAGGCAACTTTTAAAACCTCGAACCCGTTGATACGTATATTATCACAGTGTAAGTAGAGTAACATTCTCGACTCGGAAGCTGAAAAGTAGTATATATACATCTGAAAAAGGCACAGACAATGAAGCGTGCAAAGGAGTACTAAGTGCATATAACCCAGCGTAGCCGGGCAGTCAGCAACACCTAAGGAGGGGGTAGGGTGTTTGTAGTGACGGCAATACAACAGTACATTGTCTTCTTGAGAATTGACATGTGAATCGAGGCAGCTTATCTCCCAGAGAAACGTGTTTAATTGCAACTGATCACACCATGTTAAAAACGCCGCCCAGGAAAAGCCGGCCTGTTCATTTGCTTGTAGCTCAAAACGGACAACAGATTCAAATGAACGTGCTAGGACTTAAGGGCATGAAGGGGTTGATAGGAATACATGCTTTTCCTCTGCTATCTCCGCTCGCGCGGGTATGTGGGTTCATCATGGCAACATCACAGATTCCCAAGCTGTGATAGAAGGGTGGTAGGACAGAAACTTCCCGCGCATGGCTAAAATGGAATATGGGATGTAGTGGACCGGGTGCAAGGACTTAAACTAGTAAACTTTCTTCTTTTCATCCATACTGAGCTGTCCGGGACCCGAGTTGACGAGGAGGAGGAGGCCACCACTGATACACAATAGATCAGCAAACGTTCAACAACAGGTTGGTTGGCAGAAGCTCCTGCTCTAGAGGCATACGGGACCTGAGAATACTCACACAATGGACAGTGTCTGGAAAAAGTCATATTTGGCAAAGTCCTTGTGGGGATGCTTAGAGTGAAGCTAAGTGAAAGTTAGCATTGCATTCACCTGGTCTTTCTGTTTTGGAAATACTCACTGTCCAGAAGTTGTTCACGAAGATGTTGAAAACGCTGAGCACCACAACCAAAATAGTAGCGCTCCACTTGGCCTTGAACCCGACAACAACCATGACACAGGCGACAAATCCAAGAATGCTGACCACAATTCTCCAGAATCCCCATGATCCAGAGAATATGAAACCAATGAACAAGAATATGAGCAAGACGCGACCCGCGAATTGGATATACATCTTGCGATCCTTCTCTTCAAGCTGTGGGAGGCCGGCTGGGACGAATCGTTTGCGAACCCATGAATCCGAGAGAACCATGAGAAGTCCACCAATGACACTAAGGTTGCGAACGAAAAACGTGAGGTCAAGGACAAGACCATATCCAAAGGCCTGAGAGATAACGACTCCGAGGAGACCGGCGACCGCGTATTCACTGTGTTTACGGGCGATAACGAAAACCGAGCAAACCAACATTGCGATAACGTTTAAGAGAAGGAAGATATGGGAAATGCCTCTTGGGACTGCATATCAAATAACAGTTAGCTATCAATCGCGAGTCAAGGCTAGCACCAGGAACAGATGAAACATACAGCTTCGGAATTCATGCAAGTAGCCAAGCTGGTCGCTCCATTGTGTCAATATCCGCAAAGAATCCTCGAGGAAAGTCACGACGATGAGGAAGCGACCGATTGCCGGAAGGTATCTGTATCAGGTAACGCCATCAATGCGTGAGCTAGGAAATCGAGTCCTTTTCTACCAAGGTCGCGACTGTGGACAGCAGAGTGAGGGGGAGGATCGGGATAGACAACATACGGTTTCACGGGGTCTGAGATAGTCTCCAACCAGTCTTCAATCTTGCTCGTCTGCTCTCGAATCGCATCCAACGGACTTGGGTCGCTCGTCACATCGGCTCTGCCGGGGCCGACAAACGGGTTGCTATGGCCCAGATTGTATCCGGCGGTTCCACGGATCTGCGCCATTACGGAATGCTTCGAAGCTCAGCGATAGCTGCTTTGCGATCTGAAGAGAAAAATGGAATAATTGAGTAGGTGAGTTTAATCTCGCCACGAGCGAGATTGCGAGGAGAGTGACCAAGATCGGACCGATGAGCCAACTGTGAGTGCACGATTGTTTCAACCAGCTCAATGAGATGGCAGATAAAGTGCACTGGCACACGGAGTAAGGATACAAAGAGAAGAAGAGCTGGCCGAGAGTGAGAGATGTGCAATGGGCAGATAAGATGGAGAGTGGGAGAGAGGGCGAGAGGGTGCGAAGTTGAACAAGTGAGGTCAAAGGCGAGTCAAGTACAGGCCACGATGCGATAATGGGGAGTCGGGCGGGCCTGCAGAGGTCCTGGAAGCAGCTTAGTTGCCAAGCTCGCTAGGGTCGATCAATCACGGGATCCACATACGGAAGAACTTAAGACCGAAGTGCTCAAACTTCACATCGAACTTCAAGAACAGGCGAACAGAGAGAGACGACGGGAGAGAGGAAAATGAAATAGTTTTGGATTGGATATGAGAGTTGATGCAAAAGATGTCCTCTTGTAAACTGCTTCAGCCTTTGGTTCCTCAGTCTTCCGCAGAAGTTGACGTCGGACCATGGTAGAAGCCAAGACGTCAAACAGTAGTAATCCTGGACATTTCGTCAGTTAATCCGAGTATACAGTACAACAGCTTACGGGTATTTCGTTCCTTGGGACATCATGGCACCTTGTCCACAAATGCTGCGGGACTGTACCCGTCAGGCTCCCTATATGATGTCCATCATTTCATTATCTTTTCATGTCAACGTCATCCTCAAGAGATGTTCGTTTTTGGTCTCTTCAAAGCAGAGCGTGGAATCCGGGATTATCACCCCCTCCGTCTCCTCCGTAGAGAGACTAGTTATATACAGGGGAGTCTCGGCATTAAGGGCAACTTGGCAGCCATGTGACGTGACCATGCTACGCTCGTTGCTGTTGAAGAATTGTGGCATGAAAGATGCATACATATTATTGCATGGCACGATAACTCTCCTGAATGAACTTGATATCTGTCCACTTCCGCGAGCTCAGGGCGAGAACGAGTCAAGCATAAACCCGACCATGACGGATGCTGCGACTACCCCGCATAAATACTGGTCAGGGCAAAATGTTGAAGAAATGGTTAGAATCGGCATACGATAAATGCCAACCCTCGACCCAACCGGACCGATATGCTATTTTCATACGGAGGTCAAACGAATCAAAGAAGTATTCAGAAGCATGGATGTACAACTGCTCCAACCTGCAACCGATGTCAATATGCTTCCGATTCTACTAATTCCTGCTGACAGTATGCTAAATATCGCTCGTCAGAACCGTACAGTGCCGTCCTTTAGAAGAGCTAGTAGCGCGAAGGAGAAATCTCGAAGGAGCAAACCACCGCCTCCGCCACTGTATTGAAAACACATACGTTGACGAAAGAGATACATGTACAGACATAGAAGCGAGCTGACCTAATAGGCTGAAAATCTCGGCCTTTCAATGGAAGCTGGGAGAGAATTTGGCCCGTCTAGGAGAGCCTTAAGTTCTGTCGCCCTTTGTCTAATAGAAACATGGAAAAAGTAGAAGGACGAAGCGTGAAAACGTAGTCGATATTTAGACAGGATTGCATAAAAAGGTCGAAACCACGACGGGCTCAACTTGGCAGCAATTGAATGCTTTGTTTTGGGTCGTGTATGTATTTTTTGGGGGGCTATTAAAACAGCTTGGATTGGGGGAAAATAAAAGATGTAGGGTATAATAATGTCACAAGCAGAAGAAAAAAAACAAATAAGATCAAAACCTGTTCGCATAAAGCACGCCCCTCTCTCTCTCTCTCTCTCTCTCTCAACATGACAAGGAATCTTTTTGGTCTGAGATAAAATGTTTCTGGTGATGCCACATGTGCCGGGAAATAAGACTGATGTCGGTGCCATAGTAGAGGTTAAAGCGGGGAGATTTTGGAAATAGTCAGGTGTAACACTGTTGACTGGTAGCCTTTTATTGTAGTGGGAAAGGGCGAATGCGTGCACAACGGAAAAAGAGGAACAGAACAAGCAACCATGAGAACGCCAAAGGCACTGAGAATGCTGCAGTAATTCTTACATTGAAGTGATCGGAAAGTCGTTGGAAGCTCAAAGTGCACGGACACACTCTGCTGGTGAGTTCCTTGTGTAGGAGAACAGTTGACTGTCTAAGCAGCCCAATCCGAATCAAGAGGGTGGCTCTGCACAGACCAGACCACTTCTTGGACAGCAGGTGGATTCTGGCGAGCTGGTGCAGCAGCAGGTACAGCTGCCGGCTTAACAGCCTGGGTGTCTGAGCTGCTGGTATCGCTCATTGCCCCACCAGTGTTGTTGGCTCGGCGTTGTTTCTTGTTCTTTGCTGAAGGGACTGTGGTCCATTCAGAATCTTCATTGTTGCCCGTGGGATTCAAGAATACGCGCATCTGCTCTTCCTCTGATGGCAAGCCTTCTGTCCAGTTCTTAGCCGCTGGTGCAGCCTCAATCTCTTTGTTTTTTGGCGTGGTATCCTTGTTACCCGTCTCGAAGGTGTCGAGGAGCTGAACTGGAGAGTTCGCGGTTTTCTTTACTCCATTTGTGGCACCATTGGCCGTCCACGCGTTAGATGTGGGCGGCTTGGATTTGGCTGCTTCTTGGCGCTCGTGCTCGCGAGCAGTATGGAGTTGCTTCTCAAGGAGAACACGTCTCTGCGCTTCCGCCTCCTGAACCATACGCTTATTGTTCTCTTTCTTGATTCGCTGCTGTCTCTGCTTCTTGGTTTCCACGGTTTTGGAGCCTTCTGACTTCTTGTTCTTGTTGCCTTTCTTCTCGTTGTCAACCGACCCAGTGAGCCGGAGAACCGATGCTCCCGGGGCAGGGGACTCGAGCATGTCGGACACATCACCAGCTGGTTTGACGGCCGGAGATTCACCGAAAGACATGTCGTCGTCCGCTTCTGCTCCAGTCATAGACGATGCACTGGTCGATCCTCTGGTAACGGGTCGAGAGGCAGACTTTGGTGTGGACTTTGGAGCGGGTCTCGACGCTGGAGTATCTTTCTTCGACCCACCAGTCGAGATAGCATTTCCTTCTCTCGTCTTGGAGAACTGTTTCGCAAACTCAAGGTTGCTCATACCCTCCTCGCCGTCATCATGAGAGGCTGTGGCTGGAGCCTGTGATTGAGCTTTTGGTGTCGGAGTGCCACTGGTGCTTTTTACTTCAGGGGCTTTCTTCGGTTTGCGCTGTTTTGGCTTCTTGGTAGGGACAGTGAAGTCCGCTTTCTCCAGACTCGGTTTTGTGGTGATGAGTTTTGGTTTAGGAGAACCCTTTCGATAATAATAGGCTAGCCCACCGGCGACGAGCAGCAGAACTGCCCATCTCAGATACGGATTCATTGTTGAGAGTTCTGTCATTGAATGATTCGTCAGTCACAGAGGCTTGTACCTCTTGTGATATTATCGGCTTACGTTGACGCAACGAGTTTATTATCACAATCGTGGGGAAGGACGGTTCGAACGACGGGTAACAGCGGATTTGCGTGCTGACAGCAGTGACGACTGTTCGCCTGGTTATGTTTATTCGTGGACGATGAAGTTCGGATTGAAGGACAAGGAGCTGAGGCTTTGGAGAGTGACGGCGCTTGAGGAAAGTGGTGGGAACGAAGCGGAATAGGAGAAACTCCAGTGATCAAAGGACAACGCTCGAAAAGGTCTCCGCGTGTCGTGCTTCACAGTCGATCAGATTTGACTGTTCCTGGGAAAAAGAGAGACTCGTCAGCTGCTGCAACCGCGCTGGGACGGTCCAATGCACCAACTTACAGTACAACTGATGTACCATGCGCTGAGATTCTGTCAAGGGGTCGAGGTCATCTTGGTATGATAAACATCTCTTGAAGACAATGAGCTTAAATGACAGCGTTCAAGAACGGAAATCTCAGCTACAAGGCACGGATTTCTGAATGCAACGGAAGAAGGGACAGGAGCGAGGTGAGTGAGGTTGATGTGACGAGGGGATGAAGAAGACAGAAGAATCGAGGACGGACTGGGGGATTGAGGTTACCGAGTGGAAGGGGGTGATGGATTGCGGTTGGTTGAGGCCAGCTATCCAGAAACCGGCCTGTATCAGTGCCAGAAACATTTGGGACGCTAGGCGATGTTGGGATAAGCGTGGTATATTGAATACAGTTAGCGCCTCTGTCCATGCTCCCTGCCAAGGGGGGGAAAGTGAATTTCTCTCGTCGCTTCGCTATTGCAATTTGCATCTCATGAAGGTGGAGTGCATATTACAGACAAGAGGCACAGTAGGGAGAGAGATAACAAGGCTGCTAGCACACTGTTCTTTACTGAAAGACTGCATCTGCACAATGTGAAGCTTCAATATGGTCTGCCTCCTCTGCTTGGACCCTTAACCACACATTCATGGGCGCTGCAAACTATCCTCTCCACAACGATGCAGAATAGCGTGGTGAGGACCACTGTGGAGGAGACAGCAGACGACATAACCCTAAACCTTGTCTTTATCGCACCTCTGGACATCACATCAGACAGATATCCGCCAGCAAGCTGTGATGGATGAACAAAAGAAGATCAAAGTGTTCCGGAATGCTGCATGGAACAACTTTAGCACACATTCTAACTCGTGTTGACAATATCCCTTGCAGGTTGTTATGCACGATTTTCTAGGTCCGTCGTCTGCGATACTCGCCAATAGGAAAAGCAATCTCCTTGTTGAGTCCTTAGTGTTCTTCTTCCAGGCCGGCCTTTACACCGTGCTCATCCAAAGCTGAGGCGGACAGATATATATATATATATATATATACAGACCAAGGGAGGTAATTTCACCTTACCCCGGAGAAATATCATCTCAACCTCTGGTATTTCACAAGGCGCCAAAGCACTATGTATCCACCCCTCCCACGAGGAAAAAAGACGAAATGTGGGGACAGCGCATCCGGCATGATTTCCCACAACGCGCCTTACAGGGTCACGGCTCACGACACGCCGACGGGGGCGTCGCAAAAGTACGGAGAACATTTCTTTACGAATGCAACACGTTGCAGGGTGCAGCAGACAAGAAAAAGAAAGCGTGTGCTGGTTCTGATTGGCCTCATGTCGAAGCAGGTCGTACGAAAGGGGCCATTTGTCGGTGATCAAAATTAGTAAGAGCTGACGATGAAGATGCGAGAGAGATTGCTCACCGACAAGAATGGCGGGAGAGATTGGATGAGATGAGAAATCGACTCTCGCAGAATTGGACTGGACAATCAGCCACATTCACGCAGGGATAACTCCTCCGGGATGGGCGTGTTGGCTGTAACGAAGCCAGGGAATCGTGGGGATATCGAATAAGGCGGCATTCTTATTCATCGTCAGCCATGTTCATCCACGTATTGGTGTTGCAAGATCCTGGGAATGCCCAGGGCGTTCTGCAGACAGACCACACTGTGAGTCTCGAGTCGGCCGAGCCTTTGCCTCCTTTTGACTTGATGCTGTTAGACCTGCTTGATGGAGAACGGTCCGGAGATACCAAACAGCACGAATATCATTACAACCATGATATCAAAAATCACATTTTATTTTTGACATCCAGACAGGCAATAGTCCGCGAAGGACAAAGTAAGGGGTCTTTGATTATCCATTGATACTTGACTACGATGTAAGGTCCGTGGAGATCATCTTCCAGATCTCGATGAACCATGATGGAGCGGAGGCGCAAACTCAAACATTTATCACCCCCACCATCCCCGCGCTTCCGCCTGTTCCTCCGCTCCCGCCACAACCTCCGACTACTCCGACATCGTCGTTATCAGATAATAGATACATCGAACACTAACATCGCAAGATCGGATACGATACCACTTTTTATTGAAATATAGGGCTCATCAAATACTAGCTTCGTTTTCAATACGCAAAGTTCTGACCCAAAGGAGGGGTTCATAAACGGTTCCCTTTTCCTCCATCGTCCGTTCTATCCCATTATAACGATACTAGGCGTTTAGGCTCAAAATGGCTCCTCGGAGTAGAGTCATCATCGACACAGATCCTGTAAGGCAATACCCGATATCCGGCTGTCCTATTCTAGAATCTATACTTCGTCTCGGGTCTCGATCCCCAAACATTAAGCCAATGATGCTACTTCGTTAATGAATACGAATTGTTGAACAGATTCTAATACTTGGGTGAAGGGAGTCGACGATATTCTCGCTCTACTTCTAGCCTTTTCCTCCAAGGCAGAGGAGATTGAGGTCCTTCTTGTGTCTCTGACTTTTGGCAACATTGACGTGCGATGGTGCGTAGCTTTTGTATTCCGTGGTCAACATATAAAATGTTCACGCATCTATAGTTGTCTTCGAAATGCAGTCTCCATGTTTCATATTATTGAGCAGGAGATGCGATGGCGGAAAAGCCGTGGGATTTCTGAAGGTTTTGAAGCCCTGAAAGCGTGCAAGCCTGTTATGGCTGTGGGTGCTGATGCTCCCTTGAGCGGAGAGAAGATGTTGGCGGATTATTTCCGTGAGTATTATATTACCGTATGTTTTTGAGGAGTTGACCGTATTAACAATCTTTCTCGCAGACGGCGTCGACGGTCTTGGTAACGTTCATACCAGTGTACGCCCACTTATGCTTAAATCTCAAAAGTGCAAGAAAGGTACTAATGCTGCTGTTAGCATCCGCATCTTACACCGGCCCAAACATGGGAGGCGCTGTTCTCACCTCACTCGGCATCGGTGGAGGAACTAGAAACAGCCGCGCAGCATCACTCATCATTTGTTGCCTCGAAGAGACCAGCGCATGAAGAAATGCTGAGATTGCTCAGGGAGAATGATCCTGGCACGATTACGATCGTAGCTTTGGGGCCCCTTACCAACCTAGCCATCGCAGCCGCGGAAGACGCTGAAACATTTCTGAGGGCCAAAGAAGTTGTGGTCATGGGCGGCGCCGTTGATTGTCCCGGAAATGTAACGTATCCAGAGAAGAAGGGGGGGTGAACCGAACTTCACTGACTGTCTGATAGGTAACACCCACGGCGGAATTCAACACATACGCAGACCCCGTCGCTGCCGCACGTCTCTATGCACTGACATCTCAAATGCCCCATTCAACCATGCCACCAAGCGATCTCTCGCCAATTCTACCAACCTACCCAATCGCTTTGAGCAAGCAACTCAAAATCAAACTCGTGTCTCTGGACCTGACCCGATCGCACAATCTCACCCGAGGCCAGTTCCGCGAAAAGATCACACCCATCGCTACCGCTGGCTCACCTATGGCCGAATGGACCGCCGCAATCCTCGAACACACCTTCACCAAGCTGGATTCCCTACATCCCGGCCACGAGGGTGACAGGGCGAGCCTTAGCCTGCATGACCCGGTGTGCGTATGGTACGCGCTCACTCCGGACTCGTGTCAGTGGGTGCTCTCACTCGACTCACCTCTGGACCTCCGCGTTGAGACTACGGGCCAATGGACGCGCGGAATGTGTGTGATTGATCGACGCAATCGAAAACATAGGGATCATGATGATCCTGATGTCAGTGACAATGGGTTGTGGTTGGGGAATCGGTCTGGGAACAGGATTGACTGGGTGGTAGGCACGCCAGGGCCGGATTTGTTTGGGAGATATCTGATGGAGCGGTTATTTGTGAAGCCGCAGATTTGAAAAGGGTCAATGATAGCGTTCTAGAGTGGAATGGAGGAAGGGAGTATAGACTGATAGTGGGCGATTTAGCCGCATTTTAAGAATCATCGTTTTGGTTCAATCATTTTTTAAACGAGCTCATGTTTATAATCATACGCCGTACATAGGAACAGATCAAGTTGACCAAATTGATGAGAGAGGTATTGTGCATGTTGACGAACCGATGCGCTCCCCGTATCTCTTTCACTGTCGCGAATCGCGTGCTCGGCGGAAGTCGAATTAACCTTCCGTGCACGTGACCGTTTGCCAAGGACCCGGCGATCCGCTGACCGCGTTTGTTCAAGCCTCAAAAAGGCAACAAAGACAACACGAACTCGCTGCATCAACTTCCCGAACGGACTGTTTCTCGTCCAATCTGATAGTGAAGCAGCAGCGAGATTTGCAGAGGAAAGAAAAAGGCCCGGAACGTGAGACGACGAGGGCTGGATCTGCCCAGTATCGCGCGGATTGTCAACGAACAAACGAAGCTTCCACCAATCACACAGCTGGAGAGCTCCATGTGAGCTGGCTCCATGCAGCCAGGCAGGACGTCTGCCAGCCTATCAGTCGCAGCACGAGGCACGCGACACACTTCCTGCGCTTCTTATGCGCTCGTGCTCGACGGTGACGGCCGTGGGAGATGCTGGGGTGCGAGTTGGCTCTATCCTTGCTTGGTGCTTCGTGGGCGGTACACCCCCGGGCCCGGAGAGGATCCAGAGGGAGGACCCAGGGTTCATCGCTGCCCGGACTCCATACATAAGGAGTGTTATGCCCCCGTCGACGGGGCTTGTGACGAGATCAATGGCTGGTAGTTGATCAGAAGTCGTCCCTTTTACTGCTCTGTCCAGGATCGCTGCTCATGTTCCGGCACCCCATGCAATTGCCCATCATGTCGCAATGTGACGCTTTAATAAGAAAGCTCCCTTTCCTCTCTTGAGGCTCTGTTCCTTTTCTTTTCTTTTTTCCGTTTCTTCTTTTTTCTTTTCAATCTTTTTCTCAGCAAGCTTTCCTTGGTGATCCTCTTGAAACCTTAAGGCAAGAGAGTGTTCTCTCACAGCTTCTTATCGTGTGCTATATTCCCACCCCGCCAGCTTCCCTTCCAACGAGGCTTGGCTGCCGCGTAATCAGCGAAGCAGGATGCCAAAAGCCCAGCTGCCACTGACTCCGGCGCCGTCAGGGGAGATTGCGGCCCTGGACAAAGGCATCACTACCCCTGTTGAGATGTACTTTGCTCTCCCGCCGTCTGCCATGCCCAATAACGCGAGCACATCCACCGCCACACCCTTCCCTCCTCTTTCTCCCGCATCACCCGATATTCATGGCACTCAGCAGTCAACTTCCCGTACTTTACGTCAACGCACATCGAACAAGAGGCCAGCAGCGGATTTCACTTTGCCTCCACCGCCCACACGGACCAGGAAGATTATCCAGGTGAAACCCAAGGGACAGGAGCAGCAGCAGCAACGCAACACGAGCATGAGTGTGCAGGCCAAAGGGAAAGATGGTCAAAACGCACCTGCAGATGGGAGTGGTTCGAAGAAGAAGCAAGCAAGTTCGACGACGGCAGCAGGCCGGAAGATCGCACGACGAACAGCACATAGTCTCATTGAGAGGAGGAGAAGATCGAAGATGAACGAGGAATTTGCGACCTTGAAGGATATGATCCCAGCGTGTAAGGGACAGGAGATGCATAAGCTTGCTATATTGCAGGTATGTCAGCTTGAAACAACATTACTGGTTTTACTCTGGTACTAACCATGATGGCAGGCAAGCATCGAATATGTCAACTATCTCGAGCAGTGCATTGTCGACCTCAAAGCTGCCAACAACCGTCGAGACTCGACGCCCACCTCACCGACCTGGAATGCACGGGACGAGCCCATAATGACAGGACCATCGTCATACGCTGCATCCCCAGAGTTCAACCCTCAATTTGAACTGTCTTCCCTAACAACCTCTCCTCGACCCAGTAATGGAAATACTCAGCACTCTCGCTCTTCGCACAACGCCTCATTCGAAATCATTCCTATGATCCTTCCCAGCCCCGCTCTTCGCCCTTCGCAAACGCCACCCTTCCCACCACGTATTCACCGTGACACACTCTCTTCAAACACCTCGACCATCTCCAGCATCTCTACCATCTCATCAGCTTCAGTTGCATCAAGCACCACCTCTCCCATCATCCCACAACAGCATCATCAGCAGGGCAAGTTTACACCCATCCTGCCTGCCCAAGGCGGGCATTCTCTTCATCCAGGCCCTGGTTCAGGTCAGATTATGGATGTAGATATGGACCGCGAGGCCTCAGCAGCGCTCTTGATGTTGAATATTGACCGGCGAACGTCGAGTGGGGTGGCTGATATGGCGCGACCGGTGTTTTTGCGGCGCAATACAGATGACACGGCTAAGAAGGGAATCAGTGTGCATGATTTGTTGAGCCATTGAGTATTCTCTTTTTTTCGGCAGCTACGATGATGGGTGCATTGATGATATGATGAAATGAGTGTGTATTGCCATGCACTGCTTGCTACTACAGCGGCGACGGCTGGGTGGAAAGCTTTCGATTCAATAACTCTTGTTCTTGTGGGATGGGATGAGTAGTATGCATATGTTAAGGGACGATAGATTCGGGACCCAAGAATTATGATTCAATCAGATAGTAGTTTTTAGCATTCAATAATATGCCAATAATGGATTAGAACGTATAAGACATCTAAACATTCGTGCTTAAATAGATCCATCAGAAAAAAAAGTTGCCAGTCGTCCTGTTTAAACCAACTGCGGGGAATATGTCAAAAAGCCAACAACATGCCCAAAAAGGTAACAGTGACCTCCACATCATCAAGAACAACAAACCATGTATCCCAAGCATCATGACCCGGATCGCTCAGATTTTCGCCAAATAATCGGTGGGCAGAATAGCATGAGCGTAGAGACTCCCCTCCCACCTTGTAACTCCTCAGGTGGGATGCCATGTAAATATCCCAAAAGAAACAGCATATTCGGCCGTACGTACGCACGGGTGTGTGTCGCTCAACGGCTTTGCGCTCATATCCAACGCTTTTCACCAGAAAAAAAAAAAAGATAGAAAAAAGATAAAAACGAGAATTAAAACGGAAAGAACGGCAGTTTAATCAACCACACCATCCAACCACGTCATAACCGACTCCTCCACCTTCTGCCGACTCGGACTCGATTCTGACCGTGTCATTTCCATCGCATTTACATCCACGCCAGGACTTCCAGCATTATTATTCGTATCAGCGCGCACCAGAACCCGTACCGTGCCCTCGTCGAGGATGAGGACTCCATCATCGTCGTATTTTTTCTTGTCTTTCTCATTGTCACTGGTTCGTGACGTGCCTCCACCCCTTTCCCGAAGACTACCGCTCTGCCGGCTCATTTTCAGTTTTAGCTTCGATTTTTTGAGTTCTGCTAGTTCTGTCTGCAAGCTGTCGAGGTTCCATTGTGTTAGTGGGATCTTGCAGTATCGTTCTGAGCGTAGATCGCGATCCAGGATCTTGGCGCGGTGGTAGGTCAGAATGGACGAGGAGGCTTCGCGGAGGCGGGTGAGCGGTGGACGTTGTGGTGGTTCGGGAGCGGGCGAAGGAGCAGGTGCAGGTGCAGACTTTTTCAGTGATGCGGTTTTGATGTTGTTGGAGGTGGTGCTCGGCGTGAAGAGGCGTTTGAGTGCTGAGGGACGGAAGAATTTGCTGGTGTTTGATGATTTGGGAGTAGCAGCGGTGGGTGATTGTGTTTGCGGTTGCGATTGCAGTGGCGGTGAGGGCACGGTGAGCGCCGTGGCGGTAGTCCGTCGAGATGTGCCGCCGTGCACAGGATATGAGGAACTCGTAGGCGATGAAGAAGTGTTTCTGGATGAAAAGGAGAGCGTGCGGATAGGGAGAGGGAGGAGTCTGCGGCGACGTTTCTGGGCTTCAAGCTCATTCTGCGGCAAAGGCAAGACCTGAGGGGCCGCGGCCATGGTGCTCGTCGTCATGGATTGGGGGACCTGGAGGTTGATGAGGGGCAATCCCAATCATGTAGAGTTGCTGATATGTCGTTTTTTATTGTGGTGTTTTCGTCTCAATGTTTGATGTTCGTTTGCGACCAAATGCGCTGCGGAGATCGATCGTCCGAATATACCGTTTCCTGACGATTCAAGCAGTTGAATTTAAAACCCCAGGACTGATTCAGCGTGATCCAGCGTGTCGATATTAAATACTGACGTTTTTGCGAGTTGATTTCGTAGTCGTGAATATATTTCGGAGTTCAATCCAGTTTCAAACAACTCTCAAACCTGAGAGTAAGAAAACCAATGCTCAATCAGAGCTCCAAAAAACCACAACAAGGACGTTAGAAATTGCTATCAAACTTGGTTCACCCGGCGCAAAAGGTGAAATGTCGGCCTTTCCGTGTACGCACGTACGTTTGAACGCCGAAACCAGTCGGGAGGACCGCAACTTAAAGCTGCCTTATGGACGGTATAGGGGGGAACGAGAGCAAAAGGTTCGGGGAGACCCGGGGTGGCAAAGCTGCAAGCTCTTGAAGACCCTTCAAATGGTTCTCCTCGTCCGTAAACCGCACGTTAAAGACGGAGACAGCGAAAAATCAAGGGGAGGGAGAAAGGGGAAGAAGACTCGATGTTCTTCTTCAACGACAGAACAGCTCAAGCCCAAGACTTTCAAGGAGGTAAAAAATGCAGCGGAGAAAAAGCAAAAATCACGACAAGAAACGGGCTGGTGGGCACATGACTCTATTGGCCCACACGGTCACTCCATCCGTTGATCTAGACCGTTTTTTGATCTTTTATCTCACAGAGATTGGCTGATGAAGAGAGGGAGATCTGGACGGCGCGGACAAGATCGAGTGCGAGTGCGAGTGATGCGAAGGGCAGACGCTGTTTTAGCGGTGGTGATGGAGATGCTGTGCATGCAGAGAGCAGCAGGCAAGCAAGGGATGCTCACTTGATTTCTTGCGATGATATGCGCGGTGCATGATGAGCGACGGAGTTGCCCGCAAGGATTGTTCTCTCCGCCTAAAACAAATCTTATGAAGCGAACAGACGCTGTCTTGAGACATCCCCGCTTTCTCAGGACTAGAGAACGCACAGGGATAGAAATCCTGGGGTATATGCGGAGGGCGTTGTGAGTTAACGATGTCTTCAAAGCTGTTGATGGAGATGTTGGTTACTCTGTAGAGGTTCATGTATTCAAACTACCCCGATAACTTCAGAATGGGTTCTTATGTTAGATACAGAATGAGCCATGACGGCGGCGAGATTACCCCTGAACAGAAAAAGTTTCACACAAATTTGAGGCGAATAATGGCCAGATCAAACACGGTACTCCTCCAGTGCAACAAAAGCTCAAATCACCTCCCATAGAATCCGACTCTGTTATTATTTTTGAGCGTTCCAAGAATGCACACGTATGTTTGTACTGAGTGTCCTGTTTGTGCCCTAGGAAGAAAAACGAATTTCTAGTAGGTGAATCTGAAGGCCGGATGATCATCGCCCATGTTGTTTAACTCATCCTCAGGCAGATTGTACCGTTCATCACGACCACCAGCATCACGAATTTGGTTCTCACGACGGCACCAGAAGAACAGCGCAGTGCAAGCCAGTCCACACAACCAGACCAGACCCAAACTGGTACCAAACCCGGTAGGATAGTATGGCTTCTCGCTGTTGATGAACACGTTACTTGCCACCAAGCCACCACTGTTACCGAATCCGATCTGCATTGACGACGCGATCGAGCGCTTGTAGTGACCTCCCATGTTGTTGCTGACCCAGGCCATGACCACGGGCTGCGCGATGTAGCCGCCGCTGGTAATCATGAAGACGGCAAGATAGCGCACACCGACGGAGACGTCGCGTTGGCAGAGGAGAATGACGTAGCCGACGGTTGCGACGCAGCAGCCTAGGATCGTGAAGCCGTAACGGTGTTTCAATTTGTCGGAGACGACGGCGGTGGTAAGGGTCACCACGGTGGCGACGGCGAAGACGGGGATTGTCATGACTTGAGCGCGAACGGCAGTCCAGCCGAGCTGGTTCAGGATGGTTGGCGTGAAGAAGGAGGTTGCGTAGCCAGTGTTGACAATGCCGAAGTACATAAGAATTCTACACACGGAACATTGTGGTCAGAGAGGAAGTGAAATATATTGGAAGCAGGAGTCCTTACCCAAGATAGACCTTGACATCAGTGAGACAGCGTCGAATTGCCTTTTTGTCGAGACGGTTCATAGTTGCTCCATTGTTATCAGCTGCCAATCGCGCGATCAAAAGCTTTCTCTCATCTTCAGTGAGGAACTTTGCAGTCTCGGGCCAGTCAGGAATAATGAATTTGGATGCAACGGCAATCACAACCGTCACAATTCCTTCAAGAATGAAAATCCAGCGCCAGGCACGGTAGCCGGCAACTCCGTCCATGTTCGCAATCCCGTAGGCGAGAAGCTGTCTAACGTTAGTGGATTGGATCTCCTCCATAATACCATCTCTTATTACTTACACCACTGACAGCACCAGCCACAATGCTGGCACAGAAGAAAAGATTAATTCTGGTCTGAAGCTCGTGTCGTTTGTAATACATGGAGATGAGATAGATGCATCCTATTCCTGTCAGACCGGGTACAGGTTTGGAACCGTAATATAAAGAGCATACCTGGAACGAAACCAGCCTCGAAGACTCCAAGGAGAACACGGCAGACCACCAAGCCAGCAAAGCTGTTCGTAACACCCTGAAAAACCGTCACGATGCCTAGAGTATTCTCAGTCAGAACAATCGTGTTCAAAACAGATATATCCCAGGAAACGATACACACCCCATCCTGTAATGATGCTGCTGAGCCAGGTAGACGGCGCAACCTTCTTAAGAATGAGATTGCTCGGGACTTCAAAAAGGATATAAGGAATGAAGAAGATAAAAAGCGCAATGTTGTAATCGTGATTCTCCATGTTGAGATCCTTCTCCAGTCCCTGAAGGCGTGCATTTCCAATATTGATACGGTCGATGAACGACAACAGGAACAGCACGAAGAGGATTGGCACGACCCAGAGATCGCATTTGCGCACGAGGGCCTTATCTGCAGCGAGATCGAACTCTTCCTCAGATGCAGTCTGAGAGACCGTTTCCTTGAGGCTCACCTCATTCGAGTCCTTTTTGTCTGCCATGTTGATATGGCTTCCACGAAGGACTCAACAAAGGTTTCCTTGTGGGAGGTGTGATCGATGAACAGGTATAGTTGAACAATTGCACTGACTGTTATCGACCAGGGGATAGGTGAAGAGAGATGAAGGAAAAGATATTGAGGGGAAGTGTGATGAGTTGTTTTGATTGTGTGAAGGGGTCTCGCTTCCCAGAGAGCACGGAAAGTATCGTTCGTCTCGTGATCTGACTATGTAGTTCACTGTGCTATGAGCTCAAGTTGAACAAGAACAGCCCCTTGCAGAAACAGTTTTTTGGTCGGGTAAGCTACATTACCTGTAGCAAGCAGAGCTCCAGTGATAACCAAGGGAGATTTGGTCGTTTGAGAAAGAGATTAAAAAAGGTAGCAAAGCACGGGGCTGAGCTGATGGAAACGTATAAACAGGTAGTAGAACCAATATTTGGATGTTCACCCCGCGTAGCAGATATTGATTGAGACTGACTGTTCACCAGTTGTCCCACAGATCACAACCAACACAACAAAAGAACAATCGGTATTGGGGCAAAAAGGAGAGACAAAGAAAAGCAACTGTACTTGCTTAGGATAGTCGACGCCCCTAGTTCATGCGGGACTGACAGTCTCCGTAGTTATGATAAACAGCAGATCTTCAGATCCTTTAATACGATGCGGCAACATCGAAACCCGACAACTCAACAAACCCGGTGCACGCATGGCCATATAAACCAGGGAAAGCATTTTGCTGAGCGCTCTCTCTAGGCGGGAGATTTGATGCTTGACCCCGTCGAGCAGGTTGATACGACGTTGATGAGCAGCTTCAAGCTTCCCCTACGTCAGCCTAAAGACTGTTGGTCCGCTAAGATCCGGGGTTTCCTGGGGAAAAGCTTTGGGCTCCTAGCCAGATCTGGGGTAAACCAAAGCATACTTCTCAATTGTCATTAGATCGGCTCTAATGTTCGGGTCGGGCACTCTGAGAGCGGAAATTTTCCTGGGTCATGCTGCTGTTCGGGGCTCCCTCTAGGAATGCTTGCTTCGTGGAGTCAATTTAAAAACTTTTGGTTTCAAAACGGGCACTTTGCGAGAAGCCACAGCCGCCACATACGGTGTATGCAGCGGGTTAGCAGCGCGAAGGCCAGAGCTCCCCATGTCTCTTTGGTTTACTACCATCGACATGAGAGATAGGCTCGCGTTCGAAGTTGTCTTGGGGATCATCTTCTGATCTCATCAAACAACGAGCACGGAGGCCCTGCACAGAGAATGTACACACTTATGCTGGTATGGTAAAGTACGAGTAGCATCCGGCTCATTTGAGAAACGGATTCGGGTTCCACGGCTGGATGGTGGAAGACTGGGAATGATGCTGGGAGTTGTGTGCGAGGTTCGGTTTGGTTGATCCTTCTGCCAAGACACGCCATCAACGTCGGTTCGTGTCGACGCCAACGTCAATATCAACTCCGGGAGGAGTCTGAAAAGGCTCCTGACTCAACTGAGAAGGACCACGCGAACGTGATGGTTGGTGACATCTACATGAATGCGAGTGTGGCGGTTATGAGCTCTCTTGGAGAAGAGCTACTACATACTGCCTAGGCTTTGTTTAAAGGATGCTGACCGGTTACATAGGTGCTGCTGCAAGGTTAACGAACTGATGGCCAGTTTTGAAAACTCTAGGTGCTTCATCTCAGATGCATTCGTCTGAAAGTGGTAGTCAGAAGAGACCTATCAAACTAAGCTGCCTCATTGGTACCAGTTCGCAAGACTCATGGAAGATGAACAGCGCATCGCTCCAAGGCATTTGTGTCACGGTGGCTTTTCCACCATCCTACTCGGCTCGTAATGACACGCGACAGTTAACCACCTGGCAGTCTTGAACAGCATGTATCGGGAACCCGACTATCAGCCGATGATTAGGACACATCATCACCATGATGGGCGAACACTCAGTCTCTTTCATTATATGGGACGCTACAAGCAGACTTGGCATCTATCAAGGCGCATGTGGTGCTCATTGTTCCAACTGGTTCTGATCCTGTTCTCTCAATATCTTGATCAGAGGGGCGACTCCCATCCCCCTATGGTCGAACTTCAAAATGCGCAGAGATCACGATAAATCAGCATCTCGCAATCGTTCTTATTTTGCTGTCGCAGCTCCGTTGGAAATATTCTGGACTGTCTAAGGTGCGCCTGGCCCCGACACATTATAGCGAGCTCTGTCCTATGTCAATATTTAACCACGCGACTTGAGATCAATGCGGGTCCTACAGTACAATTGGAGACCGTCCATACATATTTGAGCTCCATACTGCAGAATTGTCCATGGGGCGGCTGAGTCTGCAACTCGACAAACCTTTCCTACGGCACAATACTGAGGGCGTCTGCTCTTCATGAACTCGCATTTGACCGCAGCAGTGGGGTAGAAAACGTGTCCACACTGCACTTCTGAAAATTCTGGATGATAGCCTCGAATCCGTCCTCGGGAGGGCATATTTCGGATTTCTCATTGATCCAAGCCGATCACCGTGCTCGCGATTGTTACAGTATCTTCATTCAGCCTTGGGTAAACCGCTATGTTCCTGGCGTCTTCACCATGTAGGTTGGACTTCAGCTGTAGTCGCAGTGTGCGGAATTGATCCTCTCTTTTGATAGCGCGGTTTAGAGTCGAGTCGGGTCCTTGAGATTGACTCCACTTCGAGCATAAGAGTACTACGGCGCAAGGTGAACATCATACTGTAATGATGACTGGACTAGTTATGGACTCGCATCAGCCTATCATCGTCGTGCTGATGACAATAACCGGCATACGAACCGCCAGCTTTTGTCTCCGCATCATCGGTACCACGATGCCGCTTCTCCCCCTTATCCGTCATGTTTGGGGGAGCTCGCGGACGCAATTCCGCACCTCTCCGCCATGCACGGACCAATGCCAAGCCGGAATTGGCGGGGAAGTGTGGGGTTTTGGCGTTGAGCCCAATCGCCGGTCACCTTCGGGAACATTTCCTTGTTCGTCGCATCCTGCCGACGACGGCTTCATATCCGAATCATCACGGCACTACTATTGACATATGGCCTGTCGCTGGGCTTGCGAGACCGACGTGCTGAGAGAATTCTTTCTAGATGATCGCGGAGTGACTCTAGCTTGCTACGCCTTCCTTTACACCCTACGTTGCGCACGTGGACGTGTACCTGGGAGACCAACCCCAGTGCGGAATTGTCTGTACCTTATGCCCAGTGATGAACATGTAATACTGGGTCTAGTGGGTAAGTGCGGGGGCGTGTGAAGGAGGAGGTATCGGCAGCTGTTGTTACGTAGTTACGTTTGCAGGGGCCCGTCTGGGAGCTACAGGGTATATATCCAATCCTTGTGCGACCGTTGTTCCCATCGAGTCCTCCTCGCAATCGGTCGCAATTTCGTGCCAATTCGCGTTTCAACAGGCATCTGCAGTGTTTCAACCGGCTTGCATATTCAGGTGCTGTGCCTGAAGCGTTGGGAGGAGCTCCTTTCGCCTCGAGTCGAAAATGGGTTACCAAACGGTAGCAATCGCAATCGTTGCGGTCGTCTACTTTGTGATCAAGCAATTGAACAAGACAGATATTCCAAAAATAAAGGGCCTTCCAGAGATTCCTGGTGTGCCTATATTTGGTAATCTCGTCCAGCTCGGCGACAATCACGCAAAGAGGGCTCAAGAATGGGTGAAGAAGTATGGTGAAGTTTTCCAAGTTCGCCTGGGAAATAAGGTATGTTGGGCCGTGGGATATAGAGAAAATAAAACCAAGACGTGAGCTGATGCAAGTTTTTTAGAGAATAATTTTTGCGAATACCTTCGACTCCGTGAAGTACTTCTGGATTACCCATCAGTCTGCATTAATATCCCGCCCAACTTTGCACACTTTCCATACTGTCGTTTCGAGCTCGCAAGGATTCACAATCGGAACATCCCCATGGGATGAATCTTGCAAGCGCCGTCGTAAGGCTGCTGCCACTGCTCTGAACCGCCCAGCCGTGCAATCATACATGCCCATCATCGATCTCGAATCTACCGTTAGCATCAAGGAGTTGCTGAGCGACAGCAAAGATGGGACCGTGGACATCGATCCCAACCCATACTTTCAGCGCTTCGCACTCAACACCAGCTTGACTCTGAACTATGGTATTCGTATTGATGGTAGCATTGAGGACGAACTCCTGAAAGAAATCTGCCACGTCGAGCGCGTGGTAAGTAATTTCCGAAGCACGAGCAACAACTGGCAAGACTATATTCCTTTGCTGCGACTGTGGCCGAGCCGCAACAATGAAGCCAAGGAGTTTAGGGATCGCCGTGATAGATATTTGTCCCTGTTGCTACAGATGTTGAGAGACAGAATGGCAAAGGGGACTGATAAGCCTTGCATCACCGGCAATATCTTGAAGGATCCAGAGGCCAAACTCAACGAGGGTGAGTAATATTCGTTGTGTTTTTTCTCCATTCTAGGAATGCGCTAACCATGTCGTGTAGCTGAGCTCAAGTCCATCTGTTTGACAATGGTTTCCGCGGGTCTTGATACCGTTCCCGGCAATTTGATTATGGGAATTGCATATCTCTCCACCGCACACGGCCAAGAGATCCAGGAACGAGCGTACCAGGAGATCATGAAGGTGTATCCAGACGGTGATGCCTGGGAGCGATGCCTCGTGGAAGAGAAAGTGCCATACATCACCGCACTCGTCAAGGAGGTTCTCCGATTCTGGACCGTCATCCCCATCTGCCTACCACGCGTCAGTGTCAAGGATATTGAATGGAAGGGCGCCATCATCCCAGCCGGCACTACTTTCTTCATGGTAAATAGCTCCACCCCATTGTCAAATACAGTACAAGCATTGTCTTACTAAGACCTATAGAACGCCTACGCCGCCGATTACGACGACACTCACTTCCAATCTCCCTACGAATTTCGTCCCGAGCGCTACCTTCACGTCTCCGACGGCGCCGGCACCCCCCACTACGCTTACGGCGCTGGCAGCCGTATGTGCGCTGGCTCACACCTAGCCAACCGTGAACTCTACACCGCATTTTTACGCCTCATCTCTGCATTCCGCATTGTCCCTGCCAAGAATCGTGCTGATGATCCGGTCATGGATTGTCTCGAGGCGGGAATTAACAAGTGTGCGTTGACGTTGGATCCGAAGCAGTTTAAGGTTGGGTTTAGGGCGAGGGATCGGGAGAAGTTGGATGCGTGGATTCGGGGAAGTGATGAGAGGACGAAGGATTTGTGAGGTGGACGAGAGAGGAGATGGAAGTCAAAAGTTCAGGACGCAAGGTTCAAGCACGTTCTGGCATGGGGAAACGGAATACTGATATCAACGAAAGGGTCCCTGGTTCCGATTTAAATTGGGATAAGATCCATGAAAGCCATTGAGGATTGGTTGTCCTCGTACGGAGTATATATTGTACACTTACTAAAAACCTATGTAGAATGAATCTGAGAAAGGAGTATAATTTTCGTGCTAGCTGCCAAATTCTCCCAGTCCAAATTACTTCGCTGATTGAAGAGCAGTCTCAGTAATGATACCATGCCACTCGGCCTTTCAAACTCTTTACTGAACTTGAAGCTGTCAAAGATACCACTGTTTTCTATTCAATGCACATGGTATTAACACACGCCCATGAGAGCATCCAATTTAAAACTAAAACCAGAATAGAGAACCAGAGGCCTCAAGTATAAAAGCAATCCTGCCAGCCGCGTAGCACCCAATCTCGTTTTAATCATGCAGAAACAAAACTTCCATGTACGTCATCCCGTTGTACATCTTTCGTCATCTTTCATCGCGATTTTCTGGGCCGGTACTGTGCTTCCCACGGATCTTCAGGCCAGTTCTCCGAGTTACTAGGTGCGCGATTATGTGCCGCATCGCAACAATCTTCTGAGCCCCTTGGACTCCCTGAAAGCGACGTCACGGCCAGATGGTGCAAATGCGGGTTCGAAGCTCGAGCCCGTGGCATCACAGGGATAACTCCGACTGTGGTAGTTCTTTTGCCGCGCCCCGGTGTACTCGTCTTGATCAAAGCTTTGTCAACCTTTTTGATCCCCGATCCCCTGTAAGATTCGTCCCTTATACTGTTTCCATCATCACTGTCGCTGAATCCTCCGATGAACATACCCTCCTTGATGTCCACCAATTCATGCCCAGGGGGTTCTCGGCCCGCTCCTGAGGGTGATTTGAACCGTATGAAACACCTCCTGATTTTCCGGAATACTCGCGCCAAAAAGACCTTGAGCTTCCCTTCCTTTTTCAGTTTTGCCTGTCTTGCTAATGGGCGCTTCTTCCTTTTGCGAATACAGTCGTTGAAAAAGATTGCGCCCCCTACGGCCGCTGCCAAGGCACCCAGCATCGTAGCGGCAACCCAAAATGCTCTCTGTTCCCGCTGTTCGCGAACACTGCAATACAAATTTAGCCGTGCCTCATCCTTAGGATAGCACATTTTGCAAACATCAATCTGGGCAGTCGTTATTCGGGATTTCGGCTTTGTACATATAACCTTTAGATCGCCGATCCTGCATACATTCTCCTTGCAGCTGAGTAGTTGTGGCGTTTCTGGTGTATTGGGCGAACCAGTCGCCTCGGGTTTGAAATCCAGTGGTGCGTAATCTCGTTTAGAGCGGATATGAACCGGGAGTTGCTCCATTGTGTCGATGATATTTCGACTGCTCAACTTCATCTGCTCACATCCATATTCACAAAGAGAACTTGAGGAAGTGGGCTGTGAGTTTATCGAGTAGACTGGGGCAGCACATTCGCAGTCATCGTAAAGCCCGCTTTTCCTTAGCTCTGCACTGTTCATCGTCGAGAGATTCAAATGCGAGTTATCTCCTTTGACCCATCGAAGGAACGTAAATATCGCCTCTCGACAGGACATGATACTTGACTTTGTCACCTGAGCAGGCAATTCGGGCTCATCGTCGGGCCCATAAAGAAGGAGGTCTGCGCCACACGTTTCCAGGTCCCCTACCAACCGTCTAAACTGTTCTGACTGAAGGAGTTTGTGTCTGAATATCATGGGGCTTGTCTCGCCACCATAAATCTTGATGTTGCCGTCCTTAATATCCTCAACATAGTTGGGCGAAAAGGACTCCGCTTCTCCATCATGATCTGAGGTTGCGATGTGTAGCTGAGAAACCAAAGAATCCAGCGTGCTCTTGCGTGTGACTGTGTCAGCTCCGATCGACTTTGCTAAGGCATCCAACACGGCTTAGTCCAGGATATCTCAGTTCAAAAGACGTAGACTCACCACAAAGGACCAAGGCAGTCGTAGTGAAGACCGCTATTCTGGACTGCCAATGCATCTCCGTTAAAAGTATGCTGAGTATTTCGGACAATGAACCCTGCTGTGATAATCAAAATGTCGGAGTGATTGAAACGAGGAATTACGATTCAAACACTGGAGGATATGCCCACATTTTGTTATGCTCGGAGATGTGGTTGTGATGGCTGTGGAGTGCCTACCAACCACTGACTGGGTCGCTCTTTCCCGTGGTGTAGTTCTCGATAGTGGATGCAAAAGCGAGGCAAGAAGGGCCTGGACGAAATAGGTAGTTGCATAGGCCACACCCTGGACTTTGTACTTCAATTAAACTGTTGGTATCGTATTTGCTGCTATTATCCAACTGATAAACAGCACACTGCATACTATATAGGTATGCCACTGCTAGTAAGTACACTGTGCCGGTATCTTGGGCACCGGCATGGAGATGCCCAAAAGGGACTATCGGATTACTGAGAGGAAGAAAGGCGGGGAAATTGTAAAAGCAGGTTCTCACGGAAAAGGCAACACAGATCTTTGCATGTCGAATACAAGTGAACGTGGTGAAACGGACTGAATAGTTTTCAAAGATTGTTTTTCAAAAGACACTGCCAGGGCTATGGAAGCACTCTATGAAGATGTGCTTCTCTGCGGAAAATATTCTTTCGTTGATCCCTCAACTGGATGGAATACATGTTGCATATGTACCTGTGATACCGGGCGGCTAGTCCCATAGCCCTGTCCATGCTGGTATTCGGGTGATAGGGATCGCCGAACAAGTCCTGGATGGTACCCATGCTGCGATATCTGGCGCGATTGTTGCTGTTGCTGCTGGTCGAGTCTCGCAGAGAGCATCGTTTTGATATCGAACGAATTTCGCCTGAAATCATTTGGCAACGTCCGCATATTCCAGCGACGGAGAGCGTATTCAAATACTGAATTGGCTTCATATAGGCATGTTAGGGCCCGTTTGGCACACTCATGACGGTTGTTCAGTATTGGTTGTAACGAGAGGGGAGGACCGCCGTTGCTGGTTATCGACTTGGGTAACCTTTGTTGCTGATCAATTGGCGCATCTTGCAGAACCTCATTGTGGTTCTGTCGCAGTAGATTAAGAAGTTTGCAAGCCACAGTGTAAGTGCGCTCGATGTCCATATATGTTAGGAGGGAACTGAAAGTCGTTGGCGTTGTGATTTCGTTGTATATCTGGGAGATGAAGTTGACAGAATATTCGAAGAGCAAAATCTGATTCGTTTCACTGGTTGTCGGCGAACGGTTTGATGGAGATAACACGAGGATAAGAGTGTATATAAATTCAAGGTGAAGCAGTAGAGAGAAGTGAGCAGGTACTTCGGTAGGACAGCTTTGGTACCAATTAGTTGCTGCTGAGCAGCGTTCCCAGCATATTGATTGCGCATTGGAGGAAGCCTGTCGTCCACCAAAAAACATATCCTGATAAGCGGCTGATTGAAAATGGCGAATCTGGAAGATGAAAAGAGCAGGTCTAATGTTTCTGAGGAATAGTCCACCCTGCAAGGATGGCGCAGGTGCAGACAGAGGTGAGTCACATGGAAATGGTACGTTGATTGAATCATCAGAAAATGAAAACGCCCGACCTAAAGCCGTGCTGACGTATCTAGATCCGAGTCGAGCTTTTAGCTTTCCATCGATGCAGAAGGACGTTGCACAACATACCTGTCAAGAGAATACACACAGTGAAAAGTTTTCCGACGAGCGTCCAAAAGAGCTTTATCCATATAAGCTGCCGAAGCATGCTCTTGATGGATGCCCAAGTCAGTAGCGACGCGCGCGGCTATTCCTATGAGATACCATGTTCTAAAATGAACGGGGTTGAGGGTTGAGTACATGGCTAAAAGTAGGATGGCTTGGATTCCAGCAATGGTGCCTGGTTTGAAGACGTCCTCAGCATACCCAAGAGCAACATGGACGTGGGACATCGCCACCTGGCAGTTCCCGTCGTCCATCACTCGCGACTTGGAGGCTGCAGAGATGGCCAACACCATGCGCAGTGTCCAATGGTCCTGGCTGCTGGCAAAACGGCCATGATCTTGGTAGATGGCATCCACTGACGCCCAAAACTTGGTCTCAGAGAGAAAAGGTATGATGGGATGGAAGTTGTCAAAGTAATCCAACGTGAGGCCTGCGACCTGAGAATGAGGTGGCAATTCAGTCCGCGGGAGAGATCGAGGTAACGGCTCCGCTATAGCGACGGTAAGAAGCAGTCCGGCAAACGAGGTCGAAGCACGAATTCCGTAAAAATCCCTAGAGGTAGCATTGACGGCCCTGAATAATTAGTATACATGGAAGGCAGATATCTAGACAAGTTGATGGAGAGAAAAGGCAACCAACAAAAAACCAAAATCTCCCACTAGATCGTCGATATCCGAAGACTCCTTGCCATACGAGGTGTCAGTGTTAGTAACTGAATTGTTGGCGACTGCTGTGACGGCATTTCTATTTTCCAAATCGAGCTCCGCAGCGCAGAGACCTTGTTGGCGCCGCCGCGCTGCTTCGATCTGTTTCTCGAGTCGCTCGCACTGGGCCTCGAGCGAAGCCACGTAGCTCCTTTCCTTGCCCTTGGCAAACTCATCTGTAGCCCCAGAGCAGCTCGTACTCCTCCCCGACCTCTCACACGCTGAGCAGGCAGGCAGTTTCCCATCGCATTTGATTTTGGCGTTGCGGCATCTGGAGCATGCGGCGACAGGGCGACTGACTTTGAGAAGTGGGGTATCTAGATCTGGATAAACTGACGCCATGGTCTGCAGCAACCTGGGATCGTGTTAGAAGAAGTTTCGCAGCGCATATCGAACATGAGGGGATGTTGTCGTTCTGGGCCTTGGGATGAGAATCCCGACGAGGGTGTGAAAGGCCATCAGGAATTGATAAGGTGACCGGTACGGAATAATCTGAAAACATGGGGCATCGGCACATTGGAAAGGGTGTATCTTTTGAACAGAACCTTGCTAAAAAGCAAATGATGGACGAACCTTGCACATCCATCGTCCAGTGGGCAGCGCAAACGAGGAGTCGAGATGGCGAGGCTCACAGGGCCATTCGTGTCGACGCTCGTTAGCTTTTCAGCCCTATCGGCCGACCCCGTCCACTAAGTTAGAGCTGAGATTCTTATCGAGATGGGGCCCAGGATGGAGAACCTCACTTGCTCCTCCAGTTCTGTTCTGGGGTTGCGAGTTGGTGAAGGGAATATTTGTTGGTGAGCTTTGTCAGGGATCCCAACCGTAAGTTAAGGTCCGTTTTCTCCCATCCCCACGCTTGCACAACCCGATGGCCCTTCGTTTCTCTAGTTGCACAGAACACGACTGTCGAAGCGGTCACACTAAAGACCTCGATCAAATAGTTGAACTGTTTTGTTGAAGTGCGACAGTTGATGATATAAACCGAGTTCCTATTTCTAACACGGGTATGGAGTACGCAAAATGCTTTGGTGAAAACAGAACTACGAGCATGCAATTTCTCGCCTAACGCGTTGAATTACGGAATGACTGTTGTCGTGATAAAGACGACACTGCGTTCTAATAAGAGCCACAGGCGTAAACTCTCCCAACCGCGGGGTAGATTCGCTTCAAGCGCCTCTAGAAGGGAACTTCTAGGTACTGACAACCTCAAACGCTTTGTCACCTGTCAACGGTCAAATACTCCTGCATACGGTCGAGAGTTTTGGTCAAGGCGCGAGTTTTTCGCGAAGCTTCAGGATCCTCTTGATCCTCATGATATTGAAATGCGAGCGAGATCTTTCGTGCGCCAGGGGGATCAAACAACTACCGTTATCCGCATTTGCAGTGGGTAAGAGACGAAATTGCGTGAAAAGGTGATTCAGCAAGGTTGACAATGGTTTGGGAATATACGTTGAATGGAGGACCCAGTAACAACGAGAGACTACGTGGACAGGCGGACACGCGCGAATTCGCGTCAGGCATTTAGCATGGAATACCCTATATAAAAATCTTCCTCAGCTGCGGTAGGAGCGAAGAGCATTGAGCAAAGGCTTGATGGGTTCAACAACCGGGGTGACGACTGCCCGTCTCTCAATGAATACTGGTAAGGAATTGGCTAAGCGGGAACAAATCCAACTAGGGAGACAGCTTCAGGATTAGCAAAGAGACAGGGTGGAAGAAATTGGGGGAGTAGAGCTGTGGTCCGATCCTCACCATTATGGTATTCGGTCTTCTCCCTCGTTGATCCAGACATTCCCGTTGAAGAATTCAAACCTCTGAGGGAGCCTGGCGGGGCGATATTCACCGGAAGGAGGAAATAATTACGATCTTCCCCCGGTCATGACTGCCGATGACTAATCTAACTAGTTAACGATCCTCCTCTTCACCACCGACCCGCGCTCCATCTTGAACCACGACACACCTCGCTTGAACTGGCGCCTGGAGGATGGGATTATTCATGCTTACATACTGCTGTCCTCAGCTCTGCCCCTTCGGTGATTATCCGGCTGGTTCGTCCCTGGCTCTCTACTAGGATAACACCGAGAGAACTGCTGTACTCATTATGGAACGTGCCGCGTCGCAGACGCAGTTCGGCTCCTCACAAGCTCGTCATGGAGTTCGCGGGCGGAAGCTAATCACGCCGATGGAGAGGTGTTATCTTTGAACTACCTCTTCTTTTTCTATATGGTATCTGGGATTCATATCTTAAATACACTCTCTCGGTCGAGCTGTCGAAATTTTGGACACAGGACATACATGCATGGTGGGTGCTCAAGGGGCGCTTTGCCAGAAATTGTGGCTTGAACCTCTACACTACTAGGCTCTCAGAGACAGAAGGCTTGTGCCTTGCTCTGACTTCGTCTGTTTGGGAATTGACTCCTGGCATCAGATTCCTCCAGCGCCAGGGTCATAGTGCAAATATTAATCCCATCATGGGATGAAATTTGTCCGTAGCAGACTCTACTATGCCTGCTGATGGTAGGTCTTGCTTGATCTCAAGTTATGTCCATTACGCTACTATCCGCTTCGGTTTCATCAATTGATACTGATTCACAGTGGATTAATTCTGTGATATATACTGTGCATGAAAGTGGTCATGACTTTACCCTCAGAATAACTCCAATATGTGGCATCAAGGTCTGTTTGGCACAGCCACAAAAAATTTGATCTTGCTGTCTACTATGGCCCGGTGTGAACGTCAACCCGATTTACAAGTGTGCATCGACGGTTCTGCAAATTCCTTTCCAAGCACTGCTCGAAGCTGGTGATGTTTTGTCGTGGCATAAAACATCAAACGAACAGATTGCCGTACACTTGCTGTTTCGCGTGTCTCGCCTTGCATAAAGCCCTCCCGGTGCGGCAAATTGGCTCCTGACCAAAATGTCACAGGTTTGGCGGTGCGACCGTCACAGCCCACCAGAAGGCTACGGCTCCTTCAAGAATACATTAAAGATTGCTCTCTCCCGTGTCAAGTAAGAAAACGATAAACAATTCCGATCTGATTTTCGAGAGGGCACCGTATACCGCCTACCAACGGTCACCATGAAATTCGTCACCAACGCCCTTCTGACCTTGGTCACGACCTTGCCCGTTGTATGGGCGGGTGAAATGCTGACTGCTGCAGCCGGTGCTAAAGACGTCATTCCCGATTCATACATCGTTGTTATGAATGAAGGAATCACAGAAAACGATTTTCAGACGCACAGAACCTGGGCGATGGGAATGATCCAGAAAGCCAACCGAAAACGAGGAGTCGCATATGGAGGTGTGACTCGGACCTTCAATGCCACGGCACTGAAAGGCTATAGTGGTTCATTTGACCGACAGACGATTCAGCAGATTGCAAATAATACTGACGTGAGATTTCTCTGATACCTGCCATGGACAGCTCTTCCTAACTCCGCACAGGTTTCGTATGTCGAACCTGACAGAATGGTCAATATCACAGCTTTCGTGACGCAGAGAGACGCGCCGTCTTACGGCCTTGGACGAATTTCCCATATTCGACGGGGTAACAATAACTATATCTTCGATGAATCCGCTGGTCAGGGCATCACTATCTACGGGGTCGATACCGGCATCGATATCAACCATCCGGATTTTAGCGGCCGTGCGGTTTGGGGTACAAATCAGATCAACAATATTGACCAGGATGAGAATGGACATGGGACCCATACCGCTGGAACATTTGCCGGAACGACCTTTGGCGTGGCTAAACGTGCTAACATTGTCGCCGTCAAAGTCCTCGATGCCCAGGGGGGTGGAAGCGCGAGTGGTATAATTGCAGGAATCAACTGGTGTGTCACTCACGCCAGGCAAAACAACATCCTTGGCAGGGCCGTGATGAACCTCAGTCTTGGTGGCTCTGGAACACGATCCTTTAACCAAGTTGCGACCAATGCTGCAAGGGCCGGTATATTTCTCGCTGTTGCAGCAGGAAACGACGCTGTGAGTTATGTTTCCGGGCCCTCTCATGTACGCATTCGTGGCTAATCGTATCATAGGTGGATGCGGCCAATACCTCCCCGGCTTCTGCCCGTGGTGTATGCACAGTTGCTGCAAGCACTGAAGAAGACACTCGAGCGGACTTTTCTAATTTTGGAAGTGTTGGTAAGGTTAACTTCAATGCATTTAGAGGAGTGATAGCCACTAACCAAATCCCCTTTTCTAGTTGATGTCTACGCACCAGGCGACAAGATTCTTTCCACATTCCCTAATAACGGCAGAGAAGTCTTGTCCGGTACATCAATGGCTGCTCCGCACGTTGCGGGAGTAGGTGCCTACCTCATGGCCTTGGAAGGAATTACTTCCAACCAGGTCTGCAACCGGATTAGGAGATTAGCACAACCAAGTATCAGCAATCCAGGGCCGAACACTACGAACAGATTGCTGTATAACAATAGCGGAGTGTAAGTTGCACAGTTCTTATATTTGTGCGTGATTGGATGAGCAAATTGCATATTTCCCTTCATGTATTCCTTTTTCACCCTTATGAATCAGTTGTAATTCTTCCTCAATCCCTCATAATCCTATTGTCTAATTGCTCTGCCCCCTTTTGATTCACTTTGGAGAGTCTAAACGTTGATTTTTGACATTGAATAGGGGATCGATTTTCTACAACCTGTGTGTTTTATTGGAGAACTCCCAAGCCCGGCGCATCTTCCCCCTGTGCTGATGTCTTTACGATACCCTATGTATTATTTTCCTTTCCGAAAGCCGCAATCTTTTTAATATAAACATAGATGTTGTTCATGAGCATTGTTTTGAATCAATTTGAAGCGACGGGCCTCTGTGCAGGCCTATAATTTGATATGTTTGTGTCACTCAAAGGGCTCTGTGAGTCTCGAATAACTTCTGAACAACAGCGTCGGGTTACGCACAGGGAAAATAGCTGGAGGTCTCGCCGAGGTTTGATCTCCTTCTCTCTGTGAAGAATCATGATATACCTTAAGAGCTAGGAAGATCAGCAAGGGCCGTGCCCCTGGCATGGTAGGAGCAATCATCCCCTAGACATAATCTGGCAACTGCGGGCGTTCATTATTATTGTATGCTCCGGCATTTCTTTCGGCTTATTTTTACACAAGCCTCTTGCACAAATATCCGACGGACTATCTCCGTAGCTAGCGGATATTATATGCCGTAGTTCCTGTCTGTGCAGATGTACCCCAGAGTCACATCACTAGCAAAGAAAATTATGATCCGGTATGGCTTAAGATAACTAGCAGTCGGTGCCTCTGTTGAGGTTCATACTACTGTACCACCGTAATATAGCCGACGTCGTGTGACATGTTTTTGCCATCTCTGCAGGCACGCGATAGCCGACTACTTTGTAACTGACCTTCTAGAATCGCACAAGTCGGAACTGTGCTCATCCGTAAGGGGAGTAGTACACGGTAGTAGCATAGCAAGGGTTACGCCTTGGAAGCCCATTGAAGATCGACCTTTTTATCATCATCATCATCCATCCTAGCGAGTTGCTGGCAGACGATATCCTGGTGCGCCCTGCTCCCAGCAATTGGCTCTGCGAGTCTGTGGAGTACCGCGCATATATACCTTGAATAGAATTTCACGTGCGGATTTACCCCAACTTCCCGAGACTTGGATCCAGCCAATCCTACGGCGCCGCTTGAGCTTATCATTTATGCTAAGAAACCTTAACTGCACGTCCATCGTCGTGTGAGTTTCACCATCTCAAACACGCGCAGGGTCGTGTCTCGGGTTCCTCGAGGATGTGTACCTTTCCATCCTTCTCGAAGAACGGGAGATTCTCAGATCATCCCTGGTGCGGAAGTTAGGGACTCATCACCAGCAGTTGATGATGATGATGAGCAGCTAGCAGTCCAACGGCGGAGACTCTGGAGTCGATCTTTGCATTAACGGCGGGGCCGTTTGCATTGCCGCACAGAGGGACCATCCTGTGATTTGCAACCTAACTATCATCCATCTTAACGCCAAGCTGTGCCTCCGCATGATGATATCGCCCCTTTTTGGGCAAGGTGCCTGAGCTGGGCCGGGGAATCCTGGTCGACGTGGAGTCGTCTTCCAACCAAGAAGCCTAGGATAATCCTACCATCCGGGATCATTAACGGTGAAGTGGCTGACGAATTCGCGCCCACGCGAGAGACAAGCTTTTGGTCAATATAACTCCCTGGATTGTTTTCACTCGGCTGTTTTGGATAAGAGATGGTGGACGTTTCATTCGAGCTCAGAAATGAGCACAATTTATTCGATTTCCGATTTTGTGAGGATGGCTGTGATTGTGCTGGATACCCCAGCGGAAGTGTCAGCCCTCTGGTCACTGCACACCGTCAGCTGGGATAACTAGTCAAGGCAGCACAGCAGCCGATGAGTTAGACTTGCTTATGGGTTCAATACTTTACCTATCCTCTAAAAGGTGACGTACGATTTCACCGCACTGAAACGCCCCTCATGATGCTTCTTCCCAGGCGGTTTACGTCGGTGACCAAACAAAACTAGGTTCCCCGAAACATACTCCTCTCTGGCTGAAGATCACTATCCTATTTTGAGCATGGGCGTGGAAGGGAAATTATTGAGGAGGGTCCGTTGGAGCATCCATAGGGTTGCGGTGAACGAAACAGCCGCCCCTTAAATCCTGGGCGCGCACGACACATCACTCCGCCCAGAGGAGCCAAAACGCCTGCGGATATCATTCATTATTATAGCTAAAATTGGGGAACAAGCTGCCCTGCAATCTGCGTGCTGCGGTACAACGTAAGTAACTTGTTCCTTGTGCCAACGTCTCGCGCTATGGACAGCATATCCCAACCATAAAACTGTTTATAGGCGCCTTCCTGAAGGGAACTGGCGTCTGGAGGGGTCGTCTGTATAAAAGCCCAGTTGGCCCTGCGAACTGGTCGTCTTTCTTCTAGAATTCCAGACGTTCGAGTGTCATCTACAGAGCCGGCTGCGCCGATACCCTGAACTGTCCAAACCGTGTGACACGTCGGGTTCTCGTCCTCGCCCTGCATCATGAAGTCATTCGCTATCCTCTCGACGCTCGCAGCGTCCGTCCTCGCTGTGACTATCCCAGCGCATACTGCGAACTACGATGGATACAAAGTCGTCCGTATCCCAACCCAGGAGAACAACTACGCCAAGGTCGTCGATGTGATCAAATCTTTGAACTTGTCGACATGGAAATTCCCCAAGGCCGCCGGTTCAAATGCCGACATTGTCATTCCACCACAGCAGCTCGCGGCGTTTAACAAAGCAATTGCTGGCCTAAAAACCGAGATCATGCACGAAGATCTTGGCGTCTCGATGGGCAATGAGGTATCTCAGTCTGGCGTCTACTCTGGTATGTCAATGCGCAGATACTTTGTTTAAGAAAACTGTATGCTAATCATTTCTTTCTAGCTGGCGCAAATGTCACAGATGATTGGTTCAGAGCGTACCACAGCTTCAATGACCATATGACCTGGCTCAAGAATCTTCAGCGAGAGCACCCTTCCAACTCTGCGATTGTGACTGTTGGAAACAGTCCCGAGGGCCGCCCAGTTACTGGTATCCAGATCTGGGGTAGCCAGAAGGGAAAGCCTGCCATTGTCTGGCACGGAACCACTCACGCCCGTGAATGGATCACGACTATGGTAGAGATCTATATCTGTGTCTAAGACATGTTCATGATTATCGTTCTAATTATGTCTTCTAGGTCACGGAGTATCTCGCCTACAACCTTCTTAAGGACCCTGCAGGCAAGTCCATGCTTGAGAAATATGACTTCTTCATCTTCCCTGTCGCCAATCCCGATGGTACGTATAACCTTCTAGTCTTTGAATCGACCAAGTGAGAAGAAGCCAGCTCCTAACGGTAGCTCTCGCATAGGATTCGTTTATACTCAGACCCGTGACCGTTTGTGGCGCAAGAACCGTGTGCCCAACCCTGGTGCATGCCCAGGCACTGACTTGAACCGCAACTGGCCTTATAAATGGGAGGGATCGGGCTCTTCGCCAGACCCATGCTCAGATACCTACAGAGGTTCGTCCTGACCGCTTTCTGAGTATCTTTTGTGGTACATGGACTTACCGATTTTCTATAGGACGCTCTCCTGGCGATGCCCCCGAGACTAAGCTCTGGCTTCAATTCCTGCCCAGACTCATCAGAGGCCAGGGAGTGAAGCAATACATTGACTGGCATGCGTACTCTCAACTCTTCATGACCCGTAAGTGCTTCTCATGTTGGGGATCAAGTCTACTCGACTCTAAAGCTAATCAATTTTCTCCTAAATAGCATACGGATACAGCTGCTCTGCCCGCCCTGGCAACCACAACACGCTCCTCTCTCTCGCAAACGCATTCGCCCAGGCCCTCCGCGCCGTCCACGGCACTGCTTTCAAGACTGGCCCCATCTGCAACGTCATCTACCAAGCCAATGGCAACAGTGTCGACTGGGCCGTCGATGTCGGCAAGATCGAAACCGCATTCGCCGCCGAGCTCCGCGACACTGGCCGATATGGCTTCGTTCTTCCAGCAAATCAGATCATCCCAAGTGGAGAGGAAACTTGGGCCGGTGTCAAGGCCATGTTTGCGAAGATGTAAATTAGGGCCTAATAAAGGCGGTCCTAATCCTCTTGTGGAAACTGTGTTTCCGCATGCGATCGTTATCGCATTTCTAGTACATACTTTATATACAACCTACATTTTCAAATATAATGTTCTCTCAGAATATGAGGATTGGTTTTATTATACTTAAGATATGGACTGTATTAATTCTGGCGTAGCAATCCCCGGCCAAATGTGAAGGGACTGCGGTGTTTGGGGCACACTATCCGGCACCAATTATAACCAGCACAGTCAATACTGGAGAACGGACCCCCCAAGCCTACTTTTACAACAATTAACATGGACCGACATTTTTAACAACCCTTGAGCGCCTGTGTGACTAGGACATTTCCGTGCTGAGCCATATCAGAAACCTGCAAGCTAGACATGTATCTTACTCCAGTCTCAAATTCGTCAGTTCCTGCAGGCTGAATGAAGGTTGCATTAGTCGCAGCGCGGAATTCTTAGCGGTCTGGAATAAGGCTGGAATCCAATGCGGGGTCTTCCGTGTAAGGCTGGTTCAGCTGAGCGTTGCTGAAGTGGTATTGGCGACGGAGCATGAGGGCGTTTGCCGCGGAAAGTTCAAAATCAAAGATACGGCGTCTCATTGCTACTTCGACCTTCATTTGCTTTTTCTCTTCTTGCTCCGGCTGGTGGTGGTTCGATATCATTATTGAGGAGGAAAAACGAGATTGAATAATACTTGTATGCAATTTGCGGCTGAAATTGGGGCCTCGGATGTTACATAAGCAGCGGGGTGTGACTAAGCGGACGCTAAACCCAAAAGCCCGCCCCATCCCCACTTCCCGACTCGGCCAAGAGCAGCTGCTTCCACAACATCTCACGAGCTCCGCGAGCCTCGAGTGCACCCCGCTACAACAAACGTTTGCCTGGGAGAAGACTGACAACAGAGCACAGATGATGACGGTCGAGCTCTGATATACGCCCTGATTTTACATCAATGGACACTGGCGACTCGAAATCTGCCGCTCGCAGAACCCATTCGCCAAAAGCCTCGTCTTTGTCTGCAGACGAACCGACGAGTGGGCGCATTGCGCATACTCTAACCGCCTGCACAAGATGTAGACAGGTAAGCCACTTTTGTTTCGTCGACTGAAGGCTTTGCGACTTATTCACTGCGCATTTCCTCCTCGTTCATGGTTCTAGTATGTCAGTGATTAATTGGGCTCAAGTAGAGGAAATCTAGATGCGACACGGGAATCCCGCGGTGTGGTCCATGCCAACGGAGCAACTCTAAGTGCGTATATTTTGATCCCGCAAGGAATACCACCATCCCACGGACGTACATCCTTCAATTGCGAGACCGGGTAAAAAGCCTCCAGGATGAGCTCGCGCGCGTGGAAAGCCAGATCGACCATTCCCCGGATCCGGAACTCATGGTCCGTGGAGGAGGGTTGATTAAATTCAAGGAGAATGACGAATCGAGGTTTTTGGGCCCGTCAAGCGGCATTGCGATCACACGCTTTGTGATGGAAATGGCAAAACAGAACACAGACACAAAAAGCATAAAGGAAGTTGTGAATGAGACGACTGCACAACAGATCAAACATGTCTTTACAGCGGAGAGCCAGAAACCAACGTCGAAGATTTATCCTTTGATAAGCTCTATCGCCCAGCCGGATCTACCCAAACGGGATTTGACTGATAAAATGGTGGACTTGTTTATGGCCAAGGGTATTATCTCTGTTGCTTTTGGTCCCAGAACTTCATCGCACATCACAGTCGGCTGACTTGTGTGAGTTACAGCTCAATATATGCTTCCCACCTTGCACGAGCCATCTTTTAGACGAGAGGTTGACGCAGTTTACAATGGGTCCGAAGACCCCTGCCAAAACTTCCAATTGAGGATCGTGATTGCCATCAGCATGCAAAAGTTGAGCACACAGTTTGCCGGATTAGCGGATGCGTTCTATCTGGCTGCTTTACAGTATTTGGATGCGTGTATCAGAAGGATGGATATTTCCACACTCCAATGTCTGGCGCTCATTGGCCAATACTCCCTCTTGACCCCAACGAGAACGGCTGCATATTGGGTTGTTGGGACTGCAGTGAAATTATGCCAGGATTTGCGGCTTACTGACGAAACCACTATCACAAGGTCACCTACTGGACGACCGCTGAACTGCCTTGAGGTTGATATGCGGAGACGATTGTTCTGGATCATCACATCGATGGAGTACGGTCTCGCCCACAGTCTAGGCCGGCCGAGCGCCTTCTGTGTTACTCATGACCATATTAACGTCAAGTTCTTTGAGATGGTGGATGACAAGTATATCACCCCTGAAGGCGTGGCACCAGAGGCCCGGCCCATAATGAAGAAGTGCATCGCGATTCATTTTATGAAAATGAGGTTCCTTCAAGCTGAGATCCGGCGTACGCTTTACTTGAGAAAACGGGAAACACCAATTGATGACCAAGACCCATGGTTTGCGCAGATGCTGGACAAAATCGATCACTGGGTAAATTCTTGTCCCCAGAACGATGAAGGGAGTGGGCTCAGCAAAGTTTGGTATGGCCCGCCACGTTTCTGTATTCACGTGCACTAGCCTGTATAGAGCGGAGGGTTTTTATATACACTAACGCCTTGCAGGTTCGAAGGAAGACGCAACACCATGATTGTGTTCATGTACCGACCATCACCGCAGGTTCCAGAACCCTCATTACAAGCGGCACAGAGATGTTATGAGGCTTGCGTGTTTAACCTCAGGATGCACAAAGAGCAAGTGATGACAGGTTCTGTTGATCTAACATGGATCTGGACACAATCTGTCTGCATGGCTCTGAACACGATCTTATGGTCACTATCCTACCCTGGCATCCGGCAGGAGCATCCGAAGGAGGAAGTAATTGAACATTTCAACATTGCCATGCAGGTACTGGCTGTCAGCGCTGAGCGTTGGCCAGGCGTTGAGTCGTGTCTACAACTTTATAGGAGCCTTATAACTGGGTGTCTAAAAGCTTACGGTAGTGACGAATCTTTCGTCGTGCAGTCACCATCAAATCGCCCCTCTCCAGCCTCAACGCACGATGTTGCAAGTCCGCAACAGATGTCCAGTCCAGATCCTAGTACATCCGCTTCATTAATGCCGCCTCAGCGTCCCTCACTCTCCAATGGACCAGCAACGGTGTCTTCTGAAAGTTCTTACACAAACGATCCTTTTGAGCAATCAACCGCATACTCCGTGCAAAATGGGTACCGATCTGACTCGCAACGTACCATCCCGCATTCTACCGCCTCACCCTATCTCACAGACTGTGCTTCTCCCCAGCCGACCGTATCGGCATCTCTGTGCAATTCCCCGTCTGCCATGGCACAAACTCAGCAACTCCTATTCGACCCAAGCTCATTCCACAATCCCATGCCCTCCGTTGTTCCCGGTCTACAAAACTGGGACGCAAACTATACAGCTGCATCCACGATGGCCGGGCATCTTTCTTTCGCCAATGCTGAATATGATCCGATGGTTTGGACGGGCACTTTTGGTGAACAGTACTCGCAATTTTTCCACCAATCATATCAGAATGCTTGTTGGAGGAATCGGAGCTTGAGTCGAGAAGAGACGTCGGAGCTGATGGCACATCTTGTCGACGAGCTTCCTGATGTCTCCTATTTCATCAATGAATCTGCTACTTTCTATAATAACGCGATGACATAACTCTTTATTATATCCCCAGACCTTGGAACACTTTTGCTCAGTTTCTTCTGCTCTATCGATGATATCCTCTTTTTTTTTTTTTCAAGTTTGGTTTGTCTTGTTTGCAAGGAAAGGGTTGGGATATTGCTCATTTGGTCGCCTAACGGCGTGTCTTTTTTGGGTTTGCGGGCTCGCGCCTGTCCTCATACTTGCCGCTTCAAACCCCATCAATCCTATACTCTATATCCTGCACCCCGTCTCTGAAACACGGAACCAAACACTGATAGCTGTTAGCTCGGAAGACAGTTTCGTCTCAGTTTGCTGAAATTACTCTTGATCTTGCTGTCATTTTTGAGTGTTGTTTTGGCGACCCTATTTATGCTCCTCCCATTGTCTTCAAGAGTAACGTCTAACAATACTTCCTGGGAAGACATCCATATTTGAGCTATGTTTGTACGGATTGGCCCTTTGTACAAATATGTAGCCATACTCAATGCAATGACTTTGAAATTGATTCATCGTTATTCAGAAAACGCCCAACCAAAAACCCATAGGGGGAATATATCATGTTTCAAGTTCCCATATCTGTATTCATCCTATCGAAGCTATCTCTAGGATTGCCTATGTACATACATGCATACAGGTATCATAGGTACAGAGCAGGAGGCAGATAAAAACACAGCCTTTGCGAAACAAGTCTTCTTCTCCCTTTGTTGCAATGTAGAATGTATAACCTGTACGCGGGAACTGAACTGTTATGTCTTTTTTTTTCCTCCCCATCAAACTTGCCGTTCTCATCTGGGATATCAGAAAACCGAGGATTTGACCCGGTGTAAAAAGGTGGGCAGGTTCCCATGCCTTTCGCTGTTTCTTCTCGGTAGACGGCTTGCTCATCTCGTGCTGCTTGCTTTGCAGAACGTCAGCACGAGGAACGAGCTGCACAACGGATGTATAAAACAGCATCAGGATCATAGTTCTCAGCTCCAAATGCGCACCAAAAGAACATCAAACAAGCAGCGCTTCTCCACTCTCCTTCCATGAACCACGTACAAATACCGTGGGGAAGCAAGTAGCATAAACAGCAGCGGTGGCGGCGAAGCAGAAATGCAAACGCAAATAGCAAGTAGTGCATAAATTGAACCAAATTTGGAAGAGAAAACAAAGAGCTCAAGGGGAAAGTAAACAGGGGGAGGCTATTACCTTGAGTTCCAAACAATCTTACCAAGGCCCCGCTGAAAACTGGAAAAAAAACGAAACACGAAGCCATGCTGGGGCAGGACAAAGAGCAAAAAGCGCACGAGTAGAAATAACAGGTGCTTTGTGATTAGAACACCCACCCATTAGACCAGACCAGAGAACCCCGAAGAAATCAAAACCAATAGTCTTAAACGCCATTTTTAGACCGAGGCGGGTATATCCTACGCCATTATGCAATTTGCCCCAGTAATAATAAAAGTAGACGGAAACTGAGAAAAAAACCGTAATTTGTGTACAGCGAAGTCGAAGTCGAAGTCGAAATCGAGGGTGTGTCCATAACGGGAATCGGAACCGAATCGAATCGTCGATGATTCCGTAATGAACATCCGCAAAGGTGAAAATATGATACTAGGAGGAGTCATAGAAAGGGACCTCTCATCTTCGACGTGGCAATTTTTTCGTTATGCGTAGCAACAGGCTTTCGAGCGCGCAGTGAATATCGTCTCATTCATCGTAGCGTCATCGTGCGCCCACGCCGAACATGCCGACACCGTAACTGCCTTTCCGTTCGGTTAACGAAGGTGGAACCACCGAAATATGATCCTGTAGAAATGTTTATGTTAGTTCTCAAAACAAGAGTCAAAGGTCAAAAGACCTTCGGAAGTGATTGTAAGATGGGCGCCACCTTTTTTCGTTTCTTTTTGACTGAACTTCGGCTCCCTTCTTCACTATTTGAATAGAGGCCGCCGTCCAGTTCAAGTTCATCATCCGGAAAACCTTCCCCGTAACCGACAAAACTGCTATCATTGTAGCTCCGCTTCTTGCCCGTACGCTTCGGTCTACCGGAATCAGCGGTGGGCATAGGAGTCGATACTGGCGTGCCATTGGTCTGAGTGGGCTGTCGAGAAACACCGGCAATTGCATCTCCTGCCTTTTTCGGTTGAGCGACGGCGGGGACGTGTTTGGGTGGTTTCTCGTGGCCCAGTACATCCTCCCAGTATTCGTTGTTTGGCACACGCCCTGGTTCCAGTTTCATCGCTCTCATATGCAACTTGTGCAATGCTGAATCAGGCTCCGCAACTTTGATCTCCTTTCCAAAGACCTTTTGGTTCTGCCACTCTTCCTCTGGCCACATGGTCAACTGCCTCAATCCTCCCGGCGTTCCCGGCTCGTGCTTAACTGGCTTGTTTCTCCCGGACAGTCCCATGCCCTTGATTTTCCCTTCGTACGATTTTCTGAGCCTGTTAATCTTTTCACCAGTAACTGGGTCCGTCCGGGCAACCGAGGCCGCTATGGGACCTAAACCGTACAGAGAAACGAGATCAAACCGAGGGTTTGGGCCAGAAGGAACATAGGCTAACCATGTTAATATAGAACAGGTCAAAGGTCACAAACCAAACAGTAAATTTGAGGCCTTACAGGTTTTGCAGGTATGAAATGCCTGTCCGATATCCCTATGTAGCTCAGCAATTTTCGGGTCCTCGGACAGGCCGTCCTTTTGGTCATCAATGTCCATCGCGTCTGCGCCCAAATTCGACCCTCTTTGATGTTCTTGTTGTTGCTGTGTGCCCTGCTCACTCTGCCTGATGCCATTGTCGATATCCCTGCACCCCGGTGCGCCTTCAGCCCCCATCAAAGAACGGTCCAACTGATCGTTCGAATCCTTCAACACACCACTGACACTGCTCGCAGGCGTAGGAAAGGCGTTCGTTGCCGTTATAGCAGGCTGCTGACCCGGCTGCGATGACATCGCGAATGAGGAGGGCGGGGAGGAAGAGTCTGGGGCCGACTGAGATGCGCTCTGGGCGGGTGACGTCGACTGTGTCGTGGGCCAACTCGATGCATAGTTCTGAGGAGAGGCGGTCATAAATGAAGGGATATAGACGTGAGAGGCTCGATCGTCAAGATGAGCCGTGGGATGTGACTGCGGTCGTCGATGATGCCACTGCGATCTCTGAGGTTCCAGATGTGGCGAATGAGGGACTGATGCGAACGAAGATGAACTCACGCGCCGCAGCATGAGAGCATTCACACGAGTCCCTAAGGCGAGGTGATTGTCCGGATGCTCAGAGACTCCTCAAGAGACGAGATTCTGAGAGCCGACAATGATCCTGAACTGAATCTTTCAGTCAGTCGGTCAGGATGGCCAAGCGTGCGAAGGGTCTGGTCGTTGCTTTGGGGCGGACGCTCGTCAAGCGCGAGACGCCGGCCTGTGCCGCCCGCCCTACAAGCCGCTTCTTGCCGCTTTGGGCCTAGTGCTGACTCAGCGAGTCTCATGACCACGCTATTTCACAAATATTGCTACTCAGTCAACAGGTTCTATCTGGCTGCAGCAAACTGGGAGGACGATGGACCATTGATGAATGCACTGAATCTCTATCCTTGTCAGCAAGTAAACAGTGCAGTGACTATTGTATATACAATGATGGGCAAACATAGAGTTTGTATTCATTCAAGGACCATCACCTATCTGCATCACAGCTCAGACTTGCCTTTATATCTCCTTCACGCAGACATCCTCATCCGCTCACTCTGCAATCGCCAGTCCCCTTCTTTCTGTTCTCCAGTGCTCCCACTCTATACCAAGATTGATACATGGGGTGCAAAGAAAATCAGAAAGAAAAGGCCAAGACAAGAGAGCAAGAGTGATGAGGAGCTGTCAGAAGTATCTGTGTGTCATCACTGCTGTGTGCATCGGTGGTGGTGACCTAATTCAAAGAGACCCGAGCAAACGGGAGCCTCTGTCTATGAGAGTACTTGCGTCCCCTTACTCCGGCCACTCTCCATCTTTGCCGTTCGAGAGCCGAACTGAATCGCTCTCTTTCTTTCCCGCGCCACAATTTTCATGCCCAGATTCCATGCTACCAACCGAAGCGCCTTCTTTCCAGGCTCAATCCCGGGCTCTCCAGCGTGCCCAGCGCCATCTTCATCGCCGAAGCCACACTTCTCCCAGACAGGGCGCTGCAAGGCCCATGTAAGGAAGTCCTCGTCGAGATACGGATATCTCGCTTCGCGGCCCCAGTTAGATATCACGCGGTCATCTCGCCCTAAATTCCTTTTCCCTAACCGTCCCACGTCGAGGTTGATCTCTTCCACAAGTCCTTGAAAGCCCTTCCGTGCAAAGGCCAGAGCGTGTCTTTGGTATCCCGCAAAAACCTCATCCGCACCAAGACCCGAAAGCAGAACTCGTGCTGGAGCTGTATATGGAATCGTAGTCCCGGTCGTGTCGGCTTTTGAAATCTCCCCGACACCACGAGCAGAGAAATACAATGCACATGCTATTGACAGATCCATTTCTGTGTTATGCGGGCGCATCAAGCGTCTGATTGTCTCGCGATGTTGCACTGTTTCCGTGTAAGGCACGTTTATGCAAACAAATCGCCAATTGCGAGTAGGACAAACTTGGCATAGTTCTGCGTACGACGACCGGCCGGTTTTGCGGTCGGGACAATCCTCGTAGACTGAATCCCCCTTTTGTGCTTGGTTAGTCACAACGCGGGGGTTCTCAAATGCGACGTTCAGTAGATCGATGGGTTCGTCGGTTGGGAGTAAGTCGTGTGCTAGCCTGGCTAGGACTGTGCAGTCGAGTCCGCCCGAGAAGAGAATGGCCACCTTTGCCTCTTCTGATGAAGACGATGGTGGAACGGGGATGTTTTGCACACGAAGCTCGACCGATCGACGCAACAAGTCCTCTAACTTGAGAACTGATGGTGAATTGGTGATAGGTGAAATCGAAGCTTCAGAGTTTGGAAGCTCCATATTCATTGGTGGTATCGGTGCTTTCTGTAACATAAAGTAAGTTTAATCCGTATGCTCATGGTAGCCAACGTACAAGGTATGTTGTATGAGAGGTCTCCCCGTGAATCCACGGAATCGTTGATTGCGGAAAAGCACTCTCAACTCGAACGTCGCTTGAAAGGTCAATGACATGAATGCCGTCAGTGGTTACTTCTTCGAAACAGTTGGACGAAGTTCCATCACAGACACTAGAAATTTTGAAGTTTCCCTCGCTATCATAACCACTCAGTAAAGACCTTCTGCCCAGGAAATCTCGGCCGTAGATAATTCTTGAAGCAAAGCCATCATAAAAGACAAAAGAGAATGGACCAGAAACGCGGCTGATCATATGGGCTAGAGCAGTCAGAGATAATTTCCCTGTGAAGATTTCCGGAGTATCAGAATCCACTGGAGGTTTCACAGAGTCCAAGAATAGTTGAAAGATTTGATGGGTATCTTTGCCGGTGACCGTCTCTCCGGATATCTTCCAGGCTTCTCCATTCCAGCAAAGAACGGACTGACTCGCGGCATCTATTAAAGGCTGAGTCTCGGTGTGATCACCTCTCAGAGCAAGAACAGAGGATATGAAAGTGAAATATCTCTTGCCCCTGGCGCCTCCAGCTGATTCATCCTGTGGGAGGCAGACCTGGTATGCCTGGTAGCTGTCCGGGCCCCTGTTCCTGATGATGCGCTGTGTATCTTCTTCTGGATGAATGAACCCTTTGCTGCCCAAAGAGAAAAAGATGCCACACATCGCGTTTGGCCCAGGGCACACTGTGACTGGGTGTTGAGGTGTTGTGAAGAAAGTTGATGTTGGCCTAACGCTTGGGCTGGCGGGAAAGATCTTATCACGGCCCAACAATAATCCGTGATAAGTTAACGACTCCCGTGACCGAATGTCTCCTGGAGTTTGGCATGGCGTCCCTTGACACTCACTCCCCCTCACAGCAAAAAGCGACCCCTAAGGAGCTGTGGTTTGTGTCAAGATTTCTTCAGTTTGCTCTATATATCGTGCTATTCTCCAGAATGTCATTATTCTAATCCTCTGCTCGTGTACCCGTCCCTACTCCACGCAAGGTTATAAGGTCTCCATGGTCGAGCTCTGAGCTTATGCCTCTACCATCAGAAGGCCAGGCCTCTGCCAGCTCACCCGGACCAGACAGCATACCGGACAAAGAAGCTGAACTGATACGGGTTGACAGTGCTGGCACTGAGCCTGCAACTGCTTCTGACAAAACAGATAGCAAATGCCACATCTCTGTTGAAGATGGTGACAAGGTCACCAGTTCATCCAATGGAACTATGGACGAACCCAAACTAACGCCGGGTGACTCTGTCCTTTCTGGAAGTGAGATGGACATGAGCTCTGAAAAGGCAAACCCTGGGAGTGGCTCTGAGACTGCTGGTGAACAAGATGTCGATGCCCCGACACAGCCAATGGAACAGCTGTCGCTTTCATCTAAACCAGCCTCAGAAACCACGCCAGGCCTCCGTATCTATACCAATACCGATTCCCTTCCTCCTACACCACCACAAAAGGATAGTACTTATATAGATCCTACTCCGAAAACCCCTCAGGCTCCCCCCTCTCCCATATTCGCCGATAAAGACCTCCCGGAGGTTCCTCCAGACGCTCAACAAGACAATGCGGGTAGGAAGCAAGCTGGTGCAGAGCCAGAGGGCAGAAAGAGTGAAGAGTCCCAGTCGGAGATCCAGAGTATCATGGAACAGTTTGCCGACGAAACGACAAGTTTGCGGAAAGAGGAGATAATGTCTCCGAGGCTCGAGTTTGCTGCGCATGCACCTTTTCCCCCTCGAAAATCGAGTCTCGAGCCCATCACGCCGCTAGAGAACACAGCGGATCAACCGTCCAGTTCTAAAGAACCGCGACGCTCTTCCATTCTATCAGGCCAATCCCGCCGATCTCTGTCCCCGCCTGCAGTACCACCCAAATCTCCGCCAAACATCTCCCGAAAGGTCTCTGTTGGCGAACAAGTCGAAGTCCCTGTTGCACATGCTGCCCGCCCTCCTCCCCCGGAACCAGAACCAGACCAACCTTTCGACTTTCACCGTTTTCTCGAGCAGCTACGACATCGAACAGCAGACCCAGTCGCCAAGTTCCTTCGCTCATTCTTGACGGAGTTTGGGAAGAGACAATGGATGGTCCACGAACAAGTCAAAATAATAAGTGACTTCTTAGCCTTTATCACAAACAAAATGGCCATGTGCGAGGTCTGGAAGGAAGTGTCAGACGTGGAGTTTGACAACGCCAAAGAAGGCATGGAAAAACTGGTTATGAATCGATTATATTCCCAGACCTTTTCACCAGCAATACCGCCTCCCCCGGCCCTCCCACGAAGCAGGAGTCGCGGGCGAAGAAAGGATTTGGAAAAGTTTCTAGGTCCTGGAAGACGAGGGCAGCATCAAGAAGATGTCGAACGGGATGAAATCTTAGCCCAAAAGATCCGCATCTACGGATGGGTGAAAGAGGAGCATTTGGATATCCCACCAGTTGGCCCCAATGGCCATCGTTTTCTGGTTCTTGCACAGCAAGGTAACTGCATTTCACCTTCCTTATCAATAAGTCCTAACACAAGAACTCCCATAGAACTGCTGAAGATTAAGGGCTATCGTGCCCCAAGAGACAAAGTTATTTGCATCTTGAATTGCTGCAAGGTCATTTTTGGTGAGTGTTTCGAAGTGCCATTGTCGCACACTTGGAAATGCTCATACTCCTAGGTTTACTCAAAAACTCCAAGAGCAGCGACACATCCGCTGATTCCTTCATGCCCCTGTTAATATATGTTGTGCTGAAAGCCAACCCAGAACATCTGGTTTCGAATCTGCAATACATTCTTCGGTTCCGTAACCAAGAGAAGCTTGGAGGGGAAGCTGGTTATTATTTATCCTCCTTGGTATGACTGCTAGTCATTAGAATGTCTTGATAACGTCTAACGTTCTCTCATAGTCTGGGGCGATACAGTTCGTCGAGACTCTAGACCAAACCTCTTTGACAGTCAGCCAAGAAGAGTTTGACCGGAATGTCGAAGAGGCGGTCTCTGCAATCGCCGAAAAGAATAAAGAAGCAGAAAGACTGCTCTCCCCTGGGACAGAAAAGTCCCCAGCATCTCGGGAGATGACGCCCCGGAATTCAGAGGACCAGGGCTCGAGGTCCATAGATTTTCCCTATGCTTCAAACCAGGAGGATAATCCCTCAATGGCTGGTCTATTGCGGACCATCCAAAAGCCATTGACGACGATTGGCCGGATCTTTTCCGATGACGCAGAATCCCATCAGCAACAGCAGCGCATATTACCGCAGCAGAGTACAGCGGTGCCTTCTGCTGCACAGCAACAGCATGCCAGCTACGGACCGAGGAACTCCGAAAGGCAGCCAAGCCGGACTGATGTTACTTCTGAGCAACATAGAAATAAGTTCGAGGCACAAGAGGCCGCTGCACGACAAGCTAGTGCTGAAGCTGCCGAAGCCCATCGGATTCAACGAGCCGAACATGCTGTTGTCGTCGAGTAAGCATGGAAAGCCCCTCGTTTTGCTCATAGAAGTGTCGAAACTGACACGTACTCAAAGGACGCTGTCTGGTATGTTTCCGAATCTGGATAAGGATCTCATCGACGATGTCGTTCGTATGAAGGAAGGAAGGTTAGTTCATCTTCAGTGGTCTCTTCTTCATTCTCCTTGGCTGATTTCAGATTCGATAGGGTCGGATTGGCCGTCGATGCCTGTCTCGCGCTCAGTGCTGAGTGAAGCGCCTCCGAAAGCCGTCAGCATCGGCCCAAGATAGACTGTGAGGAACTGTAGCGACCGGCGTAGTGCTGTGGATACACTGAACAACCCAGGATGCGCATATCTCTGTTTTCTTTGAACACTCTGGAGCATCAGGTGAAATGTCGTTCATGCATATCAACTTGTTATCAGCTCGGCGTCGTCAGGGACTAACCCGCACGCCCCGGCAACTTGTCGTCAACAAGCGCGCCAGAACGCGCTAGAAATAAATAATTCTAATTACACTGACCTTTCAACATTTTCATCATCTTTCTATCATCATTGTGACGGGATCAAGGTTTCAATTGTTGTGCTGAGAAGAAACTGGCAGCGTTGTGCAAAGTTTCCAAAGTTCCTTTTCGTCATTTTTGTAGTTTGCAAGGGAAAGCTTCAAAGGTGAACGACCAGCGGCAATCTGAGCTCCTCCATACGAGAATTCTAACACTGTGCTGTCGTTGGAGCTTGTCTAGCTTCTCATCTCGACGGCAGAATGCCCAGGAAGAAGAAATCAAAGGTTAGCCCGCCGCCCAAAGCCAGCGAAGACGTTCGAGCGGAGAGCTCCAGTGTTCCACCATCGCCAGCTCCTCAGTCGCCGCAACAAGGAGCCAGTGCAAAGAAAGATGAGAAGAACAAACCTACGCAGCCGTCGACGTCGGCGCTGATAATCTGTCGCAACAAGTAAGCTGCAATCCGCTTCATTGAAAGTTGTTCAAAGTGTCTATCTCGCGTTATCCTTGTCTCCGGCGTTTTGCTCTCGTATCTTGCTAACCCACTCCTTCGCGGTTGGATTAGACATTGGCGATACATCTCCTCCTTTCACGGCCCGTGGCTCCAGCTGCCTCCTGATATACTCGAGACCCTATCATACAGCAACTATGCGTCCCCACGCCCTCACCCAATCGACCCCGCCGTCTTCTTCGACATCGTCAAGATCCGCCGCGCCATCGAGGAAGCCACCGATCTGGCCGTCCGAGCCGCCAACGGCACAACTTCCTCCGCCCTCGGAAACTCACTCAATGCCTCCAATGGCCTGTTTCACGGCGGCAGTAACGCTGTTCTCGGACTCGGGTTAAGCGGAGCCGGCGGACACGCGAAACTGAGTCGAGAACGACGACACCGGATGCGCGAACATGCAACGCAGAAGCTAGCCAAGGCATATCGACTCGATGAGATTGCCGCGAGCGTGGCCACGATGCAGTCTGCGTCAGCATTAGAGGAAGTTGCGAAGCTGGTACTGCAACGGAACGAGTCCGATTGCGATGCGAAGTATGTGCATTTTTTCCATGAGAAGATTCCCTCTCGATCGTTGGCGGATTGTACGAGTTTGAAGCCGTTGGATGATATTATTGTGGCACGGCCGCGGGAAGGGTCGACGTTTCGGACGAGGGCGGTGACGAAGATGTTCAAGGAGGATTATACGGGTGCGGCGAGGGATCTTACAGAGGCCTTGGGGGCGTGTAGGCACCATACGACTTTGACTCCGCATATGAGTGGTAAGAGTGAGGCAAGCTCGCCAGGTGCGGGACGGGAGGAGAGACCGCCAACGATGGATATCAGGGAGGAATTGAAGGTGAAGGAAAAGGATCAACCTACCGGATTGGAGACGCAGTTACTATTCCAACGGGCAGGTGTCTATTTGACCATTGCTTGCGAACACGTCAAAGTTGCGCTGGATGATCTAAGGCTGTCACAACAAGGGTATGTTTCTAACCCCGAGCAAGGGAGTGAGGAGCAGAGTTCCCCTACGTTGTCACCAGCTGCAAAGGAGGCATATCGACGGTGGCTAGAATCGCGGAAGATTGTCAAGACGAATGCTCGACGCGCCCTTCGCGATTATATGAGTTTCTTGACTCATTTTGACTACACGCCAGGAATGTCCAGTGAGGTCGCTGAAGCATTTCTACGAAAGGTGAACTATACCTCGTCTGGCAACTTCGGCAAACCACGTCGTCCACAGAACTCTTCCGGTCGATTACTGGAGTCTGGCAGCACAGGCGATGGTGACCCTGAGAACGACGGATATTCCACTTTACCATCTACCACGATCCACAAGGTTTCAGAGCTCTTTTTCGCACAACCTCCTTCTGATCTCCCTCCATTTCCCGCAGAGACGCAAGAATTAGTCCCTGCGTCTCAGGCCGCCAGTAACAGCGAAGAAGATAATTCCTCTCCCGAAGCTGTCACTTATCATCCCCTTCTGACTGACGCACTTCACTCCCTTCTGCTCTGCCACGCGCTAGTCCAAACATCTTCGAAGGAACTCCTCCGACATGCACACATGGTTGCTCGAGTCGTCCGAGTCTGCGACGGATATCCAATTTTCCTCGCTCCCCGCTCTCCCTCTCGTGCAGATTGGGTCGAAGTGATCAATCACGTCACCAATTGGATCGACCTCAAACAATCATGGGAATCACTCTGCGCACCCGCATCACTGGTCTCAAGTCGAGGAGAAGAAGGAGGAGGAGGAGGAGGAGGAAGCTCCAGCCACATTACCCCTGAAAAGACTAATCTCACCGAGGACCAGGCACGCGTGAACCGGAAAAACGTAGCCATCTTCGAGGCTCTCGGCGACGAGCGCGTGTGTAGCGAGGCGACTTTCCTTTCCGCTATGGATGCCCGTGAGAAGCGATTGGAGGAGCAATATCGGCGTCGCAGGGCGGGTGGTACGGGTGCGGCGAGTTCGGTGATTAGGCGCTGGGGGCATGAGGATGGGAAGGAGTATCCGATTTGCACGGAGAGAGCGGAAGCGGTTATTCGATGGATTCAGGAGTCTCCGTTGACGACGGGAGAAGGGCGAACGAAGGCAAAAAAGGGCAAGAAGAAGAGTGCTTCGAAGTGTGGGAATGAGAGTATTTGTGAAGGTGGCGAGGAGGAGCGCGATTCTGAGTTGAAAACGACGGTTGAGGAGGGTCTAGGGGATATGAGTTTGGACTAAAATGAGGCTCGTTTCCCATTGAGGAATCTGTACGGAGTATCTATGCACTACTTCTTTCATGACGGCTTCATCATTTGATTTTGCGAGGGAGGATTGTTACGATATGACGGTTCCTAAAAGCCATCCGACTTCTGAGGCGTGTATCTAAAAATGGGCAAAATTTCACGTAGTAATGACTTGTATGGAGTGATTCAATCATGATTTCTGTACTCCGGCTTCCGTTCCAAATCTTCAATTTATACATACACAGGTCTGATATCAGTCTCCTAAAATACGTCTCCTGAAGATTAACCCGCGATGTCTCAATACTCTCTTCACCGCTTTCATAGAAGCTGTGATTATATAATATGTGGCAGTATTTTACCAGGTCACGAGTTGCGCTAAGGAAGCTAGCCAATCATATTTTGCAATCAGTCCTCGCTTAGCCTTAGCGCCAGAATTGCCCCACCGGCCTTGGGTATAAATGGCCGGCCATCCCCCAACTCTTTTCACTTTTTTTCTTCTTTTCTCTTCTTCATACTTACCTTGTCTCGGGACCCGCGATCATGAAGGCGGGCTCCCATGAGATGGTCCCTGCATTGCACAGCGCGGCGGACTCGTCTTGTTCATCGGCCTTCGGGTCTTTGAGAGGCGCAATTTTTGACTCCTTACTACTCCAATAGTGAGAGTGGGCTTCTATCCTTTTTTTCATCAACTTGCTCTCGCTTTATGTGGGAGGTTGGAGAAGAAAAGAAGTCTTGCATTTCCTCGTTTGTCGATTATCGAACTGTCTTTTTCACCATGCTCTTGAGGAGTTGTCGTCACTTCCCTTGATGCTGCTAGAAGAACTGCTTTTGAAGCCTTGCTGTGAGCCAGACTGGAGGCCACAGGTTTTGACTCACAGCGCTTAACTCTTGAGTCTTGACTGGGATTCTGACATCGAACCTTCGCGGCGCAGCTTTGGAGGGGTAACAGTGTCCACCATGACGTATGAATATTGTGGCCACCGCGAATTGCCACCAGGTACGCTGCTCGAGGACTTTGCTAGAAAAGCAATATAAAGTGCTCTCTTGCCTCAATTCACAGATTGAACCGAATCCACTATTGCTGAACTATCATTCTGAACCTTTGAAAACCATTTAATAAATCCCATATCTCCCTTTCTTTCACCGAACAACCCACTCCCCACATCCAACAACAATACTTCCCTACCACATCACGATGCCTATCCAACTCCAACCAGCGTCAAGCTCCGACAACCCCTCAGACGATAAACACCCAGTCTCCCGCAGCAACACTGAATCCTCCATGTCCGATTCTCAATCATCAACAGAGTCCATCGCCTCGTCTGCGACCGGCATGTCCGAGCACGGCACGGGAACCGAGGGCCAGATGAGCAGGGAAGATGCCGATCGTTTATACGAGGAGAGAATGGAGGAGGAGTATGCGAAGAGAGAGGGTGGGGCATAGATGGCATGACGAAGAATATATTGAGTTGAGATGACGATTCAAGTGACGTTTGCTTGCCCTGGAGAATTCTTTACGAGCCGCCGGGGATACGTTTGATAAGGAGACTCAGTTTCTTGACGTGCGAATGCGCCTGGGAGCTGGTACCGGATGAATTTTGTACAATGATAAAGATTTAATTGAACGTGTTTAGAAGATGTGCATTTACGTCGCTCTCTCACTTCGGTTCCTGAGTATCTCTCGATTCTCGAGAAAGTACAGTGTCTCCAGTCCATCTACAGAATATAGAATATAGATTTCCTAGATAGAACACCAGTTCAACCAAGAGAGCATGGTATCAATATCCTATCCAAGATAGCCAAAACAGTGTGAATTGACCCCTGGAAACAAACCGATCTTCGCCGATTCCTAATCTGGTCTGCTTCATTCCTGAAGTAACCATTCGCACCTTGCTGTATGTACATGAAAGGGGTATCCCAGAAAATGCGCACACGCAATGCATACCGTCATTTCGTTGATGAAAATAGTCATGGAACCGGCAATAGAGGGCATACATCCCCATGCCCGGTAACCGACTCGAATGTTCGTTAAATGTAGGAGCACGTCTGATGATAAATATGTCCTCAGTCCGCCGAGATATAGAGGACTAAAAGTGGTATGTCAGTATGCACTGCCCAAAAAGAGTAACTGGCGGCCATACCATTGTTTCCCCGTACAAACACATCTCCATAAGACTTTCTTAGCTTTCCGTTGACGTATTCATCCGTCTTTTCAAGGGCAATGTTCATATATCCATCTATAGATTGCAGTTCGCCTATTGAGATGTGTCAGAAACGGATCAGTGCAGCGTGCGGGTGAGATCTTATGCACCAACCTTTGTACACGACGCCAGAATTCAGCTTCACGGTGACTGACGCGCCTGTGATGCCGCTGAGGAAAGCAGAGGGATCCTGGCCCTCAGATGGTCCATCGTGCTCCATTATCTTTATATTCTGCGAATATAGCTGTTAAATAGTCTGCCAGTATGCGTCCAAGTGGAGGAGTAGTCAGAAGTGCTTTATTTATAGATGCACGACGCAATATCTGACCATCGGCACACGATACGGTGATTGAGAGGACTGGAAGCTCAAAGGTCGCGATTCTGACTAATCAAAAGCCTCGGCCAATCAGAGACACCATGAAAGCTTACGATCAGAAATGCCCCTATTGGCCGACCGACCATGACACTCTATCCAAGCTTTCCTCGAACGAGCTGATATCACGGCGACTGCATAGCAAAACAGCTGTCAGAAAACAAAGATACCCATCCGCGCGCAGGAGACTTGTTAGAAATCAGTGTCCTGTTACTTGCTACTTAATGAAAGCGTGTGCCCCGTCTAACAAAAGACTATCCATCACGATGGAGGTGTTCTTGTCGTCTCATGCCATCCTGGATACGCTGAGAGCTGGAGCTCCTACATAGATCAGTCAAGTGAATCAAGTCGTGCAAAATAGCTACTAGCTAATGCGGACAGTCCCTAAGGGCTCAATTCACTACTTTCTGTCGTCTGAACACTTCTCGTCCGAACACATTCACTGTTGCCGTCTGATGCTAGAGGCTCGGCGGAACAATAAACAAGGAACACTGTTCTGCCTTCTCATCTCTCTTTTTTTTTTCTCATTCCTCATCTCTCTCCGTCTCATAACATCTATCAGTGTTCGCATCATCAGCTACTGCGAAGACGATGGGACTGTTGTTGTTGAAGAGGAGGTACTTCGGGCCTAATCAGCCTCAGGAATCCCCTCAGGAGCGTCTTCGAAAGCGTCTGGGTGAGTTGGAACATTCGAGATACACCTGGTCTTTGAGAAATTATCTGACTCTTGAATAGAGCAGCGGTCTCTGCTCCACAACGGCGAGAGTAGCCAAGTAACCCGCGGTCCCAATAGTCAAGTGATTGATCTGGAGGCACAGACCTACGCAACATTTGAAAACGGGAACGGGAACGGGAACGGGGACGAGACAGCCAGCAACCAGTCAACGCGTGTTCGTGTCAACCCGAGGATCGTCTCGGATGCTATTCTTGGCCTTTCGGATGGTCTTACTGTTCCCTTCGCTCTCAGTGCCGGTCTTTCTGCTTTTGGTGAGACCAAGGTTGTCGTCCTGGGAGGACTGGCAGAACTTGCCGCCGGAGCCATTTCAATGGGTCTTGGTGGATATGTGGGCGCAAAGAGCGAGATGTAAGTTCACGATCAGTGTTCAACATGCAGTAAAAATTATCCCACCAAACTGACAAACCTCCACAGGGCTTCATATAAAGCTACGAAACGCGAAACAGAGCAGCTTATTCATGCATCTCCTGAAGAGACTGCAACTCGTGTGAGAGGCGTTTTTGCTCGATTCGGAGTACCAGAAAACACGGTCAATGAAATAAGCAACAGACTGCATGACTCGCCTCCTCTGCTCATGGATTTTCTTTTGACCTTTTACCACCGCGAGGTAGAGCCAAACTGCAACCAACCCTGGATCTCAGCGCTGACCCTTGCGTTGGGTTATTTTGTTGGAGGCTTTATTCCGTTAATTCCGTACTTCTGCGTCGACAAGGTCTTGACCGCTCTCTACTGGAGCATTGGGGTTATGGCGATCACACTTCTCATTTTCGGTTACATCAAAACTTGCATTGTCCGTGGATGGAAAGGAAGAGAAAATGTCATTGCAGGTATCAAAGGCGGTTTCCAGATGGTTTTGGTCGGTGGTTTAGCTGCTGGAACCGCAATTGCACTTGTTCGTGGTATCGATCAAAGCGGCGCTGGACAGAAGGCGGTTCAACTTTGGAAGATGGTTCGTGAATCTAGTGTTTGACACGAACAGATACCCGGGGAAAGCGTTTTGCATATTTCGTCTGGTTTCAGGTTGTAATTGATTCCGAGATAGTTTCGCATTCCGAATACCCCCTCGAGCAGTAGCAGAATCAAGCTACATGTTAAACCTGTGCTAGAGCTCTTGTAATCAATTCTTTGCCTCTGTCTGACATTGGAACTTGCATGGCTAACTCGTGTCCCCTCTCAGACATTTTGCCCCAAGTCTTTTTGAGAATCGCAATCACTTTATCTTCATCATGCTCCCGCTCAAATTCCTCAAACTTGTCGCCCAGAAACACTAAGCACGCCACATCCTCGAGAACTTGACACTCTTCGTCCGTCTTCATATTCTCCTTCCGCACCAGCGCGGCCACTCTCTCTGCTTCCTCTGCCGAATACCCACTGCTCAGACAAATATCCGCGGCCAGACTGGCATGCCGCTTCTTCAGCGCTGCCCTCCATGATAGATAGCCCACTTTGTTCATAGGATAGGATGATCGGGGCACTTCCCAGCGGCGGAGATGCTGTGCGCGGACTGCTAAGCGCAGAAGCTCTGAGGCAGAGGGACGGTGGACGGCGAGATATCTGGTCATCTTGTTGGCATAGTGTAGTTCGTACGGGACTTGTTTGCCGTCGATTGAGACGATGTTGGGGTCCTCGGAGTGCGCATTGTCGAGGGCCTCGACAGCTTTGTCGAATTTGGAGGTCATTCTCGATTTCTTTGCCGATTTCCTGCAAATCGTTGCATGTTTGTTGTAGTCCCTGTCCTCTGAGACGATGAAATTCTCGGAAAACTTTATAGCGGGGCCACGGTGTAATATATAATGTAAGGTATGGTAAGCGGACTTTTTATCGGCTGTTTTTTGGTGGTGACCCGCCGTTAATTACGGTAACTTTCCGTGTCAAATTCGCGGGGTGTGACTCCGATTGCGGGAAAAGCTGTCGTCTCGACTTCGACCTTTTGACTCAATGCGAACAATCCCCCGTCCAAAGCTCAAGGCTCTACGGACTTTTCACATCAACTAATTATGTCGCACACGGAGTCGCAGAGATATCTAAGTACGCGCGGAGGCTCTTACGACGTATGTCTTTCCGCTCAACCTCTCCCGCCGCTCCGCAATGCTCCAACCCCTGCCTCGCCCTGCTTTGCCACGATTTGCTAACCTTGTCTGCATGAGATAGCTCTCCTTCGAGGATGTCGTACTTAAAGGTCTAGCTTCCGACGGCGGTCTTTTCATTCCGGAGCAGATTCCCTCCCTGCCGTCGGACTGGCAGACGAAATGGAGCAATTACAGCTTTCAGGAGTTGGCGTTTGAGATCCTCTCGTTGTACATTTCCCCGGCGGAGATTCCGTCGGATGACTTGAAAGATATCATTGCGCGAAGCTATGGGACATTCAGGTGAATACCGTCTCTCTATATGGAGTCAATTGCCCGCCTGTCGATTGTGGTCAGGGATAAAATGCTCACTTTATTCTTTGGGTGGAATAGATCACCGGAGATTACGCCGCTCGTTACCTTAGACGAGAAGAAACATTTATACCTTTTGGAACTATTCTGTGGACCGACCTTTGCGTTCAAGGATGTTGCGCTGCAGTTTCTTGGAAATTTGTTCGAGTACTTCCTCGTCCGGAGGAATGAGGTTAGGATCCCATCAAATCGCTCCGTCGTCAATTGAATCATAGACTGATGGAGTTGTGGAATGCAGGGCAAGACTGGAGAGGATAGACATCATCTCGTTGTCGTTGGTGCCACAAGTGGAGGTATGTATATCTGGACTGCGGACGCGAGAAGGGGCTAATGAGAATGCGCTAGACACGGGTTCCGCAGCTATCTACGGCCTAAGAGGCAAGAAGGATGTTTCAGTTTTCATTTTGCATCCTAAAGGAAGAGTACGATCGATCTATGTTTTGGTCTTTTTGGGCTGCTTGATGGCTGACTTGAGTTTAGGTCTCTCCTATCCAAGAGGCACAGATGACCACCGTTCTTGACCCGAACGTCCACAACCTCGCCGTTGAAGGTATGCTCTCACATATTGTTGACTGGTATCTGTTTTGCGGAATATTTGCTCACAATTCAATAGGATCGTTTGATGACTGCCAGGACATTGTAAAAGCCCTCTTCGCCGACCCCGAGATCAACAAGGTCCACAAACTGGCAGCCGTCAACTCTATAAACTGGGCTCGAATCCTCGCACAAATGACATATTACTTCCACTCGTACTTTCAACTGATCCGGTCTCCAACATATGTCGAAGGTAAACCAGTCAGATTTGTCGTTCCGTCAGGGAATTTTGGAGATATCTTGGTAAGATTTTATCTTCAACGTACTAGAAGAAAGTTGCTAATAGCAGCACAGGCTGGTTGGTTTGCGAAAGAGATGGGCCTTGCTGCTGAAAGGCTAGTCATTGCCACAAATGAAAATGACATTCTGGACCGTTTTTGGAGAACGGGCGCCTATACAAAGAAGTCTGCTCCGCCCCACGATGCCAGTGCTGGATCTGGTGACGAGATTGTGAACACCCAGAGTGGTGTCAAAGAAACACTCAGCCCCGCGATGGATATTCTCGTCTCTAGCAACTTTGAACGGTTACTCTGGTTCCTTGCGTTTCAGGTGTACGGCGAGGGCGAAGTGTCCAGGAAGCGAGAGATTGCCGGCGAAACCGTCCGCAACTGGCTCAACGACCTCAAAACCAAGGGCGGCTTCAGCGTGGAAGCCAAAGTTCTCGCGGCCGCACAAAAGGATTTGGAAAGCGAGCGTGTGTCGGACGACGATACCATCCAAACCATCCGTTCAGCTTACACCAGCTATTTTCCCGCCGGTCCCGGAAGTAGCGGCACCAGAGGCCAGACTGGCGGATATATTCTGGATCCTCACTCAGCAGTTGGTGTCGCTGCAGCTCAGCGGTCAATCGCACGTCATCCAGGAACGTTCCATATCTCGCTATCCACGGCACACCCGGCCAAGTTTGCCCAGGCTGTTGATCTAGCATTGAGGGGACAAGAAGGATACTCGTTTGATCAGGTATTACCTCCTGAGTTTATTGGTCTGGAACATAAGGAGCGTCGTGTCCTGGTGGTTCCAGGAGGAGAGGGATGGCAGGCTGTACGGTCTATCATCAACTCGCATGTTACGGTGTGATGACCAATGAATTTAATGGTTGAAAAGAAAAGGCAAGTTGATTGTTTCGGAGCACGCATTGGGAGCACATACTTAAGGTAGTATAGACCTGCTCTATTTATCCTCGTTACAGATTATACCATGCTATATCCTGGGGGCAGAAAACACAGATAGTATTACAGTAGTATTTGCGCTGCGAAGCACGGATTCAACTATTTATCAGTCTCTAAACAGAACCGAGGAAGGGCAGGATATCAGTACAGGTTGGCCACATCAGGACCAGCACCCGCGCCGCTGGGGGGGATTGTGTCGAAAGGACTCGCGAGATGGCAGAAACGGAAGATGGAGATCTCGGAATGAAATGGATGGATGGATAAGGATCGCGATCAGGGGATCGTGGTGAAGCCATAAATACCCTGATCGGATCGGATCAACTATCTAGCTGGACTAGAGTCTACTCTACGGAGACGGACGTCTCGAGAGATTGACATTATTCCGACTAACCGTGCCCAGGCTCATTCCATGACTTTTCCCGATTGGTCCTAGC